>JAOXOE010000343.1:27256621-27287476 GCA_028565055.1 Phoeniculus purpureus | reverse complement strand
TAACCTGAAATACATGTCACCGTAAGCGAGTCCCTTTGCAAATACTGGGTTGAGTATACATGTCTGTCTCCCGCTAGGGTGGTACTAGAGAGCGCGCTGGGCGGGAGGGGCGGCTGCCGGTGCCGGTACCCTCGTGCAAACCTGTCGGGGGATTCCGCGGCCCTCCCCACCTCACCTCACGCGTGCCCGGGCGGCAGCGGTGGCGGGAGGTCGCGTAGACGCGATGGTCCCCGTGCGTGAGGTACGGCTCCGGCCGTGCCCTGCGGCGGGGGCTGCCGGTGCCCCGCAGCTCGCGGTGGGGGGATGGGGGATCGAGTCCGCCGCCGCCCGGTGTCCACTGAGGGTGTGGGAGCTCCGCATCTTTTAGCTCCGGTGGCAACGGCTGGGCAGTGCCCCGGGTTAGGGCTGTGTTGGGCGTGGGGCCCGGACGGGATCGGTCTGCGGTGACTGGGATGTGCCAGCACCGCTCCGGTTTAGGCCCGTGTTCCTGCCGCGGTGGGGACGTTCACCTGCTCGGGCTGCTGTTCTCGAGGGAAAAGGGCTGGGAGTTACCACCCGCAGCTGGGTTTGCTGCAGGGCTGCTGTGGGGTGGGTCTGTGGTCACACAGAGCTGAAGTCCACAAAGAGATGTTAACATTCTGCACAAGGTGACGTTTTCTCTGAACACCTTTTCATTGTTCCAGGAGTCTCCAAAGTCTACCAAAAGCACCACAAAGCCTGGCAGCAGCAGCAGCAGCAGTAGCGGGAAGGATGGTGGGGTGGAGAATTCAGAAGAGGTAAGGCTTTTGCCTTGGATACAGCAGCATGCATATGCAGTTCCTCGTTGAAGAGGAATAACATCTTTCATTCTAGCTACTTCAGGCTGCTCTGCCAGATACCATATGTCACCAGGATCTCAAGGAATTAGAGCAAACAGTAGCACAGACTGAAGTTAAGATGAAGTTAGTTCCCTCTGAAAGTTGCTCCAAAGGGAATGGTGACTATGGAAGAGACAGCCCTGCAAAGAGATGTGGCACAAAGCTAGCAGTGAGCACTATTTTCGGAGGTCGGCAAAGTGTGGAAAAGTTGGCTGCAGTGAGGGAAGAGCTATGGCTATCCAAAAGAAGGAACAGGAGTGGCTTCCTTGCTCCTGTCAGATCAAAATGCAACATGCTTTTGTCACCTTGTGTCTCACTGGGACAGTCATCAGAAGGAATAGAAGGACCATGTTCTGCATGGTTTTCTTGGGCAGTGAGATTAGGGAGTAATGAGCAGGATACCTGAAAGAGAGGCGATTTGCTAGAGATTTAAAGTTTTCCTTTGGTGTAACAATCTCACTGCTGAGTACAACACTACTCCCAAGAAGGCACAATCTGTATTCCCAGCTGTGTGGAGTGTTTTTCGCTCTCAATTTTGATGTTGCTAAGCTGTGTGTGTTAGAATGGTCTCAGCAGAGTGTGATAATTTGATAAGCTGTGCTTAGAATTAGCATAAATATGGGTAAACAGCAACTCTTCTGGTAGACTTGAATTTGTTCAGTGCTCAAAAGTGTGGTTATGCATTTTGAGACTCCATGCAGAACAGTGTTGTATGTACAGCGTTGTACATGTGGCCAAGGGAGCGTGCATATGTGTGTGGTTTATTGCTTTTAATATTGCAGTCTGGGCAAATAAGCTGTGCCGCTTAGAAGCCCGTGTGCTCAGGTCTTGTCTGGAATGTGTCATGCATGTAATTTGAAGGATAAGGGCTAGGAGACATGTGAGGCCAATGAAGAAAGAAATCTGTCGTTCAGTGGGATGGTTATAGTAAAGATTACTTTAGATTATCCTTGAAAGCCTAGATCTGTGTTGCAGAGCTTCATGAAATGTATTAGCCGCTGCCAGTAGCCACTCAGCCTTAGGTTAGTGGTTGTGATCATGCCTAATGTGCTATGAGGCCATCAAGGAATCGGAAGCAGGGTTTGTTGGCCCTGGAGCAGGTATCAATTTTGTAGATCCTCTTTACACATCCCATGCTGGTCTTGGCTTCTGTCTGTATGTACTGCTGAGAACTCCTGCCTTGGCATCATGGAGTCAGGCTTATCTCTTCTTTATTTGGCCCTCTTTGCTGAGTTCACAGCTCTGGGAAGAGGAAGGAAAGCCTGGATCTTGCAGTGTGAAGGCAATGGATAGCCAGCAGAACAGAGCGCTCTCATGTCTTCATCCAAATCAGCAGTTATCTGTGGCACTGCTTTCCTGGTTGTAAGTGGTGCAGTAAGACAGGAAGAATAGTGCAGGCTGCATTCTTCCTTCAGTGACCTGAAGTGGCATGTAATGTCTAGTTGTGCCTGGATGCAGAGGAAACTTAGAAGTGATGCGTCCCTCCCAGCCACTTCCTCATACTCCAAACAAAATCCAGTCCTTTAAGATGGAAGGCTGCATCTCCTTTGATCATAGGAACAGAGAGCAGAACAGAACGAAGACGCTTCTGCAGTGTGCACTGCCACAGGTCTGTTCTCCCTCACCCTGTTGAGTTTACAGTGAAGGTCGCTCGTGGTGCTTTCCTGTCTCTGAAGTGCTCTGCCGCAGGATGGAAGAGAGCTCTTTTCTTGATGAGAAGAAATGTATACGAGTTTGAATGCGATTTTCCTGCTCTTCAGGAAGCACAGAAAGGTATTTTGACTTTCACATCGGGGGACTGTGAGGAAGTAGGTAACGTGTGCTGGGAGCAATACTCTTTCCTCTTGTCTGAAACAGGAGGTGGTTTGACTTGTGAAACACTAGGATTGGTGTTGCCTGGTAGGGTTGATGTGCTGATCCTAGCCTGGATGCCTCTGCTACCATTGTGAGGGCTTTGTGCCCTGTGAATTCCTCCATGGAGTTGTAGTTGATTGCCTTTTCTAGGGTGAAAGCTGTGTGCACCAAAGATAAGTTTCTTTTTTTCTTGATGTTTCAATAGACGCTTAATGAGTTTGCAGCAGGAAAGCAGCATTTGAGCAGCCCTCTTCCCAAATTGTGTGCTTTTCTCTCATGCTGTGCTCCAAAGAACAGGGGAGGACTCAGCCCTAATTTATCATGGTACTAGAAAAGTTATGACTTGTTTTGCAGGCTGGTTGTCTGGCTGGTGGAAGTGGGTAAAGCTTGTTGAAGAACAGCTCTGGTGTGACAGATCTGAGCAAGTGCAGTGCCCAAGGATGTCCTATGATGATCTCTGTGGAGGGAGATGAAGGGGGTAGAAGTCAGTCCAGAAATCCGTAAGCATAGTGCTTTGTTCTCTGCAGCAAAGGAGCTTTTAGTGGAGCTGATCTGGAAGGGCAGATATGTTCCAAAGTAGAAGCATTCCCACAAGGGAAGGCAAGTGTTTGAGTGCAGTGCTCTTTCAGTGCCCATCTAAGAGTGAACCTTTGCGGTGAAGAGCCAGCAGAGCTTGACTAGCCCCTTGCTTTGGTGGGGCAGTTGGCTCAGGAAGAGACAGGGACAGTGGAGGAAAACATGAGAGTAGTGGGAAATGGGTTTGTTTAGTCCTTCCCTATAGAACATTATGAAAATACAGAGAGAACTTCTGAGTGGCTGTTATGGAGACAAAAGAATTAATTGCAGAGATCCAGGCAGTGTTGAATGAGAGGATGGGAAAGAGTTACTCAGTTTGGCCGGAATGAAGGAGAAGCAGTTGTGTGGAGGAGTTAATGACCTGCAAGTGGGAGCAAGGGATTAGCAACAGCAGTAAAGAGGAGAGAGGAGTTGCTCTGCAGCCTCAAGGACAGCTTGGAGCCTCGTGATTTCCAGCTCTGAAAGAGGGTGCTCGTTTTCACTGAGATACTGTATTACGTGCTTTGCAGACAGCTCCATGGGGCTTGTTACTGCAGTACTTTTAAGTTTGTTATTGAAAGACAAATGTTAACTGTGTCGACCTTACTTTTGAGGCAGAGAGATTTATTTTAATAGGGAAGCTGTGTAACAGCAGACAAAGAGTGCAGGTACTGACTTGAGAGATGGGAAGAGTCATCTGTGGAGGAGGAGCTGAGAGCAGATCTGGGCTGAGAAGCGTAGCAAGTAGGGTGATGCTCAAGGGACCAGTGAGGCAGAAGGGCTTTCTGAGTGGGGATGCACCCAGATGCCGTAGGAGTGTCTGCAGAGGTGAAGTCATGCATGGGTAGGAGAGCAGAGGAGGACTGGTACAGCTCAGGGTGGTGGAGGAAGAGTCTCTGTTCCTGGGAGTCTGGGGTGAAGAGAAATGACGCAGAGCAAGCCAGGGATTGGGGATCATTTACTTGTGCAGACAAGGAGGAGAGGTAGTGGGAACCAGTTGGGGTGGAAATGCTGTTAAGTCAGAGCCTGTGCTTGGGGGAGTTTGAATGCTATTACGCTTAGGGCTGGCACCATCCTGTTGGCACGAATGGCTTCCCCACCATAGTGGGAAAGGGGCTGCTGCACCATGCTTGGGTGAAGAGCTTTGCGCTGTTCTGTGGTCTCTTCAGCACATGCTGCACAGCCATCACTGGCAAATGGTGTCTCCCAAGCAGTTGGCTTTGCTGTGGTGGCACGACCCCAGCCTGTCATGAAGGGGCTGAGCCTGATCAAGTAGAGGTACCCCTGCAGCCCTGTAGTGATCAGCTGGTATTGATGTCAGCGAAACAGTCTGTGAAGCTGATACCTGTGCATTAAGAAAAAAGCTTTCAGTTTTAGCACTGATGTGTTTTCAGGGATGAAGACTTCAGAGAATTAAGTACTAGGAAACTTAAAAACAAGCCTCCTCTGATACATGTAGCCAAGGAGGAGGCGCTGAAGGCAGAAAGACAGCAGACCTGCTACAGGAGGCATCTCTTGAAAGATAGTTTGATGCACATCCATGTAGAAGCAATCTATCCTAAACCCCTCTGTCCTAACCTACCCCACGCTCTGAGCACTGCAGTGTGAGAGTACATCTGACCTCCTCCATCAGATTTTCTCTAGCAAACTTGTGTGATTTTTGCATGTGTATACCTGTTTCTTAGCTAATGAGCAGCTAAACTTGAAGCTGCATTTTGTTTCTCTTCATGTGAGCTGATGAAAGTGGGGTGGCTGCAGCCTGTTAGTGTGTGGTACAGACACCATGCTCAGAGTGTTTGCCTGTGGCGTTTCTGGGTGGGTGGAGAGTGCACAGGCATTTCCTGTCAGCTAGGAGGACCCATGTGTCCTGCTTCCTTCAGTGTTACTTGTGAGGACATCAGTGCATCTTGCTGTGCCATCTTTCTCAGCAGTGCCTCAGCCTTCAGTTTACCCTTCTTTCCGGTGGAAGGAGAGTGATGCAGAATAGAGGACTAGCTGTTCCAAAAGCTTCTGGATATCTGAGTGGCTCATGCTGTCCTGATACCCAAATATTCAGGGTGATGAATGAACTTCTTAGAATCATAGAACATTAGGGATTGGAAGGGACCTCGAAAGATCATCCAGTCCAATCCCCCTGCCACAGCAGGATGACCTAGACCAAGTTGCAAAGGAACATATCCAGTAGGGTTTTAAATGTCTCCAGAGAAGGAAACTCCACAGACACCCTGGGCAGCCCCTTCCAGTTCTCTGTTACCCTCAGTGTGAAGAAGTTCCTTCTTACATTGATGCAGTTTTCCCAGAAAGCCACATCAACTTTGAAGACCTTTTGTATCTTATGTTTCCTGCAGAAACCTACAGTTGACTTATTTTGATGTACTTCTGAAAAAGTGGGAATAACAGAACGGATGGGTTCTGGGAGTTGTGCAACAAGTCCTGCTCATGGTAGTCCAGAAAACCTGATTTTGAGAGCAGGGCCAAGACCTCCAACTCCATCTTTTCTTCTATTGCTTAACTTTTAATTATCAGTAACCTGTGGGCTGCCAGTAACTGAATATCCAGACTCATCTCGGTCTCTTTTCCTAGGTGGTGGTTTACTGCCCATTTACTGGTATTGAGCAAACCTTCCCATGTGGGAAATGGCTGGATGAAGATGAAGGAGATGGTCTCATAGAGCGAGAGCTTTATGAAATGGTGTCCCTGCGACAGAGAAGACTCAAAAGTAGGTACCACTGACCAAGTGCCCTCCTGTGACACCACCACCATGCAACAGCACCATGAGCAACACCCATGCAACATCACACAGAGTCACAGAACCATTCAGGCTGGAAAAGACCCCTGGGATCATTGAGTCCAACCATCAACCCTACTCTACAAGTTCACTCCTAAACCAGATCCCCCAACACTACATCTAAGTGTCTTTTAAACACAACCAGAGATGGTGACTCAACCACCACCCCGGGTAGCCCGTTCCAGTGTCTGACCGCTCTCTCTGTGAAGAATGCTTTCCTGATGTCTACTCTAAAAAAAATCTTCAACATCAACCTCAGAGCTCCTTCTAGTCAGGCTACAAAGAAGAGGCAGCTTCTCTGAATGTTATCGTGACTGAGGCAGGGCCAACGTTTAATTAGGACATCCAATATTTAGTGTAATTTCTCACAAACTCCACGATGTAGCTCAGAAATAACTCTGAGGCACAGTCAGTACAACAGAACCTTGGGAAAGTACTTTCCTGAAGTGTTAGGCCACCATCTACAAGATTTCTCTTTGTGGTACCACTGTGGTGTGAAAATGTCAGTAACAATAAAGCAAATGTTGTTCCTCAGATGTCCAACAGAACAACACCACAGAATCACAGAACATTAGGGATTGGAAGTGGCCTCTAAAGACCATCTAGTCCAATCCCCCTGCCATAGCAGGATCACCTAGACCAAGTCACACAGGAACGTGTCCAGGTGGGTTTTAAACGTCTCCAGAGATGGAGACTCCGCGACCTCCCGGTACAGCCTGTTCCAGTGCTCTGTCACCCTCACCGGGAAGAAGTTCCTTTTCATATTGATGTGGAACCTCCTATGTTCCACCTTACACCCTTCCCAAAGAATAGACGAGAAATATACCTCAGAATCTCTCTATTCCAGCTATTCAGAAAGCTGACACACAGCCTGGCCTTTGAGGAGAGCACGAAGTAAGTCAAACCCAGAACTGACAGAGGAAAAGAAACTGCTTTTCCTGGGAACTGAACTATGCTGAATGATGGATCCATCCCACCATACTTTGGACTACCAAACCGCTGCCTGTTTCTCAGGGCAACTGGGAGTATTTATTAGCTGGTATTATTAGTCACACGGCTGCAAACGTGAATCATATTTGTTCAAAAAAGGATGGTGCCATAATTGCGGCTTCTTACTGATGAATGATAAAACGCCGCGTTCCACTCCGGTGTGCTGGAGTTTTCAGAACTTAATTGTTACCTAGTATATCTAAAATACAGTCAAAATGAAGCGTTTATGTTTTTGAAATTGTGGAGTCCCCTTCACTGGAGATGTTAAAGACCCACCTGGATGTGTTCATGTGTGACTTGATCTAGGTGATCCTGCTGTGGCATGGGGGAATGGACTAGATGATCTTTCAAGGTCCCTTCCAATCCCTAATGGTTCTGTGATTCTATGTGGTCTACTGTATTTCTTCTAGAAACTATAAAAGAGTAAAATGCCCTAAAAAACCCCATCAAGTTATTACGGCACAGTGAAACAGCTCCTGAATATTGTGTCCAGTTCTGGGCCCCCCAGTTCAAGAAGGACACAGAACTGCTGGAGAGAGGCCAGTGTAGAGCCAGAAAGATGATGAAGGGTGTGGAGCATCTCTCTGATGACGAAAGTTTGAGGGAGCTATGGCTAATGGCAAGCTGAAATTTTGCTTAATGTATTTAAAACATTAACCAGGAAGTTTTAATGTCTCAGAAATGCTTGATTTTGCTATCACTATGCTGGTTTAAAGGAAGAAGGTCACTGGAATGGGCTGCCAAGGGTAGTGGTTGAGTCCCCATCCCTGGATGAGCTTAAAATACACTTAAATGTAGTGTTAGGGGATCTGGTTTAGGGGTGAACTTGTAGAGTAAGGTTGCTGGTTGGACTCAATGATCCCAAGGGTCTTTTCCAAGCTGAATGATTGTATAAGGGGACAAAAAAGGAAGTAAGGTCAGATCTCGGGCCAATCCACTGTGAAAGAAAAGATAAACTGGGGTTTGAAGAATTTCTTAACAAAACAAAGCAAAACAGCAGTGTGCAGTAGTCCACTCCCTCCACCCCACACAAGGTAATAGATAGTTACTCTCAACCAAAACCATGCTTGTTTATACACAGCTTCTCCTACCCTCCCTCATTATCTGCCACAATTAATGAATATCTGATTAATAAATCATTACTCAATAATCTCTTAACCCACTCCTCATCAATGAATCCCAGGCACACCTTCCAAACCACAAAGAAAACCCCAACAAATAAAAGGATGTTCATGTTGTTCATATTCTCCTTTTCCCACAACTACTTCTCCTCCTTCGTTTCCCACTCTTCCAGATGAACATGTTCTGGGATTTATTTTCCTGTATTGGATCCAAGAACTAGAATCCTCTTTTCAAAGCAATAGGAATATTGCTTTGAAAATAGGAGATGCTGGTCCCAAGCCTACCTTGTAAGCAGAGTGTTCTGCTCCCACTTTTTGGAAGTGTCAGTGACCGCTGCAGCATTTCAGTTCTAGCAAACCTGCTCCCGTGGTCCCCCATTGGTCAACATCCCTTGACACCGTTAATACCTCATCTCATAAAAAATCACAGAACATTAGGGATTGGAAGGGACCTCAAAAGACCATCCAGTCCAATCCCCATCCCCTCAGCAGGATCACCTAGATCAAGCTGCACAGGAACATATGCAGGCAGGTTTTAAATGTCTCCAGAGAAGGAGACTTCACAACCTCCTTGGGCAGCCCCTTCCAGTGAGTTCCTTAATCCATCTCAGTTCATTTGTTCAGAGACAACTGCGTTATTCACTCTAATGAACAAACTGCTTTAAAACATGAAACAGTCAAAAGAAACAGAAATTCCTGAACAGACTCCTATAATCACCAGACTGCCACATTCCGCATGCTGGCTAACTGGTGCATACGCCAAAATGATTTGTAGATAGTGCTGACATTTGTTCTGTTCCCCACAATGTTTGGAATACCACACTATACAGGGTGCAAGAAGATAAGATCATTTATGTAATCAAAATATGACCTTACGAGTGTGTAAATCCCTTATTTGCGTATGCAAGAGAAAATAGCTGTGAGCACCAGAACTATTTGTATGGGCAATCGTTTGCTTTACCTGCCACATCAATTCTGCAAACAAATAGTGACTATTTAGCAAGAGTCACCTCTTTCTATTGTATAATACTGAAATATGGAGAGATAGAGAAAGATAAGACCTGAATATCCACAGATAAACAGTGTACTGGCAGCAAACTAACTGGTATGGGCATCTTGAGTGTGCAGCGAGAACAGAAATCACAGAGTCACAGAACATTAGGGATTGGAAGGGACCTCAAAAGATCACTGAGTCCAATGCCCCTGCCAGAGCAGGATCCACGGCTGAAAAACAGCAGAAAGTGGAAAGAACAGCCTGATCCAAAAATCAGACCTGCAAGAGGCTCTGCTGCTCTGGGAGAAAACATGAGCCTAGGAAGGACAAACACACAGCTTATGTGGCTCATTCATATGTATAAATGTACAGAGCAGCCAAACACATTTTAAGTCCTTGGGTTTTGTTTTTGTGGGGGTTTTTAGAAGTTTTTTTTTTTCAGTCCATGAAGCAAATATAAATAAAAGCTAGTAAATGTTTCTGCCTTAGGAATCTGAAAGTGTGATGCTAAAGACCTTTAGATGCTAAAAGATGCTAAAAAGATGCTAAAGTGTACATCAGTACACAGATAGACACAGACACACAGATCATTAGGGGCTGGAAGGGACCTCCAGGGGTCATCAAGCCCAATCCCCCTGCTGGAGCAGGACCATAATACCTATGACAGGTTACACAGAAACACATCCAGATGGGTCTTAAAAGTCTCCAGAGAAGGAGACTCTACAACCTCCTTGGGCAGCCTGTTCCAGCCCTCTAGCACCCTTACAGTAAAGAAATTTTTTCTCATATTGAGAGGGAACTTCCTGTGCTCCAACTGACACGCACAGCCCCTTGTCCTATCACAGAGTGCAAGTGAAGAGAGATTGTCTCTTTCTTCTTGATACCCAGCCCTCATGGATTTACAGACAGTGACTAAATCACCTCGTAACCTTCTCCTCTCCAAACTGAAAAGTCCCAGACCCCTCAATCTCTTCCCATAAGGCAGGTGCTCCAGTTCCCTATTCATCCTTGTGGCGCTCAGTTGAACTCTCTCAATCAGATCTCTGTCCGTCTTAAATTGAGGAGCCCAGAACTGGACACAATATTCCAGATGTGGTCTCACTAGGGCAGAGTAGAGAGGGAGAAGAACTTCCCTCGATCTGCTGGACACACTCTTCTTGTTCAGTTTTCAGTAGATACACTCTGCACTGTAGACATCTGGTAGTACATCTCCTTTGAGTATTTTGCACCTGAGCTTCTCAGCATATAGAGCAGAACTGCTTGTGTTAGCACGAGCTGCAGGTGGAACAGTCCGATACCATTTGAACTGGGTGACACTGAGTCCCACTGCTGGGTAAGAGTGGAAAGCCTGCTGCTTCTAACATATGGCAGGTATTACATGATGACCCTACTGAGGTGGCTGGACCACAGTGTGGACTATTCCATATGGGAATCACAGAATCACAGTCTCATGGAACATTAGGGATTGGAAGGGACCTCAAAAGACCATCTTGTCCAATCCCCCCGCCACAGGGAACAACTTTACTTCAGCTCTCTGTCTATCACGCCAAAATACTTCCTGTCATGGGTGGCATGAACATCTCCAGCTGGAGGAGAAAAGTCTATCCCTTATCTCTGCCCTCTTTCTCCCTTTCCAACCCCAAATGTTTCCATGGTTGAGCCAGCTGTAGCCGCTGCCAAAGACAACAAGGCATTTTCCTACCTTGAGGGCATTCCCCTTTGAACATCAAAAGTCTTTAGCAAACAATGGAGTTGAAACAGCTTTGCAAATAAAAGGTCACAAGAATTTTTCATAATGGAAAATATCAGACTACCTACAGGCAGGGGTGGCTTCCAGCTCATGAACAACACTACTCACGCTTGCAAACACACTTCACTTTGAGCCGAACTAGTCTGCTGAGGTATTGCATGGTCCCAGTGATGTAACTGAAATTCATCCTCCCTCTAGCCATTTTGTAATCAACTTAATTGTCAGGTTTTAAAAAGAACTGATTTTTAGTTCTTTGGGAAGGGAATGCACTCACGGTAGGTAGGGAGCCAAGCAAACTGCAGGGCATTCTGAAACAGCAGTCCACAAGCTAAGCAGTGCATTAAGTAGGGGAAAGGAGAAAAGGCATGTGCTATTGGAGAGCTTCGGGGGAGAAGAGCAGAGCATGTGATAAGTTGTTGATGGAGCTGTGCTTCTCCAGCTCTAGCCAAAGGACAAATGAGCAATGCAGAGTCCTTGGCTGCCAGGAGCTACTGAACCCATACTAGAGGCCTCCATGGAGACTTGGCAGGATGGGATTCAGCAACAGCAGAAGCCACATGTTTCCTGGACTCCTGCTCTCTGCCTGCATGTACTCCCAGTCCTGCAAGCACAGCAGTCTCCCAAGGGGTCACACACCCCTTTGGCCACCCTGGCTTCTACCATCCTAACACCCCCTCTATTTCACTCCCTGCTTCCTCCACTAGCTGAACCTGGTGGTCTTCCTTCTCTCCCACCTCTCAGAAGTTGGGGGTTTGGAAGGGAGTCTGTGACACCAGGTTTGAGTGATGCTACAATGAAGATAAAGAGTGAACTCATAGTCCCTAGACCAAGAGCAGACATGGAAGGTGACTCAAGAAGCGTTCAGCAGAAAAAGTACTGGAAAAACTATCATTGAACCACTTGCTGGGACTAAACTTCAGCTGGACTAAAATTTCTTCAGATGTCCACAACAAATTAATTTTACTGTGGGAAAATCCTTCAATTTAGACTCCTTTAATAGGGGCCTGAATGTGCAACTCATGTATTGGCACTCACCTTCCTGAGAATCCTGCATACAGGACTTAGCAAACAGGTAAGCCACGATCACAGAATCACAGAAGATTAGGGATAGGAAGGGACCTCGAAAGACCATCCAGTCCAATCCCCGCACCACAGCAGGGTCATCTAGATCAAGTCGCACAGGAACACATCCAGGTGGGTTTTAAACGTCTCCAGAGAAGGAGGCTCCACAACCCCACAATTATCTGCATGTCTGCATTGCTGGGGCAGTGGAGGAAAAGAGTGTGGGAATTGAAGGCTCCGAATGATCAGGGTAACTCTTTGTGTTGGAAACCAACACTGTCATGATTTGGTGACAAGAAGTCCTTCCTTTGGCTTTCATTTTGCTATTCCCCTGCTGTATAATTAAGCAGATATAAGCCTGAAGAGCTGGTCACTACAAGTATAGTTGAGCACTTGCACATGAGAAGAATTAACCCTACCACATCTTTGACAGATCGCCATCCTGCCAGCTCTCATGGGAAGTTGCCCAACAGCACTGTCACTAGCTGCAGCTTCTCCTAGGAGAACTTGTTTGTACATTCATCCTTGACCCAGTATGGGAATACTCCTCCAGTCTTACCTCCTCTTCTCCTTCCCCACTTAGAAAAGCCTGATCAGAAAATACTTTCTTCACAACAGGAAGAAAACCTGTGAGTTTGACTAATTGCAAGAACACACTCCAATGCACTAGAAGAATCATAGAATCATTCAGGTTGGAAAAGACCCTTGGGATCATTCAGTCCAACCATCAACCCCACTCTACAAGTTCACCCCTAAAGAGGTAATGCTGAGAAGAAAACATCAGGGTTTGAGATTTTAAAATGTGGAGGACTGGGAAAACGGGACCTAGACTGGTAGAGGAGATTGGTAATGAAAGGTCCCAAATAACTGAGGGGGTAAAAAAAAGAGTAAGAAAGACCTTGTCAAAATCACTGGTATGTAATGACTACTTCCATGCAATGGTTTTCTGTGCTCAACATGGAGTGACAAACGGTTTACAGATACTTTAACTTACATTTTAGTAGAGACTGTCAAGTCACATTAGTCTAGAAGCTTTACACTGAAAGAAGATAGATTTAGATTAGATAAAAGAAGAAACTTCTTCACTAAGTGAGGGTGGTGAGGCACTGGAATGGGTTGCCCTGAGACGCTGTGAAGGTCCTATCTCTGGAAGTGTTCAAGGCCAGGGGGCTTTGAGCAACCTGGTCTAGTAAGAGGTGTCGTGGTCCACGGCAGGGGACTGGAACTATATGATCTTTCAGGTCCCTTCCAACCCAAACCATTTAATGATTCTTTGTGTGTGTGTGTGTAGAACAACAAGCCACAGAAACAACCTACAGAAATCAATGTTAACTTCTTCTGGGGTCTCTTTATTATGTTGTAGTGTGTACAGATGGCTTTCCCAACCATACGAAGAAGGTTTCTGATCCTAGTACCCCCTGAAAGTTCACTCTCCTTCAGTATCCATTTCATTTGTACTACTGTACCCCAAGACAACTGTCTCCCTTTTTCTTGTAACCAGAAAACACTACTACATAGTATCTACAGACAGAGAGAAAAGATGCATTATTTTGCAAAGGGGCCAAGAGAGTGTTCTGGCAATTACTCAGCATAAGGAATATGTTATATGGTGAATAGATTAGATAAAATTAGTAGTTGTCAACCCCGTACTGTTGATGACAGAAATTGCAGCTTTATCTCTCTCCTATCCATGCCTCCCACATATCATGCGCCTTGTTAAGATGCTGTGGACAGCACACACGAGAAAAAGATCACCCTCGAGTCATCAGAAAAAGACATCAAAAAAAGTCAGGAAATACTCCTGCGGAATTTGGTAAAGAAGATTTTGTTTGGTTGTGAGGCATAATCATGTGCTATCCTACACTGTCATGGCACTTGTGGAATGGGGAATCACAGAATCACAGAACATTAGGGTTTGGAAGGGTTTGGAATGCCGTGTCCAGTTCTGGGCCCCTCAGTTCAAGAAGGACATAGAACTGCTGGAGAGAGTCCAGCACAGAGCCACAAAGATGATGGAGTGGAGCATCTCCCTGATGAGCAAAGGCTGAGGGAGCGGGGGCTCTTCAGCTTGGAAAAAGGGAGACTGAGGGGTGACCTCATTTATGTTGATAAATATGTGAAGAGTTGGTATCAGGAGGATGGAGCCAGTGGCATCTAATAATAGCACAAGGGGCAATGGATGTCATCTGGAACATAGGAGGTTCCACATCGATATGAGAAGGAACTTCTTCCCAGTGAGGGTGAGAGAGCACTGGAACAGGCTGCCGAGGCAGGTTGTGGAGTCTCCTCCTCTGGAGACACTTAAAACCCGCCTAGACATCTTCCTGTCCGACTGGATCTAAGTGATCCTGCTGTGGCGGGGGGATTTGACTAGGTGACTTCTTGAGGCACCGTCCAATCCCTAATGTTCTGTGATTCTGTGAAAACTGTTGGATAAAATTGCTTTTCGCAGTTCTCTGTATTTCTCCAGCCAAGTTCTTGCACAGAGGTTTTAGCTTCAAGTCACAAGAGCCTGCAGAGCAAACAAGAAAGGGCACTGAATTGAAAACAAGCACAAAGACCAGAGTTTGATGACACCACAGATCGTTTCCACGTACAGAATCAAAACCGATTATGAAGCATTCAGGAGAATAGTGAGCAGAAATGGTTTCCATCACATCACAACGGCCAAAAGTCTCCAGCAGATTTAGCAAGCGGTGCAAAACTTTTCAGTGCAATGTGCTAGTTTGCATTAAAAGGAAGAACGGGAACACATCTAAGCTTGACTTTGCCTGACTAGGAAATTACTGATCTGGTTCTCAAAAGACTAGCTGACTTCGAAATAGGAATGACCTGAGCCTCGACCCACATTTTTAAATGTAATACAGAGCCAAATCACAGAGCAGGCTCGGTAGGGAGGTCTAGGTCCTTGCTGATACAAGTTTTCCCACCCCCTTTTGGAGGGCTTGGGCTGTCAGCACTGAACATCCATAATTCACGAGCTGTGCTTCCCCAGCCTCTCAGGGCTTTCAAGAGCCTGTCACATTCTTTTTAAGTGGATCATTAAGGGTGGTGTACCTAAATGGATGGGTGGAGGAAATTTATCTGGAGAGAAGATTAAAAGTGATTCAATTTTGGGAGATAACCAGACTTTCTGTCTTGTGAAGATTATAGTTGAACCATGTGAGTTGACACTGGCAGCTGGGGCTACTCAGCAGTTTCACACATAGATATTGTCGTGAAGATGAAAAAGAACAGCATTATAAACCTTCTCTTGTGAAGCATAAAGGTATAATTCTGACACGATGATGGCTGATGTGATCACGGAGGCTGGGCTTAACGAGGCCAACTAAAGGTTTTTATAATGAACTTTCTGAATTCCCCTCAACTTGAAGAGTTTGCCACTGAAGGAGGGACTGTGACAAAGATAAGAGGAATGGGAATTCACTGAAACTGTTTTACAATGGCTCAGGAATCTTTTCTAGTCTCCGTAAAACACTGCTGCAAGTAGAGGCAAAAGAGCTGGGAAGAAGAGTAATGGCCATGATGGTCTTCAGCGCAATCTACCTTCCTCAGGAGAAGAACATTTGAGAGGGAACTCAGTCCTGAGATGTTCCATTCCAAAGCTTTAACTATTCAAATGACTACTTAGCTGTGAGAAAGCAATCAGATTCCACACCTTCTACAGAAATGCAAAGCAGACAGACAAAATTTCCTACTTCTTCCTTAGGAGCCTCTGCTGTTGCCTGGATGAGCAGAGCTGTCAGAATTGTTTGGGGAACACTGACCACGAGGAAAGGAAAGTGTCATATTGACGCAAGCACCAGAGACCGTGGTGCTTGTCATACTGGAGCTCTAAAAACAGCCCTTCTTGCGCCTTCCTCATTCTCTGTTTTCCAGTTGCTTTTGTTATTTATTTTTAAATACCATTCTGACTAACTGTTCCAGAAAAGAGGGGGTGGGGGGAAGAAGAAAAAAAGCAAGAACTGGGTGAAACCAGAGAAGGATAGCTGAGCCATCAATTTCTCCAGGCCAAACCCTTCGGTTCAATTCATCCTGCGCTAATGCCAGCCACTGACATCACTCACAGCGAAAAAATTAGCAGTCCAAACTGGTATGTTCAAGACTTGCTTATTCCCAACTCATCCTTAAAGCTAAACAGAAAATGCTTTGTGTGACTGTGTCCTGCAAAGCGTTCTTCAAAAAGAATTCAGCTTTCAAATGAGCAATAAGCCATCTGAAGATGCAAATCTCCAGATCTGCTACAGTGAATGCTGAATCCTCGAATCCTCTGGAGTTCCTGAGAATTTGATCATTAAAAAGGTGCAGGCTGTCCTAATATCTACCCTGTGTCAGCACAAACAACCCTCATGTAAACACAGAGGCACGAGTACCATGAGTAACAACTCTGTTTCCATCAGAAGCCCTTTATCCTGCGTAAGAGGTCTGCACGCTAATAGATGTCCCAGGCTAATGCTAACCAGCTCCAGCTGGCTGGTGGCTATAAAAAGCATTAATGAAAACATAAATACGGACTTCTCCACCTCCTCCAGCCCCTACGTCAAGGCTGCGCAAAGGCATCACTTTCCAAGCAGTCTGTGTGAATGAACGGGCTGCTCTGAACCAGCTCGCTCTGGTTCCCCAGCTCTGTTTACCGAACAGCGTGTGCAGGGACACACCGAGTGCAGGGACGCCGGCGCGGAGACCAGCCACGGGGCTGCCCGCCTTGCCCAGCCAGTCCTCCAGTAACCTGAAGCCCTGGGCTCGTAGTCAAAAAGAAAAGAAGGAAATATCTATTAATCAAGAGGCTGACCCATGGGCACAGCAATGTCGGCCGAGCAGAACAAACCCCAGACCTTAAAACATATTATCCTGGAACGTTTACTACCCTGGTGTAATAGGATTTTGCTGTGCTACTGTTAGGAATAGTGTTGTAATAAATAGTGCACACAGCGACACACGTGGAGCAGAGGCGTGACACACTGCACACTCTTAAAACTTACTACAGGCTTTATACGTCTCTTGTGCCCAATATAAAGCAAAACTGCAGGAAAAACGAGATTTAGATTTATCCAGCACCTAGACAGAAGAGGAGAAAACTTGCCTTTCACAGAATCACAGAATCATTAGGGATTGGAAGGGACCTCGAAAGATCATCTAGTCCAATCCCCCTGCCAGAGCAGGATCACCTAGACCAAGTCGCAAAGGAACACATCCAGGCTACTCAACGGAAAATAGGATGCGCAGAACTCCAGGGGTGCAAAACATCAGGATGCTGAAATCCTACAACACTCAGCAATATTTATCTATCCACGCTGCACACACATACTTCATCGCTTTGTAACTACTGGGCTGATTAGCTGCTGTTTTAAAAACATCGGTTTTTATCCTGAAAGCAGTTGCTTTGTCACCATCTGCTTCTGTGCATCAGCAGGTGGCCTCAACGTGGCCAACCCTTTGGGCCACAGAATCACAGAACATTAGGGATTGGAAGGGACCTCAAAAGACCATGTAGTCCAATCCCCCTGCCAGAGCAGGGTCTTTCTGGGAGGCCAGGCATCCTGGCTGGGACTAGTGACAATTCCTTCTAGTCCTGCATTTGCAGGTTCCTAAGGACTTTCACAAGCCAACACTGTCCCACCTCAAAGGAGAAATGAGAGGCTTCCTTTAGAAGCATTGCATGGGTTTGGATTTACTTCCCATTTCAAATAAAATCATAGAATCATGGAATCATCAAGGTTGGAAAAGCTCTTCAAGATCATCAGGCCCAACCATCTGCTCTGCAACCCACAAACACTAAATCACATGATGCGCACAGTAACATCGAGTGGCTTCCAAAATCCAATCAATAAGTAAGACCCACATTTAGGTTTTTTTCCTTTTTCAGTTTTACAAAGGAAATCCATTTCTACATCAGGCTGATTTGGGTTATTCACCCCAAAAGCTCACAAACACTCAGAAGCGCCTTTACAAAAAAAAGGCATCTTACTTCCAAGCATCACAATCCTTCACTGCTATGATTTTGCTCAATTACTTCTTAATTTCCTCAACATTAATGGTACCTCAACAGCAACTGCAGCCAGGCAGTCTGAGTAGCTCCAAATGGAATCTAGTTGTCTATGCAGGAGTTTCCTAAGTCTAACATACAGATCATATTCAACACAGTACAACCTTTGCAAGCATCTAAAGAGAAAGGATCTGATTTGTTGATTTGCTGAATTTACAACCAGACATAGCACCTCTTTTTTGTTGTGAATGCTTCTCCTTCCCCTTGGTGGGTGTAACCTGATTTACAACTCATTTCTCAGACTTTAGCGCAGTCCCTCCCTTCTCACAGTGGTGAACTGCGAACAGTCTGAAATCCACCAATTTTCCTGACTGTTGAGAGACACCGACTTCAAACGCCTGTTTTCTCCAGATGTGTTTGTTACAGTTCTCCCCCAAACCCTGGAAGTCCAAATAGGGATGATGACTCAGCTGCACAGAAGCACCAAGGTATGGATGAGCTCCTGTCACAGATATTTTTAATCATGACTAAACAGCCCAGGCTGCTGCAAGAAAGCTGTTGGCAGTTTTCAGATTCCTTGCAAAGGAAATACACACTTACAATGAAATAGGAAGAAAGAAATTAAAAGCACTTTAGCAAAGCTTAGGCATTGAAAGTTTTTGCTAACAAGCCCTTCCACTTCCCATCCACATCACGTTACGATAGGTAGTTAATCTACCCTGTGTCCAACGGGTGACAGATTGTGTTCCAGTCCAATTAATTCCCTTAAACATCTTTCCTCATGTCAAGCTCAGAGGCACAGGAAAATGCCTGACTCCCCCTGTTATAGGACAAAGGCAAGAGCAGGGGGCCTACAGGAAAGCTGGAGAAGGACTTCTATGAAGTAATGAAGGACTCTGTGATAGGACAAGGGCTAAATGCTTCAGACCAAAAGAAGGTAGATTCATCTTCGATTTTAGAAAGAAATTTCTCCCTGCGAGGGTGCTGAGGCACTGGAACAGGTTGCCCAGGGAGGTAAGGATGATGATGATCTACAGAAGAAACAAGATCATACAGCGACAGCAAAAGTTCCAAGTGCGGAACTGTAGCACAAATGCACGGGAAGTGGAAACGCTGTAGGAACTTCACTGCGTCTTGCACTGAACTTTGCTCTTGCCTGTTACCTCTAAGTGTGTGGATGTGAAATTACAGAATCACAGAACATTAGGGATTGGAAGGGACCTTGAAAGATCATCTAGTCCAATCCCCCTGCCACAGCAGGATCCTCTAGATGAAACATGTCCAGGTGACTTTTAAACATCTCCAGAGAAGGAGACGCCACAACCCCCCCTGGGCAGCCCCTGCCAGGGCTCCATCAACCTCACTAGGAAGAAGTTCCTTCTCATATTGATGTGGAAGCTCCTCTGTTCCAGCTCACACCGCACTGCCCCTTGTCCTATCATTGGATGACACTGAGCAGAGCCTGGCTCCATCCTCCTGACACTCACCCCTTATATATGTCAAAATGTAGTGAATGACAATGTCCTGGGCAGAGGACTCGGCACAAAGCCAGGAAGAGTTTTCCTGCTGCTTTCACTTCCATCCTTGTCCCCTTTCTTCCACTGCTGCAGACACAATGAAAGCTGCTGGGAGCAATCAATGTCCTCACTCCACTCAGGTGGTTGTATGAAGTCCACCTACACATGCAGCCCTTGTGCCTCTCCAGTTGCACAGATCCGTAAGTGCCTATGAGCTGCAGTAAGCAGCTGCACAGAGATATTTACAGCTGGCTGCTGATTGCCTGATGGCTCAGGTTAGCACCTTCAGGATCTGAAGCTGCTTCTGTGAGATCCTTCTCCTCAGTGACTGACATACCACCAAAAGTAAGAAGAGTGCCAGACTTGGGAAACCATGGACACAGAGAAATACCTTTAAAAATTGTATATAAAATGTGATACTGGGTGAAACACACCCCATAACACAAACATGACCAAAAAACTTCACTCTGTAACATCATTTCATCATTCTTGGTCTATTTAAATGGGAAACCCCTCTGAAGAACACACTACGTTCAGTCCTAGCCCTCAGCACCTGTCAAGCAGGTAGTCCAGGGAAGGTCAGACTTCAGCCAAACACAGGACTTGAGTCAAGAACCTAAATGCAGCAACTTACAAAACCATTTTGAACATCTCTCAGGCAGTACAGATCAGGTGAATCATTTCCTTTTCTTCTTACTGTAGGACTAAAATGACAAAAATAACAAAATCTCTCTTAACTCCCACTCAAATCCTTATCCTGTGATGTGTGACACACAGTAGTCCGGCCCAGGCGTTTGAGAACCTCTTGACTCGCTTGAGGACTGTGTTGGCTTGTTATATCCAAATACAAGCTTTTACAAAGCTGATGAGGAAAAGTTATTTCTAAGAACCTTCTAAGGGTGGGTATCAGGAGGATGGAGCCAGGCTCTGCTCAGTGGCATCTAATGATAGGACAAGGGGCAGTGGGTGTCAGCGGGAACACAGGAGGTTCCACATCAATATAAGAAGGAACTTCTTCGTGGTGAGGGTGACAGAGCGCTGGAAGGGGCTGCCCAGGGAGGTTGTGGAGTCTCCTTCTCTGGAGACATTTAAAACCCACCTGGGTATGTTCCTGTGTGACTTGGTCTAAGTGATCCTGCTCTGGCAAGGGGATTGGACTAGATGATTTTTTGAGGTCCCTTCCAATCCCTAATGTTTTGTGATTCTGTGATTGTAACTCTAGAGCTATAAAATTACCTTTTCCAATTGTTCAGTTTCCATTCCCTAGAATAGTCCCCATGACAGGATAACATCTGGGGCACCACACCACTCTTCTCACTCTCCCCAGTCATATCCCTCACAAACAATCAGCTGGGTGGGTACAGCCATAAACCAAAGAACAGTGGTAAATGAGGTGTTTGGGTTCCTCAGCTTTCTAAAGTCCCAAATGCAATCATCAGATGTGGGAGGTGAGAAGAGGTATGGTCCAAAGGCAAGTGGCAGTGAATACACAACTCCACCTAAGGATGCTTCCATATGAATTATCTGTCTCTCCATGTTATTTATGGATCTCTGCAATGTCTCTGTCATTACAAGTATTTTAGCAAACAGAGCTGCGCCTCATCCTCGTCCAACAAAAGGGAGCGTGGGGTGATTCTATCTTCTGTGAACACATGGGCATTTTACTGCTCAGTCTAAGCACTTGAGTATGAAGGAGATACAAACAGCCAAAGTCGTCTTTTTGCTAGACACAGACAGGAGCCTGCACACACAGTGTCGGTCATCTGACAGTTGGTTTCTGTTCCTGTCCGTTTGCTTTCCAGCGAGACTGAATCCCTATTATACTTGTGGTCTGTGCTGCCTACTGTCCCCTTGAGGCTTGTTTCTGTCTCCCCAGCTTTTACCAGTTCCCTGATATATTTCAGAACAGTGGCAAATTGTTGAATTGCAGGGCTGAAAATCGGTGGTGTGTGTCGAGGGGTCTTTTTTGCCTTTGTACAGAGCAGATCAGATAACAGTGCTTTCACCTCACCCTGGGATGGAATAAGATTATGTAAATATTTAGCGCTGAAAAAATAAACGAGAACGTCAAATTGACAAATTGCTGTACTACAGTGGCACTGGAAGAAGCCCAAGTTCCATCTATCTGTCTGCAGCATCAGCAGCAGGGAAAAGAGACTTTCAGGGCAAGCTGGGCAACAGCATGGGGAAGGCACAGTCTTACATTTCTAATACAATTTAATGCTTCAGCTGGACAATGTGACACTGGACAATGTGAGGGTGACAGCACTGAAACAGGCTGCCCAGGGGAGTTGTGGAGTCTCCTCCTCTGGAGACATTTAAAACCTGCCTGGACATGTTCCTGTGCGACTTGATCTAGGTGATCCTTCTGTGCCAGGGGGATTGGACTAGATGATCTTTCGAGGTCCCTTCCAGTCCCTAATGTTCTGTGATTCTGTGACATCAAAGATGTTTTACCAACAGTCCTACTCTCTGTTTTTGTGGTTCTAGTTTGAGGAATAAGAAATAGAGCAGGGTGGAGGCAAAAATGGGGATAATCCAAGTGCCAGGGAGTCTTAACTGCAAATTAAAACAAAAGGAAACTTCAAAGGAGAAACAAGTTACTAGACCTTGAACCAGGGCTGCTAGACAAACCATTATGAGTCTGTCAAGTAGCAATTAGATTAGTTTGCAAGAACATAAAAAGGATGCATTTTCACTTCACTTCAGAGAAGGATCTGAAAGGGGAAATGAGAGAAAGCTTCTAGCTTATGGAATCCTCTCTGCTGCACTTCAGTTACCTATTTCCTGTTTATTTCTCACTTGAAAAATCCCATCCCAGAAACATAATGTAATTTTAAAAAACTTGCATTTATGACCACTCCACTGAAAACGTTTTGTTGAAAAAAAGCATCAAAAAAAGCCCCAAATGGAATGCTGTAAACAGATTGAAGTCAGCCACGAAAAACATTCTGACAGATGTTAGCATCTGTGAGCATGGATCTTTCACGACAGTCCTTTCCAATCTGGGCTCTTTTCAAATCAGACAATCTCCAGAGTTGGTTTTTTTTTTTTGTTGATGTTGACGATTATTTCAGGACACTTTGTAAAATTTGAGCTAGGTTTTTCCATACCGGAAGGGTGACTCTTCCATGTATTAGTCCACCTGCTTGGAATGCTGGCTGCGGCACCTGACACCCAACTCTGCATTGTGCATGCTGCCAGACAGGTTAACCCATCGCTTAGACATGTGCAGAGATAAACAGCAAACATCACTAAATGAAGAAAAAGACTAAAAAAGGAAATCCAGCTTTGAAACAAATTGGTTTTATGGGATTACCACTGGAGACTCCTTCACTGGAGATGTTAAAGACCCGCCTGGACGTGTTCCTGTGTGACTTGGTCTAGGGGATCCTGCTGTGGCAGGGGGATTGGACTAGATGATCTTTTGAGGTCCCTTCCAATCTCTAATGTTCTCTGATTCTGTGAAGATATTTCCAAGCATCACCATGCCTTGATCACCACCACCAAGTTCCTCCAGGGAATGAGTAAGGCCAACAAGGTTGCTCTTACTCCGGGGGTTCAAGACACAGCGTCTCATTTAGGTAGTGCCCACAAGGCTCAGTGCAGACATCCTCTGTCCAAGAGACTTATCGGGCATTTTGGTCGTTATCTCTCAAACACTGCTTCTAAAAGTCTTTTGTCTGCAAGGGGTCACTGACACACAAATCTCTGCCCTGCCAATGCACACTAGAGGCTTTCCGGAGGAGCAGACAGGCAGTTTATATTAATTGGACTGAATGTTTTATTCTCTGTGTGTGCTCTCACTTATAACTCATTGTAATGCTCTTTCCTTCTCTTAAGATAACGGTGGAGACAGACTGTCAGACCTTAAAAAGGTCTACTGAGTAAAAAAATAAGGAAAGGACCAGACTTCCAAGTTTTGCTGCTTCCCTCCACTAACTTGCAAGAAAAGTCAGAAGAAAATGGGTTCAAAATCCACTGTGACTTTACAGAGCTGGTATCAAAATGGTGGAGAAGCCTGCGTACAG
This sequence comes from Phoeniculus purpureus, assembly GCA_028565055.1. Taxonomy (NCBI): domain Eukaryota; kingdom Metazoa; phylum Chordata; class Aves; order Bucerotiformes; family Phoeniculidae; genus Phoeniculus; species Phoeniculus purpureus. The sequence goes on along the minus strand of JAOXOE010000343.1, from coordinate 27,263,971 downwards.
AGCAGGGAAATAATGGTAACTGGAAATCCGGCGGCTCTGCTTACGGGTTAGGAACTGCTGTAGAGAATCTGTGTTAAGACAACCCCAGTTTCTCTGCATCCAGAGATATTTTTGAAGCCATCGCTTCAGTTTGAAAAAAAAAACCAAAGTACCTAAAGAGGGGAAAAATTCTTCAGCATCATCTAGCCCTAGGGCTGCAGAGATGCTGCTAGTGTCTCCAGGCATGGGAATCCTCCTCCTGGCAGCTGTACTTCCTCATCACTCTAGGTCTGGAGGTAAGGGGTGAACAACCCCTTGCAGCTAATTGAATTATGCTGATTTAAAATAAAAGAGGAATAAACCTCTTGTTAAGAATAATTGGGTTTTTGATAAAACATCAGCATTTTGTCAGTAAAACATTTAAAGATTTCCTCCTCTGTCTTGAGGGAGTTCAGCTTTTCCACAAATAACAAAAATAGGGAAATTCTTGGTTATATAATTAATAGAAAACTAGTCGTGAAGACTAGAAGATCTTCAACACTGCAAAAAGGAAGCAGCCAGCAACTCATAGAATTGTAGAATCATTAGGGATCAGAAGGGACCTCGAAAGATCATCTAGTCCAATCTCCCTGCCACAGTAGAATCACCTAGACCAAGTGGCACAGGAACACATCCAGGTGGGTTATAAACGTCTCCAGTGAAGGAGACTCCACAACCCCCCTGGGTAGCCCGTTCCAGTGCTCTGTGAAGTTCCTTCTCATATTTATATGGAACCTCCTATGTTCCAGCTGACACACATTGCCCCTCGTTCTATCACTAGATGACAATGAGAAGAGCCTCCTGACACCCACCCCTCACATATTGATAGACATTAATGAGGTCACCCCTCAGTCTCCTCTTCTCCAAGCTCAAGAGATCGAGCTCCCTCAGCTTTTCCTCATAAGGGAGGTGCTCCACTTCCTTCATCATCCTCATTATTCTAGCAACTCCTTTAATTCTTCTTTCTTTGTAGCTACCAGATCAATGAGCTGCTCATGAGATCCTTACATGAACAGCGCTAAAACATTATCAGTTCCAGAGCTTGCCAAGAAAGTGCAGGTGTTCCTCAAGCCCCAAGTAATCATAACCCAGGGCTCCTGGGTCTGGCTGACAGGTATTCATGACAAAAGGAATTAATCTTTCTGCGTGGGATATAATTGCGGGCGATGTTTGTTATGCCCAGGGTTGATAAAAATCAAATAGTGATTAAGGACACAGACAAAACTTCATCGCTTTCTTTTTTTTCTGCCTCATAATTAGATTTCAGTTGCTAGACTCCCAGCTATCAGCTGAAATTTAATATGAGGAAAGTCAAAGATCTTCCAGAATATTATGATAGAAAGGACACAACAGATCACTTCAGGGTCTCTGTCTTCACTTGCTCCATCTATCAATCTTAAATCTCATGTGGTTGCACTTTTCTTCACTCTTGGTTACTCCAAACATTTATCAGAAGAGAGTTCTAACAAAACAAACAGATTAGCTAGTAGATATGGACATGACTTTTATGAGTGTGGATTGAGTTCACTTTTTCCGTTGTAGGAAGCAATTCACTTGAGAATGGTCATGAGAACTTCTTGGTAGAAGTAAACTGAAGTTATCCCTGTTTGTTTACAACTAATAATTGCTCAGTGCTGCTGCGAACTGAGTGTTTTTCCAAACCGTTCCACCAGGAGCTTGCTAATCTTGGACACCGGTTTGGCTCTGTCTCTGTCTATGAGTTTTACATAAGTTTTCCTTCATTACCAGTAATCCACACGGAGTACTCTAGCTGATCAGAGCACAGGAGAAAGCAGCCAATACTTGTTATTTCATTTTTTGGGGTTATTTTAAGCATTTGCGGCACTGAAAACTTAATATAAGGGAGATGACAAGTCGGAGCTAGAGCTGGCTGAAAAGCTATGACTTGTGTAGCAGGGTTTTATCTATATTCTCTGTGTTAGTGGAGAGATGAAGGATGCTTTTAATCCATTGAAGGCAAGCTGTGGTGGCAGCTGAGTATCCTCAAAAAAATGTGAAACTCTGCATCAAACCCAGACTCAGAGCTCTGTTGGTTGATCTACTTAATGAAAGGGAGACTAACCCTGACAGATCATAGAATCATTAGGGATAGGACCTCGAAAGATCATCTAGTCCAATCCCCCTGCCACAGCAGGATCACCTAGATCAAGTAACACAGGAACACATCCAGGTGGGTCTTAAATATCTCCAGAGGAGACTCCACAACCCCCCGAGCAGCCTGTTCCAGTGCTCTGTCACCCTCACTGGGAAGAAGTTCCTTCTCAGGTTGATGTGGAAGCTCCTATGTTCCAGCTGACACCCATTGCCCCTCATCTTATCACCAGATGAATCGGTTAAAGTTAACTGTTCTTGATTCTTGCCTTGTTGATTTGCTCTCATTCCTCTGTAAGCTAACTTTGCTCCAAGATGAGCAGAAAAATACCATCTTATTAAATAATGAACACTTTGCCACCAAAAGAGGATTTGGACCATCTTTCATTCTCATGGCTGAGACCTAACCCACAGACAGTCTGGGTGTCTCAGTCCTCTGTCTATGGGTCGTGATGAGAACTGGATCAAAATTAAAAAGGGTTTAAATCTCTTCAGCAAATGATTAATTTTTCCTTGAGGAACAGAGTGTTCCTTCCATAAAATGCTAATATATTAAAAGCTTCCTTCACCGTCAGGCGATTTTGAAGTGGTCATTTAAAATCGAAGACATTATTAATCAATCAATAAGAGTATCTTCTATTGACTACGCCTAGAAATGATACCTCAGCTAAATGGAATTAAGCACGATGCCATTAAAGAAATCAGGCTGATACAAGTGCCCTATTTCTTATAGTCACTGATCTCCAGGCAATGCTTGATCCTTTGCTCTCTGATCCCCACAGCCACGCACACTGCAGCATCTCTTTGCTCAAGAGAAACCCAGAAGGGTTTTGTTTAATTCTGTCTGACTTGGTATGCTACCAGCATGTTTAGTGCCTGGCATTTTCATGTGCCTTCAATTCATTTACAGTCATGCAGAGCGTTCTGACTTCTCTACTCCAGTGCTTCTGTGAGTTCTTGTAGGTCAGACACATCTTCTGCTGCCCCAGGCGGTTGCAGCACCAGCATACATCAACTACAGCAACTCACTCACCAATTAGGTTTGCAGTTGTATTTCTTCTGGAACATGCTCTGCTCTAGGTCTGAGGAGCCCCACTGCACGTGTTTTGTGATTGAATGAATGTTGTGTTTGCTGTCAGCCATACAAAGCAACCTGTGAAATGATAGATAAGATGTCTCAGAGACAAGGTCCTGCTCAGTGTCAATAAAAGATCAAAGAATCACAGATTCACAGAATTACAGAATATTAGGGATTGGAAGAGACCTTGAAAGATCATCCAGTCCAATCCCCCAGCCACAGCAGGATCACCTAGACCAAGTTGCATAGCAATATGTCCAGACGAGTCTTAAATGTCTCCAGAGAAGGAGACTCCACAACCATCCTGGGCAGCCCCTTTCAGGGCTCTGTCACCCTCACCATGAAGGAGTTCCTTCTCTTATTCATGTGGAACCTCCTCTGTTCCAGTCGACACCCATTGTCCCTACCATTAGATGCCACTGAGCAGAGCCTGGCTCCATCCTCCTGACACCCACTCTTCACATGTTTATAAACATTAATGGGGTCACCCCTCAGGCTCCTTTTCTCCAAGCTCAAGAGACCCATCTCCCTCAGCCTTTCCTCATCAGGGAGATGTTCCTCTCACTTTATCATCTTTGTGGCTCTGTGCTGGACTCTCTCCAGCAATTCCATGTCCTTGAAGGGAACTGAGGGGCCCAGGACTGGACATAACATTCCAGACGTGGTCACACCAGGACAGAGTAGAGGGGGAGGAGAACCTCTTTCAATCTACTGACCACCCCTCTTCTAATCCACCAGAGGATGTCATTGGCTCCCTTGACTGCAAGGGCCCATCGCTGGCTCATGGCCATCCTGCCACCAGGACCCCCATGTCCCTTTCTCCTACACTGCTCTCCAACAGGTCAGTCCCCAACCTATACTGGTCCCTGGGGTTGCTCTTGCCCACATGCAAGAGTCTGCATTTGCCCGTGTCGTGTGACATTCAGTTTCTCCTTGCCCATCTCTCCAGCCTGTCCAGGTCATGCTGAGTGGCAGCACAGTCTTTGCAGGTTTGTCATGGCCTTAAAAATCTGTTACAAAGAGGTAAAATATTTTACAAGTGCTCCATCTCTCCTGATTACCATGAAAATGCCAGGACAGTTGTATCTGTGGTGGTTTCCCATGGCTCATTCTATCAAGTTGCTGTTTGTAGTCAACAGACTAGATGATCTTTTGAGGTCCCTTCCAATCTCTAGTGTTCTGTGATTCTGTGATTGTTTTCAAACAACACAGAAAGTGTGATTCATATTCAACTCCTTTTAAATCTCCATTTTGTTTGCAAAATGTTGACTTAGATTTGCAGCTTCTAATTAAAAACTTCCAAGATAATGACATTTTAAAACGAAAAGTAACAAGGGCTCATTAATGGTGCTTCCTAAACTATGGGCCTGGAAATAACGCATCTATTTTAAAAAGGCTGCCTGGGCTCATCAAAGGGGTTGCATAATCCCTTCATTACCATGGTAAGCCACTTAAAGCAATAATTAAAATGAGACTTTCAGTGTCCTTAAAGTTAGTGGACTGCAGGAAAGTTTCGGGGGGAAAGAAGCCTTACAAAACCTTGTCGATATATCGCAAATCCAAATGGAACCACAGACCCAGAAGAGCTGTTACAGGGAAATAACTTAAGTCTTTAATAGACTGCTTTGTGATGAGCCCTTTGGTCCTTTAAAGAACCATGGATTGAGTGGTACCTTCCCTCAGCTGGACTGGCACTAATAAGATTTCCAGTGTATTTAAGGAAGTGAAGCAATCAGGGGCTGAATTTGCAGATAATGCACAGTCAGTTGAGCTCTGAAACCCACAGTTCCAGCTCATGAAGAGGGGCAAAGCTAGAGCAAGTTGTGTAGAAAAAAATGACATAAGGTAAGGCTGGAGTAGGGAGAAATGAAATTAACTACAACAAGGGCGAGTGTAGAGTCTGGCATCTGGGCAATAACAACCCCAGGGACCAGTACAGGGTGGGAAATGACCTGTTGGACAGCAGAGCAGGAGAAAGGGACCTAGGGGTCCTGGGGGCCAGCAGGATGACCATGAGCCAGCAATGTGCCCTTGTGGCCAAGAGGGCCAATGGCATCCTGGGGTGGATCAGAGGGGGGTTGGTTAGCAGATCGAGAGCACCTCTCCTCTTGCTCTACTCTGCCCTGGTGAGACCGCGTCTGGAGTGTTGTGTCCCTTTTCCTTTCTCTTTTTTTTTTTCTACTTAATAAAGTCTTTAATAAAGTTTGATAAAGTTTAATATTTCTAATTCCAGTTTCCAGACATGTGTTTACCTCTTTTCTCTCCCTCCAGGGGGTGGGAGGACATTTCCGTCTGCATGGTTGGGCTAATCTGGTGCTAAACCGTGACACCAGTTCTGAGCCCCTCAGTTCAAGAAGAACACGGAGCTGCTGCAGAGAGTCCAGAGCAGAGCCACAGAGATGATGAAGGGAGAGGAAGATGTCTCTGATGAGGAAAAGCTGAGGGAGCTGGGTCTCTTGAGCTTGGAGAAGAGGAGACTGAGGGGTGACCTCATTAATGTCTATAAATACGTGAAGGGTGAGTGTCAGGAGGATGGAGACAGGCTCTTCTCAGTGTCATCCAGTGATAGGACAAGGGGCAACGGGTGTCAGCTGGAACATAAGAGGTTCCATATGAATGTGAGAAGGAACTTCTTCCCAGTGAGGGTGACAGAGCACTGGAACAGGCTGCCCTGGGGGTTGTGGATTCTCCCTTTTCTAGAGACATTTAGAACCCGCCTGGAGATGTTCCTGTGCGACTTGGTCTAGGTGATCCTGCTGTGTCAGGGATTGGACTAGATGATCTTTTGAGGTCCCTTCCAATCTCTGATGTTCTGTGGTTCTGTCATGGCAGTAGTGTCCCATTGTATTTTTCTCAGAATATGTGATGGCATTTTGACGGAGTTTCTGGTTTGTACGCACTGACTTGCTTAACCTTTTTCTTCTTTCTGTATATAGTTATAGGTTTAATAAACATCTTTTGTTTTCCCTAAGCCACCCATTGTCTGGCAAATGCTATGCGAGATTTCATCGAGACCTAGCTGCTGAGACTGGTGGTCTTGAACCCACTACATTATGTCTTCCGCATTAACACCGCACATTTAACACTACAGAGTGAAGATGCAGAACATTGTTACACTAATGCAAAAGGATGTAAAACAGAGACTGAACAAACAGGGAACCTCCTTTCCTCTCTGCTCCAGTGCCAGCCACAGCTAAGAGCCCTCACTAAGAGGAGGAGATGACCCAAAGCAATGACCACTACACTAGCAAGAACCACACACACAGCACCTCGAAGAAAAGGGATGCACTAGGATACTTCTTCATACAACAACGTGAACTGAGTTTGCACACTGTGGTTGTATAGAAATCAGTTTGTGAATTACTTTGAACAACAAATTAAGCTCCATTCTCTGTCCCCATTGTGGTGTGGGCTGTCTAGAGTGATCCGAAGTTTTTAGCTTTTTTTTCCCCCAAGTTCAGTTAAAATGCACCACTCTGAAAATACAGCTTTCAAGGGAGAAGTGGAAAGGAAAAAGACCAGAGGCTTGAATCTACTTATTTCTTATTCAGCTGGGAAAGGCAGAATTGTTTTACTCTGCCTATCGCACTTGCTGGCTGTTTTCTTTCTTGAGTCTGAAAGCTGTTTCTGTAATAGAAATTCAGTACTTGTGCCTCAGACTATGTAGAGATTTGTTTAGGCTTGGATAAGTGCCCAAAACACACTCCCAACTATTCTTGTTCTACTGAATCTCAGAAAAGGCCCTACATGTCTCTTTTTGGAATTCAGGACATTTTATTTTAGTCTCAGATAAAAGCACAAAAAAACCAAACAAGGGGAGAGCGAGGTAAGTGATCTGAATCTGCACTGAGATACAGAATGGCTCGTGTTGAGTTGGGCTGGAGTTCTGGATTAATGACCAGCCTGAACTGGGTGTAAGCTGGAACACAGGAAGTTCATTTAAAGGAGAAGTAGAACTAGAACAGGCTGCCCAGGGGTGTTGTGGAGTCTCCTTCTCTGGAGATGTTTATAGGCTGGAGAGCTGGGTTGAGAAAAACTTAATGAGGTACAACAAGGGTAAGTGCGGAGTCTTGCATCTGGGCAAGAACAACCCTAGGTACCAGTATAAGCTGGGGACTGACCTGTTGGAGAGCAGTGTAGGG
>JAOXOE010000343.1:27233532-27256521 GCA_028565055.1 Phoeniculus purpureus | reverse complement strand
TGAGCTCTGTGGTAGGGGTTGGACTTGATGATCTATGAGGTCTCTTCCAACCCTGGTAATACTGTGATACTGTGATATCAGGGTAGTTAAAATCCCCCATGAGAACCAGGGCCTTTATCTGTGAGGCTGCTGTCAGCTGCCTGTACAAGACCTCATCAACTTCCTCATTCTTATCTGATGGCCTGTAATAGACACCCACAACAGTGTCACCCATGGCAGCCTGCCCCTTGATCTGCACCCACAAACTCTCAACTCTCTCTTAATCCACTCCTGGATATAACTCAATACACTCCAGTTGCTCTCTCACATAAAGAGCGACTCCACCACCTTGCCTTGCTGATCTGTCCCTCCTGAAAAGGACATAGCCGTCCATGACCACATTCCAGTCATGGGAACTGTCCCACCAGGTCTTCCTGGCCAGGTGGCCTGTAGCAGACCCCCACTGTAATGTCCACTACCCTCCCTTTTACCCTGACCCACAAGCTCTCACTCCTTTATTGATCCATCCCCAGGTGGAGTCCCATGCATTCCAGCTAGTCATCAACATAGAGGGCAACACCCCCTCCTCATCCACCCTAGCTGTCTTTCCTAAAGAGCTGGTACCTCTTCATTCCAACACTAACATCTTTTTCTGAAGAAACCTACTCAAGTTACCTGACTGCAGAAGCTTTGTTAAAATGCTTCAAACGGCCCTTGGTCTTCTGTGGCAGGGACTGATGCCCACTTATGTAAACCAGCAACTCCTAGGCTTAAGCGCTCATTGATGAAACAGCCAAGCTCACTGCTTTCACATCAGCCTGTCAAGAACCAGAACACTCTGGAAATACCGCCTTTGGTCATGTTTGTGACCTGGGCACTTGAGCACTTCAAGTAGCTTTGAAAGGGGCCATTTTACAGGGAAGCATCACGAGTAGCAGGACATCTTATATTGACATATTTGTTCCACTTTGCTAGACACACAGAATCAGAGTCATCTCTGGCAGAACTCCATCACCTTTGGCAGATGGGATAAATTGGACTCATATGCCAATAGCAGCTGGGGACTACAATTCTTTTACTCTTTTCATCCATATTTTGAGGCTATGGAGCCAAATCTTCCCCTTGCAAAACGACTCGAGATCTTTGCATATGTGCGATGTGAGGCAATGATTTGTAGCATCATACGTGGCCCTAGTCTGATTGTTACAGCCGTAGGTGCCACATACACGAACTGGAAATTACACACACACTAGGAAGAATCAATCGGGAGACTATTTTATAACTCAGCAACCTGTTCAGCTGCTTTCTCACCTGCTAAGCACGGCATCAGAGTCCATCCTGCAGTTGTGCTTTCCTTCTGTAGCATCTCCTGTCACCTGCTGTATTCATACAGAGACAAGCCGCTCACAACTACCATTTCACGTTCCAAATAATTTGCTACAGGCAATTACATCACTGTTTTGTTCAAATACATTTACCTCCATCATTATTAGAGTGCTTTATCTCACCAACTTTATGTTGTTCCCAGAGCACAAATTAAATGCGTGCTGCAAGGGGAGTATTTTAGAGGGAGTAATTTCTGAACCATTGATGAGACAGGAGTAGACCTTTCCATCTGAATTTTCATTTGCAATGTAACTGCTTTAGTTTTCCCTGTGCATTTAAAAGACACACATGTAATTTGCAGGGGTTTCCCTGGAAGTGTACAGTTGAATCACTGACTGTGCTGCAATCTGCTCATCCATCAGCCAGGGTTTCCTTTGACTCACTCCACGTTCTGCTCCAAACACTTAGTGGGAAAGGCCAAGAGCGACAGTAAGTCCCACTTGCTGCCTGACGTGATTATATTATGAGCAAACTGTTGCTGTTAACCAGAATTTGCAAATAAAGTCATCAGAAGTCTATTTCTAGTAAATACTTCTGTGTTTGGAGTAAAGGAAGAGTGCTCTTCCTTGCTAGCTCAGACTTACAGCCTCGTGCTGACCCATCACACACATCTTGCAACGAAATGTGCTCGTCTCGTTAGAGTTAGTCAGTTACAAGCGCACACAGCCTAACCAGCCTTGACTCATGGACCGTGATGAGTGACAGAATCACAGAATCATTCAAGCTGGAAAAGACCCTTGGGATTATTGAGTCCAACCACCAACCCCACCCTACAAGTTCATCCCCAAACCAGATCCCCCAACACTACATCTAAGCGTCTTTTAAACACATCCAGGGATAGTGACTCAACCACCACCCTGAAGAGATCATTTCATAACCGCCAGGCATTCCTGGCTTGAAGCCCTTCCCTCTGCTTCTGTCACTAGTGACCTGTGAGAAGAGACCAGCACCAACATCTCTACAATGTCCTTTCAGATAGTTGTAGAGGAGATGAGGTCTTCCCTCAGCCTCCTGTTCTTCAAACTAAACAGCCTCAACTCTCAATCTCTCACAAGATTTCTTCTCCAGTCCCTTCACCAGCTTTGTTGTCTTCCTTTGGACTCGCTCCAGCACCTCAATGTCTCCCTTGTACTGAGGTGCCCAAAACTGGACACAGTACTCAAGGTGCAGCCTCCCCAGTGCTGAGGGGCACAGTCACCTCCCTATACCTGCTGGACTCAGTGAGTACCTGGGCATAGTCATCTACTGACTATCCCTCAAGCCCTGATGCTCGCTAGGCCTGCAGGCACAGTGCTCCTGACCCACAGCTGTCCACACCCTGTGACAGGCTCATGTCTGCTTGCCAGTGCTCTACAAGCACCTTGTCCTGCACATCTCCACCCAGCACCTCAGAGGCAGCCTGCAGGACCCATCCCCAGCAGATGTCCCTCAGCAAGGGCCTATTTTGAGACACCTGGCAGGCCATGCAGGGCCAGGCAGGACAAAGCCAACTCTCTGTGCTGGGGTGCACTCTTGCCATGAAAACCCAGTAGCCGCTTTTCCAGCCCTGCAGGTCGCCTCTGTGTAGATAAGGAAGGTCTCCTGGACAAGCAATTACAGCTGCTGGTTTTGGCACCATCTCCACAGCTGTCTCAGTTTCTTTTGTTCTCAACAATCACTGTGGGCACAGCCTTCCTCTTGCTAAGTACTATACTTGCATGTCCTGTTAGTACAGCTCAGCTGCCTGTTCATCACCTCCGCATCCGCTTAATCAGATATAAAACATGCAGCAGAAGCAGAGACACAGCTGAGAAGCCTGTATCAGGATTCACTGCAAATACCACCTGCTCCAGTGGTGTTTCATCTCAGTCTTGATCTCAGGGATAAGCTGGAGCTGTACAATCTGGAGCTACATCTGAGTCAAGCCAAGGGTGTGGGAGAGGCTCAAGCCAGAGGATGCTCATGGTCAGGCTCCCACAACTCTGTGCTGGCACAGACAACTCTCTGCCATTTGGGATAAAGGGCTGGGCTGACTGCAGACAGTGGAAAACCCTTTTGCAGGTCCTTGCCTTTCCCCTTCCAAGCATTTCTGCCCTTAGAAACCAGGAGAACGTCACACAAAACACAAGGGAAAACTTAAATATCTTCCCATAATCTAAGTAGACTGCAAACCCCTAGAGGTTTGGCCAGATCCATTCTCAAACCAGCATATCATAGAAAATCGCTTCAGATGTGGAGCCTTTCCATTCCACAGCTACTGTGATCCTGTGTGAACAGCGAGTAACCGAGTACTGGGAACCCAGTGAAGCTTCAGTAATGCAGCCACAGAACATGGTAATAATTTATCATCTCTGTGGTGGTTGAATCCCAAATGCACCATTTACTGATTTATTTCCATATGCACCTGGCAGACAGATTAATCAGCCACCCCTCTCTGAAACCTGGACTGCACTTTATCCCTTTAGCGAGCACGAGAAAACAAATGTACACATCAAACCAAGAGAGCCTTACAGAGGAGCCTCGCCAGCCCTTACGGCCCGCAGTTGCCATTTTTAGCTCTGTAATGGCTCTTCAAAGATGTAACACTCCAATCTGCTTTCACATCAGTGCCTTTCTCCATCTACTGAAGTCCCTTTGCTAATGCTTCTGAAAATTAAGGCAGAGATACAGGCAGGACATCCTTTCTACTTGTGGAATTGGCTGGAGAGAGCAGCACGGTCTCATGAGAGGGACAGCAGCCCTGCACCGGGGGCCAGAGCCGGCCTCATTGTTCCGAGCCGCTCCTCCAAGCCGACGAGGCTGTTTCTCTGTGCTGGGCTTTGCAGAGTAGCAACATCGAGCTAATAATATTTTACAAAACATTTTGAGCTCTACTGAACTAATTACTATTATCAGCAATAACGTGCTTCCGATGCACTTAGCCCTTCTTCTGGAAAACTCCACAGAGGGGCTGCACTTGCTGCAGGGAGCTGAGCAGCTGGTAGCACTTCAGAGATGTTATGGGTAGCAAATACAGTGTCAGTTCTGTGTCTGGTGCCCTCTGCGGATCTGTTTGCAATCCACTCTTTTCTTTTGATGAGAAGACATTATCTGCATTAAACATCATTAGTCATCTTATATCATTTGTCAGTCCAAATGCAGCCGCTCGGCAGGGCAGGACAGAGCTGAAGGAGAGTACAGTGCGACCTGGAGCCCACGTGCCTGGGGCAAATGTGGAGGGGACACAAGCTTAGGCATCTCCCGGCTAGGGGCTTTTTGTGGGCAGGGTGGCCCAGTCATCTGTGCCTGGCCCCTGTGTCACAGCCCCGATGGGCACTTAGCAAACGTCACTATCAAACTGTGGAGGTGTAATAAAATGACTGCTGAAAGCACAATTATTTCTGAGCCTCGGTGCCTGCATAATAGCTACAACAATCACAACACATAAATATTTGGATATGCTGCTGACAGGTGGTGTGTGATGGAACAGTCACACAGAATATGCCACGTCTCAGAAGCGGCTTGTCCCAGCACTGGCATGTTTTGGGGCTTTCTGCTGCTAAAATAAGCACCTGGTATTTCATTCTCCAAAAACATATTTTCACAGACACTGTCTTTTGATAGAAAAGGCACCGGGTTTGTCACCGTCCACACACACCACCCACCTAACTGTACTGCCACCAGCTTCCTCTGCGCCCGTCACTGGGAAAGACAGCCGTGACCCGGTCTGTGAGAGCTGGAGTCGCCAGGACGGACTGACAGTGGCAGGTGTACCACTGGCTTGGGATTCAGCCACGTGTTGTCTCTGAGCCTGATGCTTTCATTTGCAACCCTGTGAACAGCAACCCCACTTCATTTGCTCATACTCTTCTGCCAGTAAGCCTGAAAAAAAAACAACCCCTGGGCTTTTGGAGAGCTTGGGCTGGCATTAACTGATGTTAAGATATAGTGAAATGAACAGTGTTGTTTGTGTTTGGCTTCAGTGAAAACAGTAGCCTGTGCCCTGGATTAAGAAACCCACGTGGAGAATACAGCCCCAGGTGGAGGGAAGAAGAGCAAATGCCATGTCCTCGGCAGGTTGCTCCTCTGTCCCCACACCCAGGACAGAGGGCAGACAGGACGAGTACTACTGCCAGAATAGGGACACTGTGCTGTCACCCTCCAGGGTTGTTATTGAATAGCAGCCTCCTTCTGCCATGGAGGAAAGACAGCCTGGAGAAGACCCTTCCTCAGGTGGGTCACAGCCATGACTAGCCCCAGGAATTGTCCCATGCACCCCTTAGCCAGTCTGAAGTGCATCCGCCACAGGCTTCCCTCCCCACCCATACCAGTATTTGGGGACCAGCAGCACACAACGAGCCATTTCAGCAGACAACAGTTGTTGGCAAACAGGCGAATCCCCAAGACTAATAGGCACTCATTTGTCATGTTACACTCTTCTCCGTTTTCCCAGACAATCAAATTGGTAAATTAGAGCTATAATTTTCCACCAATTAATATCAGATGTGACACATTTTGACACTAAACGAGGGAAGATAAAAGAACTGTCAGATGCCTCATAACCCTAATATAATGCTGTCTACATGGAAACCCCAAAACCCTTGTGCCTCAGACCTGCTCCAAGAAACAGGCATGAGGGATGCTGATGTTTCCAGTGACTACATGTCCACGTGGCCACCCCAGCCCAACACTGACCAGTGCCTTTCCCAAACGCGTGGTGACCAAAAAGCCCAGACTCCAAAGCACTGTCTGGAGCTGTGGCACACGGTACAAAAGGAGATGCGCATAAAAAGTAACAGAAGATGTCAAAGGCAGAACAGGGCCATGCATGTTTCTGTGCAGTGCAGGAAAATCACAGTTAACATAGCTCTTAGAAAAGAAAATGGAATAAAAACATCTCAGTTTGCTGCATTTATAACCATTTGATCCGGTGCGTCTCCTCCACAAGTTTCTACAGTTGGTCATGGCAGCTTCAGTTAGGGGATGCTCTGCAGCATGACACAGCCTCAGAGTCAGCCAGGCTCTCTTAACAGGCTGACCAGCATGACTGTGTCTCCTCCTTGGCATGAGGGGACTACAGCACACAGGGGTCCAAGCATGGGGACACACACCTGCTCTCTATGGACATCCCAGTTGCTCCAGTCATCCAGACCTTGCTGCACAGGACCCAGCTGTGTTGCCAGAGCTGCTCCAGTGCAGCTCTGCTCTCCAAAGGGCAGGGACATGGAACTCTGGGAGCAATTAGTGCTCATCTGCTTTATCTAAAGTTTTCTGGAGGAAGGAACACACCATGCAGCAGCTCTCTTTTACCTCAGTTACAGCCATGCCCTCTTTTTCCATGTAGCCCCAGGTGCCATGGATTTTTGATAAAGGCTGAAGATGACTTTGCGAAGAAGGAAATATCCTCTTCCCACACTACAAGCCCCTGGCCAGGCCCTTCAGTAAATCTCCCAATGACTTTTCCCCAACTGCACTGTGGAGCTGAACTCGTATCAAACAGTCCCACACAGTCCATCGGTGCTACCACACCGATCTTCTTCCATCAGTTGTCTGTAACAACCTCCAGTTATCACTTCCCAAAGTCACCAGGCAGCACTTGCTGTGTTTCACCACAACATACAATCAAAGGGAGAGAAACTAGGAGGATGCCTAGAAAACAAGAGGCTTTTTCCATCAGTGGTTGCTCTGCAACCCAGGGCAACGGGCAAAGCTCCACCACAATTACATCCTGCTGGCAAAGAGTCTTTGTTTAGTCACTTGTTCTATATTCTGATGAACTCCTCTCTCCCAAGAAGGCAAATCAGGAAAAGGAGATACACGTTTTGAGACAGAAACAGATTGAATAAAGTAAAATGATAGTAAAAAACCCTAATTCTAAGTACACAGTTCCTCAGCCCATGCAGTGGTGAGAGCTGCACACCCCCAGCAGTGAAGCTGGATTCAGCACTGGGAGTACCACGCTCACAGCAAACAGCAGAGTTGGTCTCAGGAGCAGAACGACGGCTGAGATGCTTCAGGGACAGCAGCCACTGACAACAAGGGGCTGTCCCCAGCAAACTCTCCTGTCTGTAGGGAGTGTGATGTTTCTGGTCTGCAGTACTTCTCACAGACAACCTTGGGCAGCTGCCCTGGCTTTTGCTCCTCCTGGCTTTAGCACTCGGCTAGCTCCAAGCTGCTAAAGACCTTGATCACTGTGGAGACCACGCACCATGGCTGGCCATGAGTTTTGTTTGAACAAAGCGCTGGGTGCTGCAGTCTTCTCAGAAATGCAGCTGTCCTGAGCAGAAAATGGATTCTAGGATTCCATCCCAGCAGAGCCAGGACACAGAGTCACTGGAGTAAAATGTGTCCAGATGAAATTCACTCTCCCTCTTGTGTCTCACAGTGCTCACAATAAATGGACTTCTCATGAACAACCCTATGCCACATTTTACCTGTACTGACAGGTATCTGACACATTTCCCGGTGGCCAACTTAACTGGCCAAAGCAGGTATTCAAATGACTTCAGCAGAATAAAAGTCAGGTGGTTTGCCTGTCTTCTACCCAACTTAACTGGCTCATCCGGCTCCAAAATCTGCAGGGACATTCAGCCACAAGAAGGAAAAAACCTGGGCTGTAAAGGAGTCAATCACATCTGCAGCAACATTACCAGGAATCCACAGAAGTGTCCCCTCGAGGTTCTGGATCCAAAGCAGGCAGCACTGACAGTCTGAGGTTCCAGAGCAACTACAAAGCCCTGGCCAGCCTCTGCCTGGATACCGACCCGTTAATGTGTGACAACAGGGCTCAAAGCAGAGTTGGAGCCCTAGCAGACATCTCTCAATCTTTCAGTCTTTTCCCATAGAAGAAGGGCAATGGGGGGGCGGAGGGGAATGGCTTCTAAATCACTTTGCAAGAGGAACTCAGATTAAAGCAAATCAGCTACAACTGAGAAAATCCAATCTGCCTAACTGTCCAGCACAGAACTACTTTTGCCTGGTGCAGCTGTGACCTTCACAAACATCACTTGAGCACCAGCCTTCAGTGAAGGTGAAAGAGAGTCATCCGTTACCAGGCCACCAGAGAGACAAAGGAGCTCTTTTATAAAGCACAGTCTCTGGATCAAGAGGAAAGTTACTGGAAGATTACACCGAAAATCTAATAGCCCTATGCCCAGTGCTCAATAGTCTGAGCACTGATGATGATGATGATGATGATGAACCTGCTGTTCATCCACAAGGCCAGCTATTGCAAGATTAGGCAATCTGAGCAGTGAGGTTGCCAGAGGTATCAGCCAGCTCAGGTGTGGGGAGATGGCCACACCAGCTCTCCTGCTAAGAAGTCCTTACGTGTGTATTTGTTCATTCAGATATACTTTGCAGTACATCGGAACAGTGACTTCTACAAAGAGTCTTAATGCAGTCATGATGCTGGTACAAACCGTCTCCTGACAACTGTCGTTGCTTAAACCCAGTTGGCAGCCAAACACCATGCAGCTGCTCACCCTCCCCTGCCCTAGGGAACGGGGAAGAAAATTGGAGGGGTAGAGCTAAGCAGACGGGTAGGTTAAGATAAAAACAAATTATTATCTGAAAGACCATAAAATTGGAATAATAATGAAGACAATAGTAATAACATGAGTATTGCACAATGCAATTGCTCACCCGTCACTGACCAATGTCCAGCCGGTGCCCTGCTAGCAATACTAGAGGAAAGAAGATCCCAGAAGAGAGTGAATGAGGTCCCAGCCAACTTTCTTCTATGTCCTGAGCATGACGTTGCACGATACAGCATCCCTCCCAGCATCTTGTACAGCTGCACACTAACAACACATGGGAAGTTGAAAAGTCCTTGATCTCTTAGCAATAACTGAGAGCATCAGTATATTGCCAGCATTCTTCTCATACCAAATCCCATCCTGAACCCAAACCACAGCACTAGCCACTAAAGAGGAAATTAGCTCTAGCCCAGCCAAAACCCAGCCAACAACCTTATCTCCAGATTACCTGCCGAGTGGCTGTCACAGCAGTGTCTGACTGCTTTCAGACTTTAATGTCCAAACTCAATCCCACTTTTGGCAACCTCAATCCCATTTCCCAGTAAATGAGGGGCAGCACAGGCCAACTCCAGCACAGGCTAAAACAGTCACATGCATCAGTGCCCCCCTACCCAAAAGCCAGGCACATACAAGAGGTGGTTGTCCAGGTCTCACCTGCATGGGAAGAGGAGGCCAAAGGAGCAAAAGGTCCAAGTGACTTCCAAGCCCAGTGCACTGGCCAGTTAGTGCTGCTCAACTGAAGATATCTGATTACTAGGCATTGCTGGCGGTGTTACTCCTCACTTCTCAACAAGCACCACACTGGGGCAGGCAGAGTAGGCTATAACGTTGTGTTTCTAAGTTCAACAACTTGAGAAATGAAAGAAGGTTTAATTTCAAAGTATTAAATCTGGAATAACTTCTCATAAGCTGATCCATAAACACGGTGTTGAAATAAAAATCAGGCCTGTCTATCAGCTGCAGTAAGTTGCCTGAAGGCACTCAGAGCATATGGCCTGAAAAGGTTTCACATCTGTCTTCTCCTGTAGAAGCAAACTCAGAGTGCACCGAAACTACCTGTGTCACAGACTAATGGTTTTCCACCAGGGAAAGTAGTCAAGCATATTGAAAGTATCTGCAGATAGTAATGAGGAGGAGTAAATCTCTTGTCGGTAGGTGTGCATTCGCTATACAAGAACCCACATCACCAGGAACACTCTTAAAGTGGTCCATAGTGGAATGAATGAGGTGCAAAACCACTGGTGGAAATACCTCTGTCATTGGCTAATGGGCAGACTGCCACCCATCTCTGCCACAGGTAGTCAATTTGGATGTTGGGAAAATGATTTGGCCAACGGGAGAAACACGCCAAAACCATTTAATCAATTTTACTCATTCGGTGCTTCTCCCTTCAATAATAATAAGCAGCAGAGTTGGCTACAAGCACCATGTATGCACGACAGGTGCACAGAGCGCACAGGATCCCTTACGGCCACAGGGTACAACAGCTGAAGCTTTAGCCATATCCGTTTATGTTCTCTGTTTTATCAAACATTGTTCACACCACGACTTGGTACCAAATGCTGGGTTTGCATTTGTGCTCTCTGAAGACAAGCCCCAGCCTGTCACCTTTGGAGTGCAAAGCACCTTCAAGTCCTGGATCTCCTTGCTTTGCAGTGAGATGCACATCAACTGATGGCTGGAGGTGAAAACTAAGCCAACTAAGACTAGAAATCACAGTAATTTACCAGTGGAACCAATTACTAAAGGACACAGTTCTGTCATCCCTGACATGCCGGCACACAATCTGAAAAGTGTTTGTTACTGGCAGCACAACTCATCTGCACCACATAGGGCGTGATGCTGCCTACTGCACAGAGGCGTTCCCCACTGAAAATCTGAGACTCTGCAAGTCCTGGTCCTCCGCGTACACGACAGGGAGACCACTGTGCTCCTTTTATGGTACCCCAGGGCTGTGAACCAGCCTGGGCTATTTTCAAACCAGCAAACACCTTTTTTTTCCCTGTAGCAATTTCCAGTCGGGACTTCCTCTGGTTTTGTTGGAGGAGTCCTTGGTGACTCACGTGTGAACTGGGAGCTCTCTCAGCCCACAGCTGAAGGCAAGGATGTTAAATATTTCATACAGAGACAGCCTTTCTCCCAAATGTTTTGGATAAATAGCTGCTAAAAGAAGCCAAAATGCAAAAGGGTTTTAGCTGCTGCAAGAAAAGTACCTTCCTCTCTTTTGTACAGCCTAGCTCCCCTTGGCCAGGTTCCCTCCCTGGTGCTCACAGCTGTCCCCACGCCTGTGCTCAGGAGAGAACCATGCATCAGCCGGACCCTGCAGCCATGCTGGGCTTCTCTCCAGTATAATCAGCCCAGCAGCCTAAAGGTGTGCAGGAGCTCCCGGGGGGGGGGGGTGTGTGTGTGTGTGCAGCTGGTGCTAGCACCTGTCAAGCCACACAGACAGTGACAGTGCTAAGGTGTTTGGGGAGTTTCTTCTACAACACCCTGTCACTGCTGTCACCTAGCAGGACAGGGGGGACATGTGCTCTCACTCCGTGCCACATTTGTCTGGTTGTTTTTCAGTAACAGGAAAGCAGTGAATACCCAAGAATTTCTGCTTCTCAACATTCAATGTAATTTCTATGGAGCTAAAATCCTTTAAGTTAGAATGCAAAAGAAAGTGAAAGGATTAAATTCCTGGACGGTGCATTATACGCTACTTGGTATCTGCTGACAGAGCAAGAGGAAATCCTTACCAACAGCTCAAATAGGGTTTATTTGGGAATTCTGTTATCTCTGCTGAAGTACTACACCAGCACATACTACTGGAATGCTAAACACTCCTGTCAGAGGACCTGCCCCGCACGGGGGTGGTGACATGTACACACACTGGGCCAGGATTTGGCCACTGCTCTGCTGACAAACTCAAATGCACTTCCTGTGCGGCTGTCCTTCAGCTCTGTGTTTCACTTATGACCTGGAATATATCCTGAGAGCGTACACCATCACCCTCAGTGTAGCAGATGATCTACAAGACCCTCAGCTTTCCATATACTCTTGAAAAAGGTGTGCACCAAGACACCCACAGCACCAACTTCTACCTCACCAGCTCACTTGCTGCAAATGTGAAAACCTCTGAAGTTAACTTGCACAGCCATGAGCTCAGTGCAGTCTCAGTGGGACACCCCCGGCTTCAGGGCGGACCATTGCCTGCAGTGTGCTGTCATAAAGGTTACCTTTGCCATTTGTCATCTCCAGGGTGAGACTCGTCTGATTTGGTGACCCTGTTTTCCAAGCCAGTGGTATTGATGGGATGTTGTTCCACCATCTCGCAGGAACAGCAAATTGTACTTTCTCTCAGTTAAGTGCAATGGGCTTTGAAAAAGAATGTAAAAAATGCGAAGAGTAATAAAGACAATTCACTGAAACAGCCCAGCACCAACTAGCCGCAGGTCTTGCAGAGACTGGGTAAGCAGCACAGGAACACCCCAGTAACAGACACAGCCTGAGCCACACCGTCCCTGGGAGAAAGGTGAGTAACACTTGACATAACACTTGCTGCTGGAACTTAGATTTTAAGATTCAAACTTCACGGCAGCTTAAGCCAAAAAAAAAAGCAGAAAGGCAAAATTTGAAGAGACCAAGATGAAAGCTTGCTAAGGCTACAAACTGAACAGAGGAATAACAAGGAACTCAGAAACATCAAGTAGAGGTCAATGTCTGCCTCTCTCTGTGCCTCCCACAAACACGCAGCCTTTTCTGCCCACTTCAGTGGCCATTTCAAAAGAAGAAAGCTCTTTGAGACATTTCACCAGACAAAGATCACAAATTCTCATCCGTCCTGTGCCTTTCTGGTGCTGCCTGCAGTCTTCCCCCCCCATTTCCTTGTAACACGGAACTGCAAGCAGAACAGACCACGGCAAGCAGCAGGCAGAACGGAAGCACTGGGGTGAACGGGTCAGCAGCACTGGCAGACAGAGTTGGCTGCTACCTGCCAGTAATCAGCAGACAGCAGCTAAGCATCAGCAGTTACAACTATGGAAAGAGCCAGCTTGCCACACACGTAAGAAGTTCCTTAATTCTTACAGAGCCTGTAAGTATGAATGGCTCCTTTTCCTATAACCTCCCAGAAGACGATCAGATTTCCTTTTCCAAAAAATACCCCCAGCTTTTGCCCATTTGACTGAGAGAAGGTGACTGTACTGGTGTAGCTCTGAGTGATTCCCACTGGCATTAATAAGAATCACTTCTATAAATATCCTTGCAGCAGACTAAGGACCTCATCTCCTCACCAGGAGCATGACTTTAAAAAGGGTGACACACAATTTCTGTGTCTCCTCGTTACAGGACAGTTCCTACGTTCCAGTATGTCCCCAGTGTACTGGAGCTACACTAGTCAAACATCAGGTCAGGGCATCACCCCAACAATCGATTTCTCACAAAGCCAAACTGCATCTGCTTTCCTAGGTAAAGTGGTGTCTCTGCCTGGACATAGCAGACATAGTTGCTCTGGTTTCAACTGGGCCAGACTAGCTGGTACAGTGCTGTGTTGTGTATTTAGTGGGATAATAATGCTGACAACACTCCAGTGTTTCAGTTGGTACTAAGTAGTGCTTGTCCTAAGCGTAAGTATTCTTCAGTTTCCCAGATCTGCCAGCAAGCAGGTGTGCAAGAAGCTGTGAGGAAGCCTGGCCAGGACAGCTGACCTGAATGAGCCACAGAGATGAGTTCTTTATATACTGAGCATGAGACAGGATGTCATGGGAGGTGAGCAAAAAGATCCTTGAGATCACAGAGCATCAGGGATTGGAAGAGAATTCAAAAGATCATCCAGTCCAATCCCCCCACCACAGCAGGATCACCTAGACCAAGTTGCACAGGAACACATCCAGGTGGGTTTTAAACATCTCCAGAGGTCTTGCATCTGGGCAAGAACAACCTCAGGTACCAGTACAGGTTGGGGACTGATCTGTTGGAGACCAGCGGTAAGAGAAAGGGACCTGGGGGTCCTGGTGGCCAGCAGGATGACCATGAGCCAGCAATGTGCCCTTGTGGCCAAGAAGACCAGTGGCATCCTGGGGTGGATCAGAAGCAGAGTGGACAGCAGATTGAGAGACGCTCTCCTCCCCATTACTCTGCTGTGGCAAGACTGCATCTGGAATATTGCTTGACATATTAAATTAGACCATGGAGGACTATATTCATTAGTGGAGAACTATATTTACTGCTCAAGATTATGAAGAATATGTTATTTTGAAAAACACACCTGATCACGCAGTTTTTCACCAGGATAAGCTATAGACTTGCTAGTTCTGTATTGTTGCAAGCTAAAGACAAAATCAAAGAAGCAAGTGAAAATTCATGTAACAAATTCCCCCTATTTTCTTTCATTTATGTGAACTCTGTAAAATAAGATTCTAGATATGACTTAATACTATCCATTATTTTAGCATCATCATTATTTACCAACCTTTGGTTTTTGTGTGCATATTCCATGGTTTGTTCCTCCATCATTTTAAGAATTCCAGCCTCCTGTGCACTCTCTCTTCTTAGTTTGGTATCTTCTGGGTGGTCATTATTTTCCACATTTCTCAGTTCTATAACAGGATAGCCTTGATCAAAATATATAGTCTTGATCAAAATATATAGACTATCACAGAACATTAGGGACTGAAAGGGATCTCGAAAGATCATATAGTCCAATCCCCCTGATGCTAATACATCAGTAGTCATTCAAAACCAATTTAAATAAGTCCATAATTTCTTCATTGCTAATCACTGAAAGTTAAGGAACGTGAAAAGCACTATATAATCATTCAGGGACTTAACGGCCCTCACTATCCATAAGGCATCTCATTTTAAGGAAGCTGTAGCTAACAGATCTCTTCCAAAAAACATTTTCTATGTTGGCACAGAACCATCATCTAGTTAATGTGTGCTTTAAACCCCTCAATTCTTTCGTGCTATTTTCACTCTGGTCTGCTCAAGAGTTCTCTCTTCTTTCAGTTAAAGGAATTACCCTATTCAATAGCACATGAATAAACAGTATAAGGGAGGGAGGACAAGAAACACTTCCTCTTCTGTGGTAAGGGAGCCAAGGATAAGATGACAATGAAACTTGAAGTGAATAAATTTATATGAGTATTTTCATATAAATAAAATTAAACAAAAGTATCAAATACAGTGAAGTGTTTCCCTCTATCAGTACACCAGTCATAAAGGATTAATTCAAACTAAAACTATAGTTCTTTAAAAGATATTATCATTATTTAAAATATTAGAACACTGTTCTGGTAGCAATATGCCAACTCATGCTTTAACTATAGATTTCTTGACATTCAGCTTTACCAGCATTCTAAAACACATGCTTCAGCAAACAGATGACAATGAACAGTTGTACCCTTTTGATATTTATGTGGGGGTGTCTGGTTATTCTGGCCTTGTTCATCACTGTGGTTTACCCCAACACTAAGAGCATTCCTTTGGCTTTGTTTTTACACTTACGAGTGCTATTTTCTTTTTGGTCTTGGCTGAGGTGATTCTGCTTAGAAGTCTGTAACAGCGTATCGCTCTTTTCAGATGCCAGATCCGCAGGACTTGAACAACTTGGTGTGAAGAAAGAGTCACTGGATACACTTTTATCTGTAGTAACTGACTCACAGAACATTAGGGATCAGAAGGGAACTCAGAAGATGATCTAGTCCAATCCCCCCGCCACAGCATGATCACAGAAATATTACTTTGTTGTAGATGTTAACAATTATATTTATTATCCTCCTCCTCCTTCATCACCTACTGTCGCTATACCGGTTAAACTTACCTTTTCCTCTAAACTCTATCTGTGTTTCTTGAATCCTGCTGTAATGGTCTTGCTTATGTTTCATGTGTAAAACTGGAACAGGTTCCTTCTCAGCCCATTTCACAGGACTATCCACTTCCTGATTTTCTAGCAGACGACTGATTTTTCCTAAAAATAGTTTGCTTTTTTCAGGTTTTTGTTGGGGAAGACGAGATAATCTTGATCCGTGACGAAACCTATTAGCTTCTGCATTAAAGCGATG
Organism: Phoeniculus purpureus; assembly: GCA_028565055.1. Taxonomy (NCBI): domain Eukaryota; kingdom Metazoa; phylum Chordata; class Aves; order Bucerotiformes; family Phoeniculidae; genus Phoeniculus; species Phoeniculus purpureus. The sequence continues at coordinate 27,240,614 of JAOXOE010000343.1, read as the reverse complement.
ACTTTGTTGAGTTGACGATGATAATGGATAAATACCCTCAAAGTATTCCACTCCAGGTAATAAATACAATTCAGGAGAAAGTGCCTAAAGACAGGCAGTAGAATCACCAGGCAGAACAAAAGGGGCAATGTACAACATAAACATTTTCTGCAAATGATACTTTAAAAGCCATTCAATACATACATAAGGAGGAGCGAATGACTTCAGTTCCAGTTCTGCTTCTTGATTTGCTTTCACCTTGAAAGATAACGAACAGAAGCATAACAAATAAAAGACTATTTAATCAGGACTGTTACATACAATTTAGCATCATCTTTATACACTGCAGTTTTTCATAAGCAGCATTTCTTCTGAAAGGGCCTGAAGGTACACAGACTACTCTTCTGGTTTCTAACACAGTACTGAAACTTTGCTTATTTGTCAAAATCTCACTCAGACCCACAAAAGGACATGAATGTACTGAATAATCGGTTTAAACCTTTGCACTTGCACTTAAGGGTCAAAGGATCGGATTCAAAAGTCACAGCAGAAGGAAGTCTTTCTTCACCAAAAGTTGCTTCAAGCTGAATCTCTATTCACAGAATCAAAGAACATTAGGGATTGGAAGGGGCCTCAAAAGATCATCTAGTCCAATCCCCCTGCCACAGCAGGATCACCTAGATCAAGTCGCACAGGACCATATCCAGGCGGGTCTCAAATGTCTCCAGAGAAGGAGACTCCACAACCCACCCTGGGCAGCTCCTTCCAGTGCTCTGTCACCCTCACCATGAAGAAGTTCCTTCTCATATTAATGTGGAACCTCCTCTTTTCCAGCTTACACCCATTGCCCCTTGTCCTATCATTAGATGCCACCGAGCACAGCCTGGCTCCATCCTCCTGACACCCACCCTTCACATATTTATAAACATTAATGAGGTCACGTCTCAGCCTCCTTTTCTCCAAGCTAAAGAGACTGAGCTCCCTCGGCCTTTCCATACACTTATTCCAGGGTCTCTAAGGACTTCAGATGGGTTACAATTTGAAGATTCCAATTTTTCTCATTTTTTGGGGTTTTATGTTTTTATACTGCTTTAATAAAATCTCTCTGTGTATGTGAATATTCTAAAGCATTAGGAAAAATAGGTTTAATAATGAGGCCTACGTCACATTTAGCGGTCTAAGCAATGTGTCAATATTAAGATTCCAATATTTAAATACTTTTAACCAATACCTTCTGCATTTAAAAAGCTTTTGTTACTATTTTCAGTTTGTCTGCCCATTAAAAACTCACACTTCAATGAAAATGAAATACTTCTACTACTGGAGAGACACATACCACATAGACACTGTCTTCTCAAAGATGTCTCTACTGTAAGGAAATGCAACAAGCACCTCAACTTATTGTCTTCAGGAGAGCTCAAACCTTGAAACCATCCTAAATCACAGAATCACAGAACATTAGGGATTGGAAGGGACCTTGAAAGACCATCCAGTCCAATCCCCCTGCCACAACAGGATCACCTAGACCAAGTCACACTGAAACATGTCCAGGAGGTTTTAAACATCTCCAGAGAAGGAGACTCCACAACCGCCCAGGGCAGCCCCTTCCAGTGGTCTGAATTTAGTCTGTTTGTTCCTGTTAGCAGCTCTTAGAACAACTGTAGTAACTGCAAATCATTACTGGGAAGATTCAGAGTGCGGATATTAGGGTTACTCAACACAGTACTCAATACAGTAGATGCTGCCTGTTGCAGTGATGTTTCTTTGCCCAGTAGCTATGGACAGTTGAGTACCTCTGCTGTGTTGATAGCACTGGGACAGCTTCAAAGGAGGAATTTTTACAGCTGTCACATGAGAAGTACTAACACATTAAAAGCTGGCTTTCAGAAGAACCATCCAAAAGAGTAAATAATGATAACAGCAGGAAAAAAAATCACAAGTTAGTATAAAATCATCATCTTGCTATGTGTGACAATTTGTTTTGAGCAGAGAGGACACAGCAAATAGCAGCAGGATTGAGTTATAAGGAAGGACAGCTCCTTAAGCACACATGGAATATATTTCCTCATACTCCTTCTGTACCACAGCACAGAATCTGAGTAATAAACGCATACTTCTGTTTCTCCTTCAGACTAATGTAGTGTCCCTGAGTACTGCAGCTACACAGAATAAACGCTATTTCCAAAGCACATTCAAATCAGCTCACATCACAGATTATCTAATGGTGCTCACTCTGCAAACCAAACCAAATCATAGTCCCTTCCTCAATTAGAACTACAGGATGATTTTGTATGGGAAGGGCATGTCCTCTTGGAAAAGGCATCTGCAGTAAAGAAGCTGCTGTTCATCACCTTCTTGATGTCTGGGTTTCAATAGTGCCAAGTGTAGGGTCCTGCATTTTGGTCACAACGATCCTCTGCGATGCTGCAGACTGGGAGTAGGGTGGCTGGAAAGCAGTCTGGCAGAAAAGGACCTGGGGGTTCTAACTGACAGATGGCTGAATATGAGCCAGCAGTGTGCCCATGTGGCCAAGAAGGCCAAGGGCATCCTGGCCTGGATTGGAAACTGTGTGTCCAGCAGGAGTAGGGACATGATTGTCCCCCTGCACTCAGCACTGCTGAGTGCTAGATCCAGTTTTGGGCATCTCAGTACAAGGAGACATCAAAGTGCTGGAGCGAGTGCAGAGGAGGGCAACGAAGCTTGTGAGGGCCTGGAGAATAAATCTGATGAGGAGAGACTGAGAGACTTGGGGCTGTTTAGTTTGAGGAAGAGGAGGCTAAGGGGAGACCTCTTTGCTCTCTACAACTATCTGAGAGGACACTGTAGAGATGTTGGTGCTGGTCTCTTCTCAGGGAATTAGTGACAGAACCAGAGGGAAGGGCTTCAAGCTCCAACAGGGGAGGTTTAGATAGGACATCAGGAAAAAATTCTTCCTGGAGAGAGTGGTCAGGCCCTGGACTGGGCTGCCCAGGCTGGTGGTTGAGTCCCCATCCCTGGACGAGTTTAAAAGACGCTTAGATGTAGTGTTGGGGGATCTGTTCTAGGGGTGCCCTTGTAGAGTAGAGTTGATGGTTGGATTCGATGATCCCAGGGGTCTTTTCCAACCTGAATGATTCTATGATTCTTCTGGGAGGACCAGGCAAGCAATATACAACCAGCAGGTGAATACCTGTATGCTGTAGAGCACTGTACAGCAGTTATCCAGAAGAAGAACACTTTCTATTGCTTTTCCAACATTACTTTTCAAAAACCGATGAGCACTCGTGTTGTTCACTTAAGAAAATGTAGTGCTTTCAGTTCACTACGTGAATAGGCACTAAAAGAACAGCTAATAAACCTCATAGTAGTAAGAAGAAATCATAGAACAACTTTTCTGCCAGACAAGCTCGTCTTCTTCACAATCCCATCTGTTTCTGCATGCTTCATCTTTACTTTAGTGATGGAGAATTTAGTGATGATGACCAACAGCATCTGAGATGTGGGCAGTCCTGAACAGAAAAATATAGGCTGTGATACCACCAGTCTGTTTGACACAGAGCAGGTTTCTTTCAGGAAATGGAAGCTTACGTATGTCTGTGTCCATCTCTCTATCCTACAGATCCCATCAAACTAACCTTAATTCCACATTTGCAAATCACAGAATCACTGAACATTAGGGACTAGAAGGGATCTCAAAAGATCATCTAATCCAATCCCCCTGCCACAGCAGGGTCACCTAGATGCAGTCACACAGGAACACATCCAGGCTGGTGCTCTGTTAAGTTCTCATTTAGCATGGAGAAAACACAAGAGATAACTCTCCTCTTGGAAGTTAAAAGTACTCCCTGCCTCAAAATCAAATCATAACTCATTGGAAGCAACGTGTCAAAGCCCAAGTTAAATTTATGTCTCACACTGGTGGGAAGCATCTCCGCCCATTTTACTGGCTGTTCTGGAATCTATTTGCCTTTGCCTCATGTGCTTTGATTCACACTTGGTTCCTTGTGGAGCTGATGGACAATTACAAATTATCCTCCACCAGAATTCAGGGCTGGTTGCACTGAGAATCCGGTTGCCAGGAAAGAATAAATAAATCAGCAACACAAAAAAATCCTTTAACTACAGAGAGAGTCAGCAACATGTTGGAAGAAAATGGTAGCATCATTCAGAAACAAATCAATAAATCACACTTAGCAGCTTTCCAACATAACATGGACAGCAGATGCATTTACCTGAGAGTTCCTCCCTTCTACTGACCAGACCATAAAAGCCAAATTCGCCTGAAGGGCTCCTACTGAAGTCAACAAACCCAGTCCCCATGTGCAAAGAGCACGACTGTGTTTTTATATAACCCTCATCTGTTAAATTCTATCCCAGACAGTCAAATGAATGGAAACTTCTTGCTACATATCTAAGGATAGCAATTAGCTATAAATCAAGTCTCAACTAACTTTCCACAAGCTCCCTTTCCAGGGTGCAGTAGTATCACTGGTGAGGAGGCGGTTTATTCAGAAACAATTCACCCCCGAGACTGGACAGTGCTGAAACTGGAGATGCAGGTTCATTTTACCTGCCCACAACCGTTTTAGACCTGGTGATAATTCTGTACACACAGTTCTTGAAGATAATCCTGGAAGGGTAAAAGGCTGAGGGAGCTGGATCTCTTTAGCTTGGAGAAAAGGAGACTGAGGGGTGACCCCATTAATGTTTACAAATATGTGAAGGGTGGGTGTCAGGAGGATGGAGCCAGGCTCTGCTCAGTGGCATCCAAAGGGCCATTAGGACAAGGGGCAATGGGTGTAAGCTGAAACAGACATTCCATGAAAACATAAGGAAAAACGTAAAGAAAAACTTTGACAGTGAGGGTGACAGAGCCCTGGCACAGGCTGCCCAGGGGGGTTGTGGAGTCTCCTTTTCTGGAGATGTTTAAAACCTGTTCCTGTGTGACCTGCTGTAGGTGATCCTGCTCTAACAGGAGGGTTGGACTAGATGATCATTCGAGGTTCCTTCCAACCCCTAACATTCTGTAATGCTGTAAAATGTTTCTTTCCATGTTAAAATGAGATTTAAGTGAGGCTCACCTTTAAAGCTATGCCTGCATGTCCACTGCTTTGTCCTAAGCTGGGCACAGCTAAGAGCACTCTTCCCCAGTTTGTGGAAGTGTTTTTGAGCACATTATCTCTTGAGGCTACACACTGACTGCATAAAACTCTCTTTAGCAGTGTAGCAGTATTTCAACAGGAGCCATTCGAGGCTGTCATGGATTTTATAAAGGAGATGGGGATATTGGTGTTTTCTAGGAATTGTGAGTTAAAACTGCCACTTAGTTGATTTTTCATTGTGAATTTGGTATTAGCAACAACATTGAGGAAATATATGCAAAAGAAAAGAAAAGTAATTCCCTTCCCTATGCACCAGCAGAAGTGAAAAGTCATTAGATTAACCTTGTCATTAAAGGCTTCTGCAGAGGAAGACTGCACAGCAAATCTAATTAATTGCTCAATGCTTTCTACTGTTAGAAAAATTTTGCTCATGGCCTTAGCTGTGTACTTGTACAACGGAAATCATTAGGTCTTTTGTTCACCTTGGTCAAGGAGAACAGATTAATTGCTGTTTCTTTGCAAGGTAACAATTTATATCTCTACAGACCTCTATCCAGAACTTCTGATCGGAACGGAACGAAAGGAACCTCTTTCATTCCTGTGTGTCCCAGCCTCTCCTTTTCTTTTGTCTTCCTTCTTTTCTTTATTTTAGGGTTTTTTTCTTTTCTTCTTCTGTTCCTCCCCTCCCCTCCCCTCCTCTCCTCTCCTCTCCTCTCTCCTCCGGTTGCACTTTAGTCTACACTGCAAATTATTTGCATTTAGGTTCCTCTGACAGAGCACTTGAGCTCCAGCCCTCCCACTCCTCAGTAGACTAAAAGACAAGAAGTTTGCAGTCACTCAACCTGCTCATACGCATCCAGCTTGGCTTGGATTTTTCAAACCACAGAGCATTGCCCACTCACATAGTGCTACTGCTGATTTATAAGCCCTGGAGACTCTTCTAAAGAACCACTCCTTGGCCATCTTCTCCTTTCTCTCTTTTTCCTACATTCCTTCCTGCTGCAGTAGTTTGGCTTTATCCTTTCTGAATTTAAAAGACCAGCTCATCAAGAACATTTTTATCAGCTCAGATTATTGTTGAAAAGAGTTTTCTTGTAAAAAACCAATAAATTACTTCCCTATTGTTACGGACATTATCTCTCTAAAACTTCACTGAACATCTGCCAAGGCACTAGAAGCAAAGCTCTGCAAATGAGAGAGACATGATGAAAGCTTAGAGGCTACAGTTGTTGAAAAAGAATAATTTCGTTTTCTCAAAGGTAAACACCGGCCTTGTGGACAAAGATAAGACCAAGCACACAATTAGATACACAAGTCTGTGGTTCTGATTGTATCTCCTGATATCAAAGATTGCAGGAAAATTCAAAATGTTTTCTTCAAACGTGAAAAAGAAATGAACAGGAAAAGGTGTAGGAGACAGGAGGAGTCATGCCAGAACTGCCAGCAGCTTTTAGGAAAAGCTGCTTCCTCCTTGTCGGAAGTCCTTGAAATAGAAGATAACCAGCATTGAACTACAGCAGCCATTCAAAGCAGAATTAATTTGAAATGTTTAGATTTTTTTACGCTGGTCCTTTGAACGAGAGCATGCCAACCCCCATGGTGTTGTTTAATTACATCTCTGTAACAGCCTGTCTCTTGCACCCAGACAAGTACATTGTTCATATACACTGGGGAGAGAGGGACAGAAACATTTCCACCTGCAGTCTGCAGTCTGAAGGAAGATTTGAACTATTATTAACTCAAAGCTACGCTAAAGCTAAAACAGCCTTTGCAATGACTGGGAGCGGAAGCCATTGTTTCTTCCTTTGCTAGAGCAAAGTTTAATGGCAAAAGTGCACTTTATATAGTGCACTCTTTCTTTAGTATAAAAGATACTCTGTGCACGTTCTCTGTGTTCTTATTCCTCCCATCTACTCTGTATTGGTGCGATCAATCCTATTCAATTTATTCATTAATGACTTGGATGAGGGATTAGACTTCACTGTCAGCAAGTTTGCTGATGACACAAAGCTGGGTGGTGTC
>JAOXOE010000343.1:27144167-27217434 GCA_028565055.1 Phoeniculus purpureus | reverse complement strand
GTGATCCTGCTCTGGCAGGGGGATTGGACTAGATGATCTTTTGAGGTCCCTTCCAATCCCTAATGTTCTGTGATACTAAGTAAGTTGAAGCACTGATCTGTGCAGCAGCTACTTTCCATTATGTGTTTCAAGAAACTTTCTGCTTGTTTCATTTTTTGGGGTGTTTTGTATCTAAAGTGAATTGACTTACTAAGTTTTTTGTTGTTCTTAGAGCAGGTCATGATACAAACTCTTGTTGCAAAGTATCTTGCTGAGATAATTTAGCAGAATTTCTTGCATGGTTACCAAGTTATTGTTATTGCCTTTGCATGATGGGTGTTTTCTTTTACTACTTCTAGATTCCTGAAGTGTACACTCCAGTTTTAGAACATCTAGTTGTGCTGCAGATCAACAGCTTTCCACAGTATAGTGAGAAAATGCAGTCAGTCTGTTGCAGATCTATAATAAAAGTATTTCTAGCCCTCTCAGGAAAAGGTCCAGTTCTCTGGAGTTTTATTGGGACCATGGGTGAGTCCGAGATACTAAGTTTGTTGTGGTTTTTTGGGGGTTGTGGTATTTTGATTTAATTATTTTCCTCACGTGCATATGAGAGTCATTGAAAGTTATTGCCTTTTTCAGTGTTAGCGTTATGGGCAATGCCTTGGTTGTCGCTGTGTTTAGGGTCAGGAAAAAGTGACAGCAGTGGTGAGAAAAAGCAGGAAACAAGCTCAAAATCAGTTCCTTAAACATCCTAGAGTCATGGGTTTAGTTTTTGGTTATAGAAAATCTGTTCTTTTGCTTCTCCCTCATCCTGACAGAATATGGAAAAGAGAAGACTCTTTTCATTCATTGCTGATGATAGTGAGTGATGGGGATGCTGGACCTTTTCAAGTCTGTTCAGGCAATATTAAATTTCTTTTTCAGTGCATCAAGGATTAATCAGAATCTTCTCCAAGCCTATCACCTTTTCAAAGGTAAAATAACTCTCTATTTCTTTTAAATTCTTAAAGTATACATTCCAATTCTCCAAGACCTATCCCAGTAAGCAGGTGAGGACCTAAAGGAGCAAAAATAGCATCATCCATTTTGAATTGTGACTCAGTGGTTATTTGTCTCTGGTCCCTGTATCTACTCAGCATGAGGTTGTGCCCCTTGTAAGGAAAACAAAGCAGGAAATACTTTGTTGTTGTCTGCAGCTTGTTTTCTCAGGTTGTCTGTTCTACATTGTCCTTAAGATCACTCAGCTTTCTTAAAATCATAGAATCATTCAGGTTGGAAAAGACCCTTGGGATGATTGAGTCCAACCATCAACCCTGCTCTACAAGTTCAACCCTAAACCAGATCTCACAACACTACATCTAAGTGACTTTTAAACACATCCAGGGATGGGGACTCAACCACCACCCTGGGCAGCCCATTCCAGTGCCTGACCACTCTCTCCATCAAGAATTTTTTCCTGATGTTTAATCTAAACTTCTCCTGTTCAAGCTTGAAGCCCTTCCCTCTGGTTCTGTCACTGACTACCTGTCAAAAGAGACCAACACCAACATCTCTACAATGTCCTTTCAGATAATTGTAGAGAGCCATGAGATGTCCCATAAGCCTCCTCTTCCTCACACTAAACAGCCCCAACTCTCTCAATCTCTCCTCATCAGATCTCTTCTCCAGGCCCTTCGCCAGTGTTGTTGCCCTCCTCTGCACTTGCTCCAGCACCTCAATGTCTCTCTTGTGCTGAGGTGCCCAAAGCTGGGCCCAGTACTCAAGGTGCAGCCTCACCAGACAGGGGGATTTCTTCGAGCTTAACCAATTTTGAACACTTTTTGAAGTTTTCCTGAATGTTTATTTTGAGGAAGGGTCTTAAAGCTTTTAAATCTGTGCAGCAGCATAGCTACAGTTTCTCAAATAACAGAGCACTCGAAGGAGAAGAGCTTTAGAAATTTTTGACAGGAGCTGGTTGTTTCATGCTCTTTTCAGATTGATCAAGTGAGAGAATTTTCCTTACGGTAGCTCTCACTGTGCCGTGCTTTTGTTGGAGCTGGAAAGATGTTGATAAAACGTACCAGTGTTTTGAATCCTGCTCCGTAGCATCAAGGCTGTCTTGCTCTTGCTGTATATCACCTGCTGATGGAAAGTAGAGAATGTATATGAATCTGTTTTCCTTTGCTTCTACACTCAGTCTTTGCTTTAGATTTATTAAACTGCCTCCACCTTCACCCACAAGTTTTTTCCACCCTGTTTTTTCCCATGTCTGTCCTGCTGAGGAGGGGAGTGATAGAGCAGCTTGGTGACCACCTGGCATCCAACCAAGGCCGATCCATCACAGCTATGTTTCTGAAAAATATTATGTTTTTCAGGATGTTTTTGCAACTGAAACGTCTGGATCAGAAGAATCCGGGGAGCCTGGAGAGGCTGGGACAGGGAGATGGAAAGTACCTGCATACAAGGACTATCTGTATCTCTTTAGAAGTTTACTGAGCTGTGACACAATGAAGGTAAAAGCCTATTTAACGTGGAAATGCAAAGACATTATCCTAAGTCTCCTTCTCTGGAGACATTTAAAACTCACCCGGGTATGTTCCTGTGCAACTTGGTCTAGGTGGTCCTGCTGTGGCAGGGGGATTGGACTAGATAATCTTTCAAGGTCCCTTCCAGTCACTGATGTTCTGTGATTCTGTGATCCAGACCTTGGTTTGTAAGATTGAGAACGAATTTTCATTGGTGTTTTGAAACGTGAACTTTTTTCTCCTACAAAGGAATGTGGTTTTGAAGATGAAAACTTCCTTACTGTGGTTTCACAACTGCAGTCACTGAATCGCTTGCTGTATGATGAGCTTATAAAATCTATCTTGAAGATTATTGAGAGATTGAACCTGACTGTTCAGAAGCTGGATGGTAATGAACAGGTGAGACCCGATGACTTGTCCATTAGTTCCTGCTGTTATGCAGGAAACAAAATCACATTCCCTGCTTTGTTTTTAGATAGTTCTTTTATAGTGTCCTTGAAGTAATATTTGTATTTGACAAAATGTTTTACTTCATATTTCTGAATATTGCCCCATGGTGTTAGGAGATAGAAACACCAGCAGAAGTTCATATAATTTATTTTAGACTCCCTACTCTGTCACCTACACCTACTGGTTTTGTTTTTCTACTTGCTTGCTTCTTACAAGGATTCATCCCTTACTATTTCTTTGAATTGATGCGTCGATTCTTAGTCCTTTGTGTCAGTCTGGCTATTAGCAACTAGAAAAAAAGAATGGACAGATGGTTTATCTGGAAAAAAGGTGTAAGTGCTTTCTTCGTTGTCACAGATCCAGTGTTCTTGCTTCAATATTCATTTTCAGGATGAAACCCAAACTGATAGTGTACTGGTTGGGCCGTCTTCTGACCCCACTTCAAACCTTCAGCCAGTGAAGCCAACAGACTTTATTGCCTTCATAAATCTAGTGGAATTCTGCAGGTATTCTTATGTTTTTGTGTAATTTGGAAGTTACAAAGTGCTTGGAAGGAATTTGAAGTGAGATTTTTTTTTTTTTTTTTTTTAAGATGCCTTTTCTGACTTGGTGCAGTGCACTGTATTTCAAACTGCACAAGGGAGGGAGACAGTCAGAATGTTTCTGATGTCTGGGTTGTAGGCTAAAACATACTAACTTGTCAGCTCAAGTGTTTTGAAAAAGTACAGGAGACAAGCAGCTTATGTTCATCATTTAAGTGTAACTGTCATTCAGGATACGTTACAAATTTTAGTGTTACACTGATGTGTATCATAAACAGTTCAGACAGCAGAAAGACAGTCTTTACAGGGCAGTATTGGCCATTAAGTGAAAGGTACATTTGCCTGTGGAGGTTGATTTCCTCTAGCAATAATGCAATCTTAATAATTAGCCAGTCTCTGCTCAGGGGCATCCAATGATAGGACAAGGGGCAATGGCTGTCAGCCTGAACAGAGGAGGTTCCGCGTCAGTGTGAGAAGGAATTTCTTCCCGGTGAGGGTGACAGAGCACTGGAAGGGGCTGTCTAGGGAGGTTGTGGAGTCTCCTTCTCTGGAGACAGTAAAACCCACCTGAATATATTCCTATGTGACTTGATCTGGGTGATTCTGCTGTGGCAGGGGGATTGGACTGTTTCGAGGTCTCTTCCAATCCCTAATTTTCTGTGATTCTGTGAGTGTATTTATGTAAATTCAATCGCAAGATATAATGAGGAAGAAATGTCTTTGCATTGTAAAGCAAAGTACATATCTCTTGCTCTCTTTGGAGCTGCCCTGTTGTGGCACTACTGCTCTTGTACTAGTTTGAAAAAACTTAAATTTTAAAAATTTTCTTTGTTTTTTCATTTTATTTCCCTGTATGTTTTCTGCGCATCTGTTTCAGAGAGATACTTCCAGACAAGCATGTTGAATACTTTAACCCTTGGGTATATTCATTTGGTTATGAGCTTATTATTCATTCAACGAGGTTACCTCTTATTAGTGGATTCTACAAGCTGCTTTCTGTTACAATGAAAATTGCCAAGAAAATAAAATACTTTGAGGTGAGATCTCTCTGTCCACTAGAGGAGTAGTGTTGGGTTAACGATGGTGCAGTTCTTCATGTATAGTTTTCTGTGCACTGTGGAAACCAGTTCACTGCAGCTGTTACCCACTTGTTTTATAGTATCCTAAGCCTCCATTTTTAGAAGCACATAGAAAGTCAAAGTTTAGACTAGAAGCCTGGTTTCCAAGGAGGTACCATCCGTGTATAATGCTCTTTCTGAAATCCTGAGCTGGGTGAACAGGGGAATGGGAAATTCCTTGTCAGAACAAGTGGTACAGAGGGTAACTGGGATATCAGAAACACTCTAGGCAGAAGAACAGACGTGTGTGGGTTTATTACTCACTTTGTGGGGCATACTTGTATTCTACTCACCAATTTCACAAGAAATACATTGCTCTGTAGGTGGATGCAGCATTACTGGTAGGAAAGCTATTGTACAGTGACAGTTTTTCATGCCATTGTGTGTGTATCCCATCACAAAGCCCAAAACTGTCCCTGCCACCCCTGATGATGGCACCAAGTGAAGCAAATTTGTGAATTCTTTTGTGTAGATACTTGTACTGTAGCTGCTGGTGGTTGTGAAGTCTCCTTCTCTGGAGACATTTAAAACCCACCTGGAAATGCTCCTGTGCAACTTGGTGTAGGTGATCCTGCTGTGGCAGGGGGATTGGACTAGATGATCTTTAGAGGTCCCTTCCAATCCAATGTTCTGTGATTCTGTGATTTTGTGAATTGCCCATTTCTTATTTCAGCAGCAGTCTTCCCACCTGGACAATCCACTGTTAGGGGTATATTTTCATATATGATTTCTTAGATAGCAGACAAGGAGAAAATGAAGCCACTGAAAACTTACTTTTCATTTACATGTGTGTGGCTTGTTTGGGAAATACTAAGTGTGTTCCCAAAAGTTTTGTGTTGGGTGTTGATGTATAAGACAAGGGGCAATGGGTGTAAGCTGGAGCAAAGGAGGTTCCACATCAATATGAGAAGGAACTTCTTCATGGTGAGGGTGTCAGAGCACTGGGAGGGGCTGGTCGGAGGGTTCTGGAGTCTCCTTCTCTGGAGAAGTTTAAAACCCACCTGGACATGTTCCTGTGTGACTTGCTCTAGGTGATCCTGCTGTGGTGGTCGGATTGGACTAGATGATCTTTCGAGGTCCCTTCCGATTCCTAATGTTCTGTCATTCTGCCTATGTGTTCTGAGTTGAACTTGTCCTTGTTCTAGCTGTTACTTTTTTTTAATGCCATCAACTTCTGGTTTCTGTTTGTAGGGTATCAGTCCAAGCAGTCTCAGAAAATGTCCTGAAGACCCAGAGAAGAGGTCTTGCTTTGCACTGTTTGTAAAGTTTGGAAAAGAGGTAAGTGATTTTCTGGTGCCCTTTCTTAGCCATATAAACACACGTGAGCCAATACAAATGATGTTTTCTGACAAACTGCACATACATGATAGAAGTGTTCCAACTCATTGAATTATGCAATGTAGTGGGGATTTGAGATCTTTTTTTTTTCTCTTTACATGATGTTAGAAGAGGTTTATTGCCATGTGTTTAAAAAGATGTCCAGACAGTGGTAATCTGAAGGCAAATCTGAAGGCTAGTCTGAAGACCCTTTGTTTTACAGCTCCCTTTTATAGGATCTTTTGTCTACCCCAGTAAATTTCCATACATTGTTTTTTGTTAGTATTTGTTAGTAGTTTAGTAAACTATTAGTAAAAATACAGAGCTTTCTCAGGCTTTCTCAGCTTCTGTTATCTTCTTGCCTTCTTTGTTATCTCCTTACCGTGACACTTGGTTCAGGATCTTCAGCTAGGTGCATTCTTTAGCTGTTTAACCCTGCATTTGCTTCTTCTCATGGCGTAAAAGAGAAAGCCTGATCTCTCCCCACAGTGTATTGCTAACCTATTCATAACTCTATAATTGTAAATTACATACTCTTTGGTAACTGTCTGCATGTAAATGAGATGTCAGTATTGGTTTGGAGTTGTCTATTTTATTTGGATATTAATGTAACCCAAGAGCTTACAAAGTGTTTTTATTGTTCTTGTGATCTATCTTTCTGAATTTTAGGTTGCAGCAAAAATGAAGCAGTACAAGGATGAGTTGTTGGCATCCTGTCTGAATTTTTTACTCTCTTTACCGCACGACATCATCATGCTTGATATCAAAGTGTATATTCCTGCACTGCAGGTGGGTCCAAGTGATGCGTGGTTAATACTTCCTTCTACTAAAACACATACAAAAATTCTGGAACAAAGTTAGCTTCTTCTTCAGTAATTAAGATAACTTTTAAACTTGGTCCTATCTTCAGTGAGAGAGAATGCAGGTTACTTTTTGGATAAACAACTACATTTCCAAGGGTGGTGATTGAGTCACTGTCCCTAGATGAGATTAAAAGACGCTTAGATGTGGTATGGTCTAAGGGTGAACTTGTAGAGTAGGGTTGACGGTTGGACTCAGTGATCCCAAGGGTCTTTTCCAACCTGAATGATTCTGTGATTGTCAGAATTAGCCTTTACACTAAGCTGACTGTGTTGGTGCTGATGTTTCTGTGTATCTCCTGTGCTGATGTTGAGCAGAAAGAGGTAATTGAGAGGACTCATTATATGCTAGATGCTTTCAAACATTGGGATTTTAACCTGTGAATAATAGTAGTCAATTAAAGATTGACACTTTTACATTTGATATGTAGAACGCACTTAAGCTGGGCCTCAGCTGTATCCCAATGGCTGATCTGGGACTGGATGCTTTGGAATACTGGTCAGCTCATATCCCCAGACATATAATGCAACCTTACTACAAGGATGTTCTGCCTCTTCTTGATGGGTATCTGAAGAACTCTACATCTAAAGGTACGTATGTGCAAAAAATTGCTACCATTGAGGGAGAGGAAGAAGAAGCATTTCATGGTGACATACGAAGATGCAGATGTGACATGCTTCTTGTCCATATTGTATGGTTCCTGTGATTGGAACAAGGACACTTCTCTTACACAGGATTTATTTACTATTGCCAGGCAATCAAAAGTTGTAGCCATTTTATATGACATTTCTTTCTGGTTTGTCCTTTGTGTCCTTGAATCAGCTTAATCTACATTAATAGAGACTTTGTATCCTTAATAAAGATTCTACGTGAATAATTATTGTATCTTAGGAATAAAAATGGGCAAAACCAAGGTGTGTGTTGTTTGTTTTTAAAGAAGCTCTAAGTGGGTGTGTGAGGTGCTGGTACAATAAAGACTGTATTTATATGCTTGTATTTTGTTCCTCAGTTGAATTGCAGGATAACTGGGAAATAAGGAAGCTTTCTCGGGCAGCCCAGAAGGGGTTTAATAAAGTTGTGATACAGCGTTTAAGAAAAGCAAAGGATTTTTCATTGGTAAGAATTACGTTTCTTTTGAGAATTAAACATCAGTTAATCACTTCCCACTGTTTCTATTCCTTTCTTGCATACATACTTTTTTTTC
Organism: Phoeniculus purpureus; assembly: GCA_028565055.1. NCBI lineage: Eukaryota > Metazoa > Chordata > Aves > Bucerotiformes > Phoeniculidae > Phoeniculus > Phoeniculus purpureus. The sequence goes on along the minus strand of JAOXOE010000343.1, from coordinate 27,209,459 downwards.
CTGCGGGTTATTTCTACCTTAAATCAGTTCAGTGAATCCTACGCTGTTCTACAGCGTGCCTCAAAGATGTGCTATGTCATACAACTGGAAAGATGTCATATTTTAGGGCGAGAATGGGAATGAAGTAGGGAAAGGGAATTGAAAAAATCCTGTAAGCTGTCACCTTCTCTGATCTAGGTGATCCTGCTATGGCTGGGGGATTGGTCTACATGATCTTTCAAGGTCCCTTCCAGTCCCTAATGTTCTGTGATTCTGTGATCTCTGCTAGACTGGTATATTATGGAAAGAAGAGTTTAAGCTGGGACCTAGAATCAGGTCCCAGCTTAGCGGTGATGCAGTGTGCAAATATTGTTTTGGGAATGTGTAGCTTTTTTCTTAAGTATCTTGTGGATAGGTTTGCAGTCTCAGAAGTCACACTTGGGTTTAATTTTGACCATCACTTTCTCAAAAACATTTTCTCAGGTGGTTTTGTTTGTATGTTCTAGAGCTCAAACTAACTTTTATTCCTAAAAAAGGAATAAACATTTTTTAGACGTGGCAGTAATTACTCCTGTATGTATACAGTTATATATATATAGTTGCATATCATAGAATCATAGAATCATGTGATTGGAAGGGACCTCGAAAGATCATCTAGTCCAAGCACCCTGCCACAGCAGGTATATGTACATATAATGTACGTTGTGTGTGTGTCTCTCTCTAAAACTGTCTAACCTGTCTTTAACCTGTCTAACTCTTTAAACAAAATTAGTAAAGTTTAAATCCCATTTTGGCTACTTATGAAAATCATCTCTCTGCTTACATACAGCATCTAAACTTCAACTTCTGGAATGAAATCAAATAAAAAGAGTAACTTTTACTTCAGATTTCTTTCCACTTTTCAGAGTATCATGTCATACGGTAGGTATGTAGTATGTGACAATAACATTTCATCCTTTACTTGAGAAGTTACAATTTAAAGCCCATGAAATATGATGAAAATGCTTTGCAGTCCTCTTTCCCTCTTTTGGCTTATTGAACCAAAACTGTTCTCTTGTTGATGAGGTGGTTCCTCCCACAAGTTCTGCATTGTACCCTCTTCATATGTGTGCTAATATGTTAATAAACCTTTAATTTCCTGAGTAAAACGAATTACTTCTGAATATACTGTAGAATTTAGTTTTTTATACAAGTAAGTCTTCCTTTACTAATCCAAATCTGTGGAATTATTTAGGATGATAGTCCCTCCTTGGAAGCAGTAAGGACTAGAGTGGCACGCCTTCTTGGATCTTTGGGAGGGCAGATCAACCACAATTTAATTACAGGTGAGTGTCCTAAGAAAACAAAAAGAAAAAAACTTACTAGTCTCTGTTGAAAGTAGAATTCATTGAGGTTTTTGTGGAAAAACAAAGTGTAACTACCTGACCATGAAATTTAATGGATAAATTGAGTGCCGAATTTAGTCAGTCTGAAAACTAATGCAGTTGAATAGAAATTTTCTTCCTTTGTTTTTGTTCAAAGTTTGTTTTTGATGCCTTTAATAATCAGTTTTCTTTCTGCTGCTTATTCAGAAAGTAGCATTATACCCTAGAAATTAAATAGGAAGTGTTTTCAGACTGTTAACAAAATTAACAGATAGGAGAAGATAAGGAGAGAAGGCAATAAGGCAGTAGGTGGAGGGTATAGCCATAAACACAGTGATTGCTGTGCAAGTGCAGGAGTCTGTGTGTTGGATGTTCGTGTCCCATCTTCAAGAATTCTTTTACAACAGTAGAAACCAAAACTAGTGTATTTGGTGTCTTAAGGAAATGGCCTAAAGTTGTGGCAGGGAAGGTGTAGATTGGACATCAGGAAAAATTTCTTCACTGGCAGAGTGGTCAGGGATTGGAACAGGTTGTGCAAGGCAGTGGTGGACTCCCTGTCCCTGGAGGGGTTCAGAAAATGTGTTGATTTGGCACTTGCAAATGTGGTCTAGTGGGCACAGTGGCGTTGAGTTGACGCTGAGTGTGATGATCTTGGAGGTCTCTAGCAGCCTAAATGATTCTATTCTAAGTGTGATTCGATGTCTTCTGTGTTTGTAATTGTGCCCAAACTTACCTGTATGGAAATTTAAGGCTGTGTTCTGAGATGTTGGCTGCAATTATTTTTGATAAACATCTGTTTGGATGTGCAAGTAAAGGCTTCCTTCTAGCATAGTATTTACAGCATCCAGGAGTTTATAAAGCAGCAGGAAAGAAGTTATAAAGAGGTGGAAAAGTTGAAGATTTTTTTTGATAGAGCTTCAGAAATCCTTGCTGTTTGCACATTACATCAAACTCTTTTATTTTGCTTCAATCTTTTTAAAATGCATCAGCTACCTCTGCAGAAGAGATGATGAAGAAATGTGTGTCTTGGGACACCGAGAAGCGTCTGAGCTTTGCTGTGCCATTTGCAGATATGAAGCCTGTCATCTACTTAGATTTATTCTTGCCTCGTGTGACTGAGCTGGCTCTTTCTGCAAGTGACAGACAAACAAAGGTATTCATGTTTTCTCTGTGTTTTTTTTACTGCTAGCTGATAAATACTGCATAAAATACTGTCTTCCTTGTTAAGACCTGATTTAATTAATTCGTAGGGGCTCTACCTAATTCTTTGGGGCTCTATCATGAGCTAAAACTACTGAGCAGAAGTTGGGATAAATTCTGTATAAATTCTGTGAGACAGCATTGTGCTTTGAGAGTTTGACTTAATGTCAAAATGAACATTTTAAACTAGCTGCTCTTCAGTGTTGTTTGGCCTCTTTCTCTTGCCTGGCCTATGAACTTCTGGGTCCAGTCCAGCAAGTCTTTTGCTGCTTTGCTGGATTGGGATGTTGATGTCCAAAGACAGTCTGGAACAGAGATATCACAGAACATTAGGGATTGGAAGGGACCTCGAAAGATCATCCAGTCCAATCCTCCTGCCACAGCACGATCATCTAGATACAATTGCACAGAAACATGTACAGGCAGGTTTTAAACGTCTCCAGAGAAGGAGAGTCCACAACAGCCCTGGGCAGCCTGTTCCAGTGCTCCATCACCCTTACCAGGAAGAAGTTCCTTCTCACATTTATGTGGAACCTCCTATGTTCCAGCTTACGTTTGCCCCTTGTCCTATTATTAGATGAGAAGAGCCTGGCTCCATCATCCTTACACTCACCTTTCACATATTTATAAACACCAATGACATCACCCCTCAGTCTCTTTTTCTCTAAGCTCAAGTGACCCTGCTCCCTTCAAAATGCAATGATGGGTGACTTATCCAATGATTAATTTTTCTAGCTAAGAAGTGGCTGCCTGTGATAGAGGCTAAAAGGAGAAAGGCCACTTAGAATGTGTGTAAATTATTTCCATGAACACAATCCATTCCTGGAACAGTAGTGTAGCATAGATTGGAGCGATTTCTCAAGTACACCCTTTTCTTGTGACTATCCTGCCCACGATTCTGGCTTCTTTTTGAGAGTAACAGATGCGTAACCAAAGGGATTTTTTCATTTCAGGTTGCAGCTTGCGAGCTGCTACATAGCATAGTCATGTATATGTTGGGGAAAGCATCTCAGATGCCAGAAGGACGTCAGGGTCCTCCACCCATGTATCACTTACATAAGCGACTATTTCCAGTACTGCTTCGTCTCGCTTGTGATGTAGACCAGGTAAACAGATTAATTTATTAGGAACATTTTACTTTGTTTGAAATGAATTTAGAATTTTGTTTGGAAGTCATCTTGTTGGAAGTCATCATGTGTTTTGTAAACATGATGAAACAGAGGGATGGGGGAAGCCTTTTCAAAAACCCTTGATATGGGAATTGTAATATGAATCTGACTGTTCATTTTATGGAGCCTTTTTCAGTGAAGTACTGGTTTTTACTCCTTCATACTTTGAACAGTAAAATAGCATAGAAATGTATTAGTCCTAGAAACATAGCTGATGTTTATTCTTTTCAGGTAACAAGACAGTTGTATGAGTCCTTAGTCATGCAACTCATTCACTGGTTTACCAACAACAAAAAATTTGAGAGTCAAGATACAGTGGCATTCCTGGAAGCTATCTTGGTAGGTTGTAAGTCTGTCTTCTCCTTTTTAATGTGCCATGTGGCTTGATCTGGCCAGGATCATGAAGGGAAACAGTAAGAGCTTTTATTGGTGTATCAGTGAGAAAGAGAGAGCTTCCCTAGGGAAAATGCACATTCTCTCATGAAAGAAAGGGGTGAACGGGTAAGCTGGGATATGGAGAATGCTGAGGTGCTCAAGGTCTTCTTTGCTTCAGTCCTCACTGGCAAGGACTCACACCACAACACCCAAGTCGCAGAGATTAAGGGTCAGAAATGGGAGAAGGAAGGGTAGAGGTAGGGGCAGATCAAAGGCCTGGGACTGGGAGAAGGAAGGGTAGGGGTACGGGCAAATCAAGTTCAGGACCTTATAAAGAACCTGAAGGTTCACACATCCATTGGACTGGGACAGAGATTTGCAGATTACACACTGTAAGGAACTGGTGGATGTAGTTGCTAGGCCACCATTAATGTCTGAGAAATCATGGCAGTCTGGTGTAGTTCCCACCATCTGGAAAATGGGAAGCATAACCCCATTTTTAAAAAAGGAAATAAAGATGACCTGGAGAGCAGGGAATCCCATACTGTGAGAGCTGGAAACTCTTCCATTCCCTTGAGCACTGGTAATTTTGAAGCTTTGTTATTTCTGGGAAATAACTGAGTATAGTTATTTAACTTAAAAGTAATGCAGTATAAAGAAGCTGCTGTACTTGTACGCTGAGACAACGGTGGGTTATTTCAGTCTTGTAATGAAATAATGTGTCATTTCAGAGTGGAATAGTGGATCCAGTCGACAGCACTTTGAGAGATTTCTGTGGTCAGTGTGTGCGAGAGTTCTTGAAATGGTCTATTAAGCAGACAACATCAAGGCAGCAGGAGAAAAGCCCAGCAAACACCAAATCTCTCTTTAAACGGTTATACAGTCTTGCTCTTCATCCCAGCGCTTTCAAGAGGTTGGGTGCAGCACTTGCATTTAACAGCATCTACAGAGAATTCAGGTGAGCAAAACAGAGCTTGAAATGGTAATGAGTTTGGACTGAAGGTTCAGGGAAATGAAAACAACTATGTGTAGCACTCAAACGTTCATCTACTGGCATTCATTCTATTAATGCATGTATTAACAGTAAAATCGAGATACTCAGCTTATTAATTTTTAATTGTAATTTATTTATAATTATTGTTGTGTAGTTTGGGCTCTCTGCAAGTGGGGGGGATGTAGATGTATTTGAAGTTTGTATCGTAAGTTTATGCCTTTTGAAGGTGGTCAGCAAACTTAATTGCTGTTTCTTTAGAGTGGTTTATATGGATTGTTTCATGCAAACATCTTGTGCAGTTAATCACTACAGTGCTTTAATTTGTTTTTCTAATTACTATTTCACACTTAGTGCTGCTTCTGCTCACATTTCACATCAATTTTATTCCTGGTTTTTAAAGGGAAGAAAATTCTCTGGTGGAGCAGTTTGTGTTTGAAGCATTGGTTGTGTTTATGGAAAGTCTAGCCTTATCCCATACAGATGAGAAATCATTAGGTAAGCTGTAAGAGATTAACTATGGAATGAATCAGAAAGCCATCCTGTTGAATTGTGGGTTGAAAAAAGTAGAACTATGAGAACTGTAGGGAATGTAAATGGGCCTGCTTTTGGAATGAAGGAAAGATTCTATTTCATTACCAACTAGATCTAGGTGATCCTGCTGTGACGGGGGAGTAGACTAGATGATCTTTCGAGGTCTCTTCCAATCCCTAATGTTCTGTGATTCTGTGATTATGGTACAGAAGTCACGTGAAACGTGGTTAGAAAGTCTGAATCAGCTCCTCTTAACCTATAAAGGTGGAAGATCTTGAACCCAAGAGAAAGAACCTTTTCACATTTACAGTGATTTACGGTTTTATAGTGACACTACAACTGCAAGTTGTGCTTCTGATTCAAGTCGTGGTTTTGCAGTCACAGAGTGTAAAAACAGCTCATGAGAAGCTTGGTGATTCCTCTATTGTAACAAATGAAGCAAACCAAAATTTTACATTTCTAAATGTTCTGTGGAAGATTTTTGCCGTTTTGTAATGCCCTTTTCTGGTTGCTTTGTAATTCTTCTCTACAGCAATATGTAGCTGTGTGAAGAATCTATGACCTCTCCCACAAAACATGCTTTTTCGGTAAACGTGAATCAGAATTAGTCTGGCCAGCAGGACTATAGAAGTGATTGTCCCCCTGTACTTTTGGGCACCTCAGAAGGACATTGAGGTTCTGGAGTTGGTCCAAAGAAAGGCCTCTAGGCTGGTGAAGGGCTAAGATGGGTCTACTGAGGAGCAGCTGAGGGAACTGCAGTTACTTAGTCTGGAGAAAAGAAGGTTGAAGGGAGACGTTATCACCCTTTGCAGCTTCCTGAAAGGATGCTTTGGAGAGTTGGGGATTGGTGTCTTCTCCCAGGTCACTAGTGGAACATCATTTAGTTAGGCATGATCATGTTGGTTGACAGTTGATCATCTTGGAGATCTCTTCAACCTTAATTATTCTACGATTTCTCTTTTCTTTTATGCTCAATCAATTAACAGTAATTAGAATGTAAAAACAAAACCTGATGTTACAGAGCTTCATTTCTTTCAGAGAATCAGCTCAGGATGTGATAGAAGTGTCCTCAAAAGGAATACATATATGGGAAAATCTTACAGTTTCTCTAAGCAGGATCACAGAGTGTAGAACACACAGTTATAGAACAGAGGCCTCATGGTTGGCCAAGGCCATGTTGGCCTGTCTGCTATTTTGTGATTTTGATCTGCAGCCTTCAAAAATTTACTGCAGAAGCTGTAATAGGAATGCTGGCAGTTGTTCTCCTGTGTGTAAGTCTGTTGCACCTCGATTCTTTGATTCATTTGACCCAAGTTAATAGCATTTCTTTATAGATGTGAATTCTCTCTTCTAACAGGTACCACTCAACAATGCAGTGATACTATCAATCATCTGAAGCGCATAATCAAGCATAAAGCACCTTCCCTGAACAAGGAAGGAAAACGGCGAGTACCACGGTGAGCAGTTTGCCGTTGGTTTGCTTTTTCAGTGCTGCAGTTTAACTCATGACTTTTTTTGAAGTTCCTTCAAAAACTTGTGATTCTGAATAAGGAATGTATCCTGTGACTGTTGCGGATGCAAATCTCCTGGTATGTCTCCTAAATCACTGGTGGAAAATGCTGGATGCGATACTAGAGGATCATGGTGGTAGTTTTTTATCCCAGCGTGGTGAGCTTGCTTTAGTTTGGCAAGGACAGGGGAGAGGGGAAAGGAAAGCATATTTGCCTCGCTGAAGCGTTTATAATAGTGTTAGCTTTGGAGCTACAAAGCACTTGGAAGTAACTCCCTCAAGTCTTTCTTACTGCTTTTAAGTGTTAGAAGAGGTAGGACAGACTGCAGTAGATCAGCAGTTGAAGAGGTGTAGCCAAAGAGGTGGAAGAAAGAATCGTTTTAGTATCAGGGTGAATGAAGCTCCGAGTTAACCTGGTCTGATGACATAGCTGACTCTGCTTTGAGGAGGAGGTTGGACTAGAAAACTCCTGAGATCCCTTTTTACATGAATTATCATATGATCCTAAAAAAACATGCAAGGAGAGTCTGAGAGTTAGCTCACTGCTGTGGCATTTTGTAAATTAGACTTGATATTAGGAAGAATTTTTTCACAGAAAGGGTGGTCAGGCATTGGAATGGGCTCACCAGGGAGGTGGTTGAGTCACCATCCCTGAATGTGTTTAAAGATCATTTGGATGGTTAGGGGTGAACTTGTATGGTTGGACTTGATGATCTCAGGGGTCTTTTCCAACAAGAGTGATTCTGTGATTAGAACATTAGGTCATTGGGGATGGGGAAAAAAGCATGCAACCTTATTTACACTTTAATCTCCATTTTTGTCTATTGTAGTGTTACAGAGAGGACGGAAGAAACTTGAATCTGCTTTTTAAATTGTTGCCACAAAGACTGATCTCTGGGGATCCAAAGTGGAGTGAGGAAAGCAGTGCAAGATGTGCTGATAGAAGGGCCCTTTCTTGTAGTGCAGATGGGTTGTGGTTAGATAGGTAAAAGGACATTCATAATGTTAAGGGAATATTTTTATTCTTTTTGACTGGAGGACTATGGCTTCTTGTTAAATGCCAAGAGGAATGTTAACCCTAAATATTTTTGTGCAGAGGATTTCCAACCACTAAGTCAGTGTGTCTTTTGGATATTGTCATGTGGCTCTTGGAGCAGTGTGGACGACCTCAGACAGAGTGCCGACATAAAGCCATGGAGCTCTTCTATGAATTTGTTCCATTATTACCAGGTATTTGAAGTCACAGTGCAATGTCATCTTTGCTTCCTGAATGTTCTCTGTGAAGTATTAATTACAAGAAAAACTACTTTTTAAGTAAATGTCACAGAAGCATGGAAGAATTAATTAGGTTGGAAAAGACCTTTAAGGTCATTGAGTCCAACCATTAGCCCAGCACTGCCAAGTCCACCCCTAAGCAATACTTCTACAGTCTTTTAAATGCCTGCAGGATGGTGACTCAGTCACTTTGCTGGACAGCCTATTCCAGAGAAAGAACTCAGAAAGAAGAGAGAAAGAGACCTTACAGGCCCAGAACTACTGCTGTATCCAGCTATGAAGACAGTTTTTGCTGCTTGAAAACCTAGTGGGAGTGTCTCACAATTCATACTCTTCCTTGTGGGTAATAGAAATAGTATGATTTGGTCTAGGGGATCCTGCTCTGGCAGGGGGATTGGACTAGATGATCTTTTGAGGTCCTTTCCAATCCCTACTGTTCTGTGATTCTGTTACCAAGCTAGACCAGAGCAAATACCTTCTTCCTGTTGTGTTAAAACAGTTTGAGCGTGTTGTTTGCTTTCAATTCCATGCTAGTTTGAAACACGGGGTTTTTTTCTAGACAATTCATATTTCTGTTTTTATTTCTATCAGGAAACAAGTCTCCATCTTCTTGGCTGGCTGATGTTCTGAAAAACCAAGATGTTTCTTTCCTCACTAACAAATTTGAAGGAGGTGGCAGTGATGCCAGAAGTCCATCTGGGATCCTCTATCAGCCAACTCTCCGTGATAGGCAGGAACCCTTCAGTCTGCAGACTGTGCTGTGGTGGATGGATATGTTCTTAGCAGCACTGGACTGTTATAATACGTTCTTTGAGCTGCGAATGATGAAACCTCATGAGTTACTAGGTGAGTGGTTAACTGTTGCTCTTTATTTATGTCTGGAGGAGCTATCAGAAGGCAGTGAACGTAGTCTTAGTTTTGCTTCAAGCAACCTGCCTGGATATGTTCCTGTGCAACTGGATCTAGGTGATCCTGCTGTGGGGGGGGATTGAACTAGATGATCTTTTGAGGTCCCTTTCCAATCCCTAATGTTCTGTGATTATGTGAACTGAATGAGATCTAAAAGCCTTGTATTTGAATTTTGATGAAGTGCGTAATAAAGCCTTGTAGGCAGTGGGTATCTCAAAAGGTTTTTATTTCAATTATTCATGCAACTCTAAACAAAACACTTTTCCTACCTACTACTATCAGGTAGTAGAGTTTCATAGTAACTTGATATGTAAAGTCTTGTACAAGTTCTGGGTGGTCTGCCTGTCAGATTCATCTCTGTCTTGGTTTAAAATAATACAGTGAAGTCATTGTTGGATGCTGTTAGTGTAGAGCTAAATTATTCAAAACTAGATATTTAACATTTATATCCATTTTATTACACTGCCATTAATAAGTGCTGTAATGATCTGTAAGTACAAAGCTACCTTTCACTGCCCAGAATGTTAATACTTGGAACTGGCATAGGACTTCCAGAAAGCACTGGACAGTTATCTCAGTTCAACTCTTTTCTTCCAAACCGAAATAATGTATTTGAAAGCTGAGAGCTGCTGTGTCATTCCAACTTAGTCACAGAATCACAGAACATTAGGGATTGGAAGGGACCTTGAAAGACCAACTAGTCCAATCCCCCTGACACAGCACGATCACCTAGATCAAGTCACACAGGAACATGTCCAGGTGGGTTTTAAACATCTCCAGAGAAAGAGACTCTACAACCCCCCTGGGGAGCCCCTTCCATTGCTCTGTCACCCTCATTGTGGCGAAGTTCCTTCTCATATTGATGTGGAACCTCCTCTGTTCCAGCTGACACCCGTTACCCCTTGTCCTGTCATTAGGTGACACTGAGCAGAGCCTGGCTCCATCCTCCTGACATCCACCCTTCACATATTTATAGACATTAATGGAGGTCACTCCGCAGTCTCCTTTCTTCCAAGATCAAGAGACCCAGCACCCTCAGCCTTTCCTCATAAGGGAAATGTTCCACTCCATCATCTCTGTGGTCTGATTCTTCCTAGATGTAAATAAAAGATGCTCATTCTTGGAAGCTGTGCAGTTCTTCCTTGAAACTATTGCTTTGAATGATATCCACGCAGCAGAGAAATGCTTTGGGTGCCATTCGAAAAGCAGCATGTTCAGTCCACAAGAGAAAGACCTGTATAACTACAGCAAGTGTACCATTATCGTCAGGATCATGGAGTTTGTCACCATGATCTTGGAAATGTGCCAGCCCAATTTCTGGAAGGTAGGCGCTGAAATCTGAGTGGATAGAAGATACAAATTTATGCAGTTAAATCTGTGTGTTTTCATTGTGAAATTTGCACTGCCAGGTTCAGTTCCGAGACTGCGACTGTCTCTTGCTTTCAGTAAACTTCCAGTAATGCATACCTTCCGGTACGTGAGCGGGGCCTACGTGAAGGCAAGGGAAGGTCTTTTCAAGAGGGTTTGTACAGATTGGACAAGGAGCAATGGGTTCAAAGTGGCAAAGGATAGGTTTAGGCTGGATATTAGGAAAAATTTCTTTGGTGTGAGGGTGTTTGCTGCCCAGGGAGGTGGGGGCCCCATCCCTGGAGTCATTTCAAGTCAGGCTTGATGAGGCTCTCAGCAACCTGACCTAGGCAGAGGTCGGGTCCTGTGTAAGGAGTTTGGACTAGATGATCTCTAGAGATCCCTTCTAGCCTAGAACATTCTATGATTCAAGGCTGTTACAGTCTAATCAAGCCTGAAACAGGCCTCTGTGGACTTAAAAGCTCTTATGTGCAGTTTGATGAGATAGCATATATCCTGTGTATATTTTTACAGATTCTTAATTTCAGTAGGTTAAAATGATTAATTGGAAGTCTAATTTCATAGAGAGGGTCACAGTGAGAGTAGCTACTGTTCCATGTTTGGATTCATTTTAGATAGAAGGACTAATGATGAATTATGAAGAGTAAAACATGTAAATCTAACATTTAAATACATCTTGTATTTAATGTTTTATTCTTTCTAGCTTCTTGAGAAGGACCTGCTTAATGCAAGCCTTATGGAGCTGCTGGTGGTGACGGTGTGTGATCCATCACATGTAGGCTTTAACACAGCTGATGTGCAAGTCATGAAGAATCTCCCAGAGATCTCAGTGAGACTCATGAAAGCTTTGATCAAATCTCCCTATAAGGAGTATTTGGTAGTGTGCATTAAGGAAAGAATCACACCACAGAGGTAAGCTGTCCTTCCTGGTAAGCATGAATCCAAAATAAATGCAACTTGCCAGGAAAACCTGGAAAGTAAATAATCTTTTGTATGTTTGCACATGGAGCTTCCCACTGATGCAGTGCTGTTGTTTCTCTGTTCTTATTAGCCTTGAGGACCTTTGTTCTGTTGATCTGTTTAGTTCAGATGCACGTTTTGATCACGTTAGGCTTAGTGCTGTCCTGTCTGCCTGCAAGCAACTCCAGAAATCTGGCCTGCTTCATTCTGTTCTTCACAATCAGGTAAACCCACCTGGACATGTTCCCGTGCAACTTGATCTAGGTGATTCTGCTCTGCAGAGGGATTGGACTAGATGATCTTTTGAGGTCCCTTCCAATCCCTAATATTCTGTGATTCTGTGAATTGTTTATCCAGAAAATAATGAATATTTTTATACAGTAAAGAGTTTTTCCAGTTTTGAAACAGAACAGTTGAAGAAGCATAAAACTAGATAAACAGTGAAGAGCTGATGTGGAATTGGATCAGAAAGAAATATTTTATGTTTATTCTTCAAATCTGAGTAGCACAATACTGACATTTAATCTTCAGTCTTCGTAATTAAGTTTGTCTTTATACAATTTCCAGGACCTGGAACAACCAAAATGTACCTAAAACTTCTTTTGAGGGAGCTTCTAGAGTCTGAAAACTCAAAAATCATAATTTATTATCCTCTAAAGGAGGCACTTGTTCAAACAGCTTTTAAACAGAACATTCAAAGTGATGAGAGAAATTAGAAAAGGAATAGCTTCTGGCTGATCAGAAGTTGTATAGTGGGTCTGAGTTGTAAAAAAAGAGGATGGAGAGCAGCTGAGGAGTGGGGATCTAGACTTAGATTCTTTCTACTAAGTTTCTCGTTGTATTAAGTCTCTCTTTGGGCAATTTAAGGAAAACAGACTATGCAGCAGCCACAAGGGTTGAAACTATTTCATTTCTGTAGGGTATTTGCCATCTGTCATCTAAACAAAAGAGCTACAGCAGTGATTGTAGAATGGTGATATTCCAAGTGCTGTCTGGTTTACCTTTTGTGATCCACCCATTTTGACTAAGATGTTCAGTGTATTTCTGTAGTAATGGTGTTACCTGAAAAAAATGTGCAGGATGTTCAGAGTCTTTAGAAGATTTTTCAGTTATTATTATTCTTTTGGTCTTAACTTTGTAAAAACATTCAACTGTTTTAATTAGCCACTCAGATCAATTGGAAGGCCTTTATGTTATTTTTTTGAGCTTATATTAACTGTCTCATGTTTGTTTGTTTCCATAGGATGAAGGGCTTCCTTTGACAGTTGGCTCTAAACTTCTCTCAGTTGTTTATAAAGGCATTGCACCTGGAGATGAAAGGATGGCTCTTCCATCCTTAGACGTCAGCAGTAAGCGTTTAGCTGATAGATTCTTGCAGCTAGCCTTTGCTATTGATGACCAGGTAGGATATAGTTCTCTGGTACTCATACTGAATTACCTTGCGATACTCATAATCAATAGCCTTCTGCCCATATTTTGGGTAGAAGAGGCTGGAGTTTTATTCATGCTCCTTACAGAGGAGCTGTAAAGGTTCTCTGACTTAGTTAAATGACAGTTGTTGATAACATGCATTAGCAGTAGATAACAAGCACTGCAGTATTCTCTTTGTGTTCTATTTTTGTACTTTCTGGTAGCACAAAACAGTTGGGATGGGAGCTTTACAAAACTCATTAGTCTAAGAAATGAATGTTATTTAACGTGCTTGAGATAACTATGTCTTAATTTTCAGTGTGAGGAGCTAGTAAGTCTGCTGTTGAACACAATAGTGTTATCAGTGCCGATATCAGGAGCATCCCAGAAGAACCTGATAAATTTCTCTCATGGACAGTATTTCTATAGCTTGTTCTCAGAAACCATCAATCAACAGTTGCTGAAACATGTGGATGAGGTCATAGTCCAGCTCATGGAATCATCTGTCAGCAATCCCCAAATGGTATTTGATTTCTTCTTTAAAAGGACAACGTCAAATGGGAATGTTGGAAATAATACTTCTGTGTTGGTATGGGTGGATGTATCTGAGTGTGTAGTGTGGAAATAGTGCGTTTGATTGCCCTTTGACAGTTTGGCCAGCGTTACGTTGCTAGGTGGATGGTTTTGGTTTTGGTCATGATCTACTAACGTTACCTTCACGATCTCTGTCAGCCTGACATGTAACATCAAAACTGAGTGAGAAGTGCTTTGCTATTACCTGTCCTGAAATGTATGAATTCCAGGAATTTTTCAGAACCTTTCTTTAGTTTTATGCATTTGTGATACACAGGAATCACAGAATTGCAGAACATTAGGGATTGGAAGGGACCTTGAAAGATCATCCAGTCCAATCACAGTATCACAGTACATTAGGGATTGGAAGGGACCTTGAAAGATCCCCCTGCCAGAGCAGGACCACCTAGACCAAGGAACATACTCAGGCAGGTTTTAAATGTCTCCAGAAAAGGAGACTCCGCAACCCCCCTGGGCAGCCCCTTCCATTGCTCTGTCACCCTCACGGGGAAAAAGTTCCTTCTCATATTGATACGGAACCTGCTATGTTGCAGCTTACACCCATCTCCCCTTGTCCTATCATTGGATGCCACTGAGCAGAGCCTGGCTCCATCCTCCTAATGCCCACCTTTCACATATTTATCAGCATTACTGAGGTCACCCCTCAGTCTCCTTTTCTCCAAGCTCAAGAGACCCAGCTCCCTCAGCCTTTCCTTGTCAGGGAGATGTTCCACTCTCCTCTTCATCTTTGTGACTTTGTGAGAAGAAAAGGTTTCTGTTACTGCACCCATCCAAATCAGATGAAATCACAAGTTTGATAGCATTAATATAGTTTATTGCCAGCTATTCAAAAGGAGGGTACAGAGTTCAATATGCAAGTCAATAACCATTAGTTCTTGAAGAGTAGAGGTTGAGGCATGCTTAGTTTGTATCTGGTGTGCCATCATTTATTCTTTTCAAAATCTATGCACACAAGATAGCATGTGTGCTGTTTCTCCTAGTTTTCAGCTTCACACACTGAGCATTTTAACGAATTTACCTGTTGCTTTTTCTTCCAGGTTGGCAGCGTTTTGAACGGCATGTTAGATCAGAGTTTTCGGGAGCGTTCTGTACGCAAGCAGCAAGGAGTGAAACTGGTCACAGCTGTACTAAGAAACTGGGAGAAACTTGACAGCTGGTGGGCCCAAGGTTCAAATCCTGAGAGCAAAACAGCAGTCTTGACCCTGCTGGCAAAAGTTTTGCAGGTCTATATTGCTTTATAAAATCCATGTAACCTTTCTAATTATGTAGGAATTGTTTCTTGTTTTAAAGAAATGCTGTAAGTACAAAAATAATTGGACACTCAGCTTTTCACAGAATCACAGAATCATTCAGATTGTTTTTTAAACTAACTTTTTTTGTCTCTTTTGTCGTTTCAGATCGACTCTTCAGTGTCCTTCAATACCCATCATGAAGCATTCGCAACAGTTTTTAATACCTATACCAGTCTCCTTACTGATCAGAATTTAGGCTTAAATCTTAAGGTAAACCACTCCCTTTAGTGGCTTCTCCCAACCATTATAATGTTGGTCATTCATGAGATTCCCTGTTAAGTGGCTTAAACTTTGCCTTGGTTTGCACACTAACATGAACACTGCTTCTGTTTTTTGTTGTCTTGTTTAATACCTTAAAAATTGTAAATCACCCCTTTCATTCTCCAGACAGAGGGCAGTATAAACATTGGTTATAGGTGGTCTTGTCTCTTTTTTTATGGCCCAGAGGAAAGGCAGGTTATTTAGTAAAAAAAAAAATCGGTTGCAAATTGTTTAGAAATCTCACGTGTTGATTTGAAAAAGGACAACTAATCAGGCTTTTAGGAATGAGTGCCATTTTTTTCAGGTGAAATACGCTTCTGCCACAGTGTTAATATCCATGACTGAGTCTCCTTCTCTGGACACGTTTAAAACCTGCTTGGACATATTCCTACGTGACTTGATCTAGGTAATCCTGCTCTGACTGGGATATTGGACTAGATAACCTTTCAAGATCCCTTCCAATCTCTAATGTTCTGTGATTCTGTGAGTCTATGACTGCAAGTGTGAGGCCAGTAATACTGGACCAACTGCTGTGTGTGACTTGGTCAGTAGAGGGAGGTAAAGCACTGCCGACTGAAAGTGGAAGTTCTATATCATAGAATCACAGAACATCAAGGATTGGAAGGGACCTCGAAAGATCCTCTAGTCCAATACCCCCGCCACAGCAGGATCACGTAGACCAAGTTGCAAGGAACATGTCCAGGCAGATTTTAAACATCTCCAGAGAAGGAGACTCCACAACCCCTCTGGACAGCCTGTTTCAGTGCTCTGTCACCCTCACTGTGAAGAAATTCCTACTCACGTTCATATGGAACCTCCAGTGTTCCAGCTGACGCCCATTGCCCCTTGTCCTATCACTAGCTGACATTGAGAAGAGCCTGCCTCCATCCTCAGCTGGAGCATAAGTTTTGGATTAGAAGATGAAAAATGTTGTGTTTACTGAAACAGCTTTGCACAGTTGCTGCTCTGCCAGCCTATGTATTGATAGTCAGAGTTCTGTACTTCGCTGTGAGTTCAACCTAAATAAAGTTTGGCATCTTGTTCTACCTTCCAGGTCATGCATTGAATCAGTGACTTGTGTGAGAATGGGTGCTTGCTTAAAAGAACGAGGTCTTATTCACAGCCAAACTAGCCATTAGATATTATAACTCGTTATTATTTATTAGCTTTTAACTCTCACTCAGCAGTTAGCAAAGCTATTTTCTGAAGTTGCACATGAAAGGTGAGCAGCTATGTAATCATTGAATCACAGAATTAAGGTTGGGTAGATGGTTGGACTCAATGATCCCAGGGGTCTTTTCCAAGCAGAGTGATTCTGTGATTCCAGCTTGTTTAGGTTGGGAAAGACCTTTAAGATCACCAGGTACAACCATTAACCCAATGGTAGTGTCTGCAGTGAGCCACTGCTGCTGTTCTGCTGTCCTGCTCAGCATATTCCACAGCTGGAGAATGAATTTGTTGTTAGTGTGAAACTGCATTTTTTTTTTTTTTTTTTTTTTTAATAACTTTTTTTCCCCTTCAGGCCCAAGCAGTGATAATTCTCCCATTCTTCACTAACTTGACTGGAGAAAAACTTAGTGATCTTAAGAATGCTCTTGATCAACTTGTGGCTTTCAATTTTCCCATGAGGTCTGATGAGTTTCCCAAAGGAACCTTGAGGCACAACAACTATGTAGACTGCACGAAGAAGGTCAGTGTCTTGAACAAATTTGTAATAAGAAACCCAAAAGATGTACATTTAGAAACATGTTTCACAGAAATTAAAGGTCTTTGAGTTTGCGTAAGGAAGTCAGCTTTTCTGTTTCTGAATGATGGCTTTATCCACATTAAACATATCCTTCTGTGCATCTGCTTCTGATCAGGATTGAAACATAATTACGGAAATAAATTGAATTTATGGCTCCTTATGTTACCCATTACTACTTCTTCAGTTTCTAGATGCATTAGAGCTGTCTCAGAGTCCAATACTGCTGCAGTTGATGACAGAAGTCCTCTGTAGGGACCAGAGACACTTCATGGAGGATTTATTTCAAGCCAGCTTCAAAAGAATTTCCAGAAGGTGGGTTTAGTCTGTTGGATTTTTCTTTTGGTCTCATGGAATTTTTTCCTGAAGCAAATGTGTTTCCTCATTTGTGTTGTCCTTTTAATAGCAAGGATTTACACCATGAAGTTTTACATAATAGCTTTAATTCAGATTTTGCTTTTGTCTTCACATTTCCAAAATATTTCTAAAGCATGCACAAGTGGCACCAGCTTCTAGATGACACTTATGATGCCTGGGCAATCTTTGTAAAGGCATCTGTTAATGGGCTTCTCTGACTGCGTTCAGTTGGAGACAGTAATTGTTTGTAATACCTGTATCTGCTGGCCCCATATAACTGCAGGATCACTGAAGTTGACAGAACTTAAACTTCCTTTTTTCACCCCATTTGAAAACACTCAGTATGTTTATGTCATTGAATGTTTCCAGGTTGCTCTGTCCTCTGTTCCATTCCAGCATTAGGGATTGGAAGGGACCTTGAAAGATCACCTAGTCCAATCCCCCTGCCACAGCAGGATCAACTAGATCAAGTCACACAGGAACACATCCAGGCAGGTTTTAAACTTCTCCAGACAAGGAGACTCCACAACCTCCCTGGGCAGCCCCGTCCATGGCTCTGTCACCCTCACTGGGAAGAAGTTCCTTTGATATAGAACCTCCTATGTTCCAGCTCACACTCATTGCCCCTTGTCCTGTCATTGGATGCCACTGAGCAGAGCCTGGCTCCATCCTCCTGAAACCCACCCTTCACATATTTATCAACATTAATGAGGTCTTTTCCAAACCAAACAGTCCAATTCATGATGGGCTATGAAGTAGTAACTATTTTGGAGTGTGTAATTTCCTAGATAAAGTCATTTACCTCATGCCCAAATGCCATTTTTGAAAATTTTATTCAGAGCAACTGTTCATCTAGTAGTGGGAGGGTTCATAGGCAACAGAAGGATGTGATAATGGTGAAGTCTCACAGAATCACAGAACATTAGGGATTGGAAAGGACCTCGAGAGATCATCTAGTCCAATCCCCCTGCCACAGCAGGATCATGTCCATCCTTCACATCTACCAGACAAATTTAGGCTTTAGGTTATTAGGTGAAAAGGAACTGCAAAAGCTAGTGATTGCTTTTGGATTCAACTAACAAAAATATACGAATTAATTTACCTCTTTTGCAGAGTAAAAATCTGAGCTCCACAACCTGATCTTGCATGTCTGTAGGATGAAAACCCAAGAGGGTATTAATGTATGAATAAAAATACTACATGTCATGTTGGTTTAAGATATAGAGTCTGGTGTAAAAGTTTTCATCTTGAGATCTCCTTCTTGTTTAGGAGCACCACTGACAGACAAGTGATACTATTGGACACTGTTCACAAAATGTTCCAGAGTGAAGACCTTCTGTCCAACACTACTCGTCAGGCATTTATGGACCGCTCCCTCCTCACTCTCCTGTGTCACTGCAGCTTGGATGCCCTAAGGGTGTTCTTTGGCAAGATTGTAGTCCAGGTTATGGATATGCTTAACTCCAGATTTACCAAGGTATGAATTATTTTTTTTAGGTTTGGGGAAAGTCTGTTAAGTCATTGGTGTCAGTGTGTACATTTTGCTTAACTTTGAGTGAAACACTAACTGAAACGATTTGCTTTCCAGTTTTCTGATC
Organism: Phoeniculus purpureus; assembly: GCA_028565055.1. Classification (NCBI taxonomy): domain Eukaryota; kingdom Metazoa; phylum Chordata; class Aves; order Bucerotiformes; family Phoeniculidae; genus Phoeniculus; species Phoeniculus purpureus. Next base: position 27,190,569 of record JAOXOE010000343.1, on the reverse strand, counting down.
CTTGGAGCAGGATTATGTGCCAATTATGTATTTTGAATATTACTGAGAAATTACTTAATGCCCAGCACACTTTTCCTTTAATGTTCACTGACTCACAGTGTAGAAAACTGAATCACAGAATCACTCTGGTTGGAAAAGATGCCTGGGATCATCAAGTCCAACCATCTACTCTACCGTACAAGTTCACCCCTAAACCATATCACTCAACACTTCATCCAAATGATCTTTAAACACATCTAGGGATGTCCACTCAGCCACCTCCCTGGGAAGCCCATTCCAATGCCTGATCACCCTTTCTGTGAAAAAATTCTTCCTAATATCAATCTAAACCTACCCTGTTGTAACTTGAACCCACAAAGTTGAAATGTTGTCTCTTTCTATATCATAGAATCATTAGGGATTGGAAAGAACCTCGAAAGATCGTCTAGTCCAATCCCTCTGCCACATATCTATCTATATTTCTCTGTCTCTCTCTCTCTCTCTAAATGGTTCTGAAGTTCTGTCAAAAGCAAAAACCCATTCCAACTTTGAAATACAAAATTTCAGCCTGACGTTACATTGTAGAAAAAAATATACTCAATCTCTGTAATGAAACCTCTTGAATTAGGTTACTTACTTCTACAGAAACAAATACCTCTTATAGTCACTACAAAGATCCAATACAGGATCCACAGTAGGGGATGAGTGGCAAAGATCTTTTCTTTCTCTGTTTACGGCTTGTCCTCCAATTCATAAATACATGCAGTTATTTATCTGCAAAAGTCTCTAGTCTTGCTGTGGTTCTTCACTCTTGCAGTTTTACTGATGCAGCAAGAGACAAGATGCTGACATGATCCAGATCAGTAATACTTAATAAAACAACATGCGAAAGACGATTTAGGTAGAGTCACTCTCAGCATGTTTTTGTTGTTGTAAATGCTGGCACTAAAGTGAGGTGCATAAAGAGACTCCTGAGTGATGCCCAGTAAGGTGAGAGGATAGCTATGCTTTGCTTACAGGTGTCGTGAATCTCAGCCATTACTTGGTGTTCAGTCTCATTTTACTCCAGGATATAATGACTTAGGCCAATTGTTAAGACAGCTCACCTGATGAAGGTTTCTGGAACAACTGCCTTACAAGGAGATTGAGAAAATTGGGACTTTTTAGTTTGGACAAAAGAAGGCTCTGAGGGAATTTAGTCACTATCTATAAATCCATGAAGGCTAGGTGCCAAGAAGAAAGGAATCCTCTCTTTTCAATTGCCTTACACAGGACAAGGGGTGATGGATGCCAGCTTGAACACAGGAAGTTTCACCTCAATATGCGGAAAAGCTTCTTTACAGTCAGGGTTATTAACTGTTGGAAGGGGTTGTGGAATCCCCTTCTCTAGAGATGTTTCAGACCCAGCTGGATGCAGTTTTGTGTAGTTGATTTAGGCTTTTAGATGGTTATGCTTTTCAGTAAATTGTATCCTGCTTGAGCAGGAGGGTTGGACCCAGTGGCCTTTGAAGGGCCCTTCCAACCCTAACAAGTTGTTTAAAGTGTGTAAACTGTGTGAGCATAGTTTTAATAACCGTGATATGGAAACTTGAAAACTCTCTGGCTTTTGTTGTCAGCTGTTTTCTCTATTTTAGAAGGCAGAAGTAAGGTGAAAGCTGTTAAGTAGCTCCATGGTTCTTCTTTCTACTGAGGAAGGGCAAAATCCACAGAATTTCTTTCTGAAGTTTTACTTATTTGTTCCCAGTCCAATGAACATACTTTTGATACACAAGTCACCAAGAAAATGGGTTATTACAAGTTGCTGGAAGTGATGTATGTGCGTCTCTCAAAAGAGGATGTTTACTCCAAAGACTCTAAAATCAACCAAGCTTACCGTGGCTCTGTGAACGTGGAAGGAAATGAACTCACCAAGACGCTAATAAAGTAAGGCTATGATTTTTATTTTCATTTAAATTTATAATTAAGTTTCGGGCAGATACACTTATAAAGCAGAAGATTGATTTGTTGATTTGTTAATGTAATCTGTGATGTAGCTTTTGATGATAAATGGAATACACACTACTGAACTTACATGGATAGCACAGAACATGGTTGTAGGTCAGGACGGTTTTTGCCTCCAGATTTTGCCATTTTTTTAATCTACTTGTTAAGTTTGTGGTTTTGTTTTTGCACTTCAGCGTGATTTTTTTTTTCTTTAATTTGTATATCCACAGTTTCAGTCACAGTATACTTAGACTTCTGTAGGGTATGGCTCTGTGTTGTAAGATTGCAGTATTTCTATGACTGGTGAGAAGATGGGATTGATTTTCATTTACATTTCATAATACAGCAACACACCCAGCCGGTGCAGTTTTGTTTAATCACCACTGCAGTCAAGGGATGAAAGATTCGTAGTGGTGATCCTGCTGTGGTGGGATGATTAGACTCGATGATCTTTCGGGGTCCCTTCCAATCCCTAATGTTCTGTGATTCTGTGAATATATATACACTGATTCATATTGTTTAGTTTATTTAATATTCTGAAAAAATTAAAGATGCTTGAATTGCTGTTGAGGTTTTTGGTATGTTTCAATTTTATTTTACAGTACTATGCCCTATGGCAACTTTAAAAAGTTTCTTGGGTATGATTGGCAGAAGATCTCTAAATAGGACAAGGGGCAATGGGTGTCAGCTGGAACATATGAGGTTCCACATAAATATGAGAAGGAACTTCTTGGTGATGGTGACAGGGTACTGGAAGGGGCTGCCCAGGGTGGTTGTGGAGTCTCCTTCTCTGGAGATGTTTAAAACCCGCCTGGATATGTTTCTGTGCGACTTGGTCTAGTTGGTCCTACTCTGTCAGGGGAGTTGGATTGGATGATCTTTCAAGGTTCCTTCCAATCCCTAATGTTCTGTGAGTCTATGATATGGGCAAAAGACCTATAAAAATGGCATCTAAACTGATTTGCTGTGATTAACCTATAGAATAGCTTAGCATGCTGGTGCAACCAGCATTTCTTGGGAAAGGGCCATGAGATAGAAATATTCAGTGCAAGCATAAATTTATCTTACCTGCCAGTGACCTGTCAGTATATTCCTGACATTAAGGGAATACCTCTGGAAGTTGGCTTTGTCACTGCTGAATGGGTCCATATGAGCACAATATACCTGTGGAGAACTTGAAAGGTCTGAGGTGCTTTAATGATGGCACTGCTGTAGTAATAAAGATCTCATGACATTTTGTTAACTCACTGCTCCTTAAAAAACCTCTTCTGATGGTGCTATCTTGCCTGTTTCTATTTTAAGGTCGTGCTATGATGCATTTACAGAAAATATGGCAGGAGAGACTCAGCTCTTGGAGAAGAGGAGACAGTATCACTGCGCAGCATATAGTTGTGCTATTGCCATTATCAGTTGTGTCTTCACTGAAAGTAAATTTTATCAAGGCTTTCTTTTCACAGAAAAATCAGAAAAGGTGAGGAACTCTTGTTGCTATTAGAAGACTTTCAGAGCGTAAGAAACGAACTGATTTTACCTGATGGGAGTAAATCATCGAATCAAACCTGAATTTGATCAAGCCTGCATGTAGTTGTATTAACTATCCCGTGAGGTAGTAGGAGTCATAGCTGACTTTCCTGTGTCCTTCATGCAGTTTGAATTGCTGATGCAGGTTTTATTGTCTGTTTGAGACTGAGCAAAATAGTTATACATGTGTTCCCTGTTTCCCCCCACAAATTAATTTCTAAAATACGATTAAAAACCCATATAGTTTAATTATTTATTGAAATTATTATTTATTGAAATACTTAAAGCACTTAAATAATAGGGCTTTTAATAAACCCTACTGTTTAAGTGCTTGCAATATACCTAAATAAGAGAGACCCTCTCTTATTTAGAAAGATGCACATAGTCCATTCTGTGAACTCTTCTGTAGTTGAATGTCAAAATTTTCTTAAAGTCTTGATCTGGGAGAGAAAACATGCAATCTTTTCTATATTGTATAGAAAACAACAGTGTGTTGTTTTCTAAGATGAAAGGTAATAGATTCAGAGCTATTTCTGTTGTGTGCAGCATTATAACGTTGGTATTTCCAAACTTGCTTCTGTTTGCAGAACTTGCTGATTTTTGAAAATTTGATAGATCTGAAGCGCCAGTACACATTTCCTGTAGAAATTGAGGTGAGTGAAATTTCTGGGTTTTAGTGTTTCTAAGTGAAAAACAAGTGTGGCTTTAACAGTCACTGTAGTTTTCACATACAGACAAAGGGGGTTCTGTAGTGAATAAAAAGTGGAGAACTCCCCTAATGTTTTAAAATGCATTTTTCAGAGAGAAATGCAGATTTGAAATTTAGAAGACACCTGCAGTGCACCTAACTTTAATATACTTCTTAGCACTTTCACACTTATGAGGAGAGATTGAGAGAGTTGGGGCTGTTTCATTTGAGGAAGAGAAGTCTAAGGGGAGACCTCATCACTCCCTACAGGTATCTTAAAGGACATTGTAGAGATGTTGGTGCTGGTCTTTTCTCACAGGGAATTAGTGACAGAACCACAGGGCAGGGCCTCAAGTTCCAACAAGGTAGGTTTAGATTAGAAAAATTTCTTCCCAGAGACAGTGGTCAGGCACTGGAATGGGCTTCCCGGGGTGGTGGTTGAATCCCCATCCCTAGATGTGTTTAAAAGTCACTCCAGATGTAGTGTTGGGAGATCTGTCTGTGTGAACTTGTAGAGTAAGGTTGATGGTTGGACTCGATGATTCCAAGGGTCTTTTCCAACCTGAATGATTCTGTGATTCTGTGAAATAGCTGTAGGAATAAGTAATGTAGCTGTTGTTGTCTAGCATTGATAATAATCTCGCAATGTGGGATTTCTATTAATGTTAAATGGTTTTGGCATATTTGGCAGTTCTGCAACAAGATAATCTGTAAATTAGAAAAAAATTCAGTCTTTATCTCTTTCTTTTTAGGTGCCTCTGGAAAGGAAGAAGCGGTACATTGCTATTAGAAAGGAGGCCAGGGATGCAGGGAACAGTGATCAGGGTATGAAAGTCATTGATGACCATGAAACAAATACCTTTTTACTTTTCATACAGTATTCAGTGATGAGTTGCTAATTGTCCTCTACAGTAGCATTTAGTGTACTTTATCAAACAACCAGTTCCACCCACCCTCAAGTTTTAGTGGCCAATAATGGCCTGTTGCTTATAATAACCTTGATTAATGGTCTGTTCTTTCTCCTATTTAGAAGAACCCAAGTATTTAGCTTCTGCATCATACGTGATGGATAGCAGTTTGAGTGAGGAAATGAGTCAGTTTGATTTCTCTACTGGAGTCCAAGGTTTTTCCTATAGCTCCCAAGATGTTACAGCTAGCAGCCCTCGTTTCAGGAGGAAGGTAATTTAGTGACTTCTTTGCTGTGTAGAAGGAAAGTTTTATGCTTTCTAGCAATTACTGTGCTTTTATTGAACTTGAGAAAATTCTAGTATCTAAATTTGTTCTACTTGACTGAGAATGGGTTCCTTCAGAAGAGGAGAGAGGGTGACTTGAGCTGTGTTCTGTTAGTTATTTTTCTTCTTCCTGTCATCAGTTGATCAGTTGATCAGATCCAAGATGAAATTAACCAATTATTGGGCTGAAACAAAAAGCCAGAGCAAAGCAAGGAGAATCCAAAAACCACTTATGAACGTTGCAGGCAAAAAACCAAGCCAAAAATAACTCAGTGTAGGGAAAAACAAGACACATGTAATTCACCCTGTTAATCGCATGTTTTTACAAAACCGGGCCAAGGTGCTGTCTCCACCCCCTCAAATGGAAGAGGCTTACAGCAGTTCTTGCTCCTTGTGGAAACATGGAGTCCATTCACTCTGTGCACACATCCCTTAGCACCTCTGGCCATTTTAAGGTCCAGTTCCCTGTTCCATGTGGTTCTGAGCCAGTCCTCCATTTCCAGAGTGCAGATTCCTTACAGCCACAATAAGGGAAAAACAGTCTCAATTTCAGCAAACAGTGGATTTCAGGCAAAACCTTCCCTCTGCTGATTGCTGAAGTGCCACTCTCTCTCCACTGACCACACTCCCTGGGCAGGATGGCTGCTGTGCTTAGTGCAGTGTTGAGGCGCTCTCTCTGGACAAAGAAGAGAAAAAGTGCTGGAGGACCCAGAAACAGGAAGCTCCAAACCAGTTGTACCAGTTTGCAGGGTCAAAAAAACCCCCACTTTCCCGTCTCTACTGTCTACAGCTGGAGGAAAGGAATGTCCTACCTTGGGTTCCCAAACTTGAGTTAATTCCTGCCCGAGTTGTAAAAACGTAGCTTGTGACTTTGTGTGCATTCAGAAATGGTTGTATTTTGCTGCTATTCACTTGGCTCCTTCATTTTGCTCTTCTTTTGGTCTGTCAAAGCACTTGACCAAGCTGATCATATCAAATGAAAGGAATGAATGATCAAACACTGTATTATTTTCTTATCTCTGTTGTGGTACCTTGTATTTAGCTGATGCTTTTGGAAGAGCAGCAGTTAACAACTTTGAAGACTTCATGTTGTGTTCCTTTGTCTGTTGAGATGTCTCATAAGCAGTAGTACTGGTGGGATAGACAATTGCTATAATACAGAAGGCAAGCTCGTAAAAGTACAGACACTGAAGACAAATTCAGTCAAAATGGCTGTTACTGTTGGTGTCTGTGTTTTGGAGGAAGGACTGAAGTTAACCAAGAATGTACTTTCTACCTGTTTTGTGTAATAATGTTGTGATTTCTAACTATGAACCGTTTTCTTTTGTGATTTTCTCTGTGTAGCAAAAGTGAGAGCTGCTATGGTTGCTAGTTGGTGTGAAACATCGCATCCATAGACCCAGGGTTTTCCCCCTGTGTAGGTGTTATTCAACTGCAAAATGAAGTTGCTTCTGTGAGGTTCTGCTAACTCTTCCTGCTTCCTGCAGGTAGCACACCTATTCTAGCAGGTAGTAAAGGCAAAGTAACGTGACACTGACGTCTGTTGGCACAGAAAGTAGATGTGCACAGCTGGGACACATTTGAGAGGTGTCTGAATAGCACATTGATTGCCCACACAGCCTATAGTCAGATCTGTTAGACGCAGACAAGATCAAAATGACTCAGGGCATTATCAAGATTTAAAAGTAACAGCAGTGTTGTGGTTAGTCATAGTAACACCTTTTTTTTTTGTTCAGGAGCCCACAGAATACATGGTTGTAAATGACGAGATGGAATTGGAAATGGACGAACTCAACCAACATGAATGCATGGCTTCTTTGACCACTCTGATTAGGCATATGCAGAGGAAGCAGATCACACCCCAAGTGGAGGAGGCCAGTACTAACCAAAATTTGACATTTTTTCACTATTTATGCGAAGAAAAGAGAGTTATGATTGAATTCCTTCATTTATTCATTTTCTTGGCTACATTGTAGTGTGATCTGTGTGGCTTGAGCTTAGACTTTTTAGCCTGGTAAGCCTGAGTGATTCTTCTTCCTGTCTTTTAAATTTCAGGGGACAATTCCAGCAGATCTTCCTCTCTGGATGAAGTTTCTGCATGGCAAATTAGGAAACCCATCAGTACCACTAAATATTCGCCTCTTCATAGCAAAACTTATTGTTAATAATGAGGATGTGAGTAATTTTTTGGTCGTATCTTTTCAGTTAACGGTAACAGGTCGTGGTATAATATCAACTGTGTAACTTTTGTGGGGTGAAATATTCCAGAAGTTGAGACTTTGGTGGAATTCAGTTTGAGTAGTCTGCTGTGATAAAAGGCCCAAAATTCCAGATATGCCAGTATGTCGAATGTAATAGAAAAGGAGGGCTGGGGAGAGTTGAGTGCAATAGGGTCTCTCCTTTTCTCTGGGTTAAACAACTGCAGCTCCTCCATCTATTCCTCATAAAACTCCTCCTTTCTGTCTGAAATACTGCAAATCCAAAATAGGCTGGATTTCAGATTTGGTTCAAGAAGGTTTCTAACCACTTTGGTAGTAAAACTGTCTAAAATGGAAGGGTAGGTGAATGGCATAGTCCTTCAAATCCTTTAGGGACAGGTTCTCTGCATGAGAACTGTATTACATGGGCCCTAGTGAAATAATTCCTGTTCTGTGAATACTTGGTTAAAGGTTTCTAAAGAGAGTAAGGAATGTGGTTATGAATTCTTTTTATTTTACGCTTCCTTTAAAAATGTTTGTGGTTGTTGCTTCAGAAGTTAAGCAAAGCGGTAAGAAGTGGTGTAGGTGTCTTACCTGTGACAGTTATTGAACAACAGCTTGTTGAATAATTGGGTGATTTGTACTTGATCATTGGTTCTCCTGTTTTCCATAGGTTTTCCGACCTTACGCAAAGCAATGGCTTGGCCCATTGTTGCAGCTCGTTGTTTCGGGGAATAATGGAGGAGAAGGGATTCATTACATGGTAGTGGAAATAGTAGTTACTGTCCTTTCCTGGACAAGTGTAGCCACTCCAAAAGTAAGGAAACATGAAATTAATTTGTATTATTATTATGACTTACTTGTAAGAAGTTATTGAATTTGTTATTATGCCCTTAGAGCATTTTTCTGTATCAGTCTTCTGATGCAGAAGTTATCTATCTTTTCTATATCAGCTCCTTTTAGATACTAAATTCAAAATGAGCTTTTTTGCTCTCTTGCTGTCCTAAAGCAGTACATGTTGTCATGCTGCAGTCACTATGTGTATTGTTACTCTTATTCATTCTAGGGGAATGTTAAGGATGAGGTATTGGCTAACAGATTGCTTGAATTCTTGATGAAGAATGCCTTTCACCAAAAAAGAGCTGTGTTCAGACACAATCTGGAAATCATAAAAACTGTTATAGAGTGTTGGAAGAACTGTCTCTCCATGCCCTACAGGTAAGTGTTTAGACCTTTTTTTTAGCAATTATTTCTAGAATATAAGTTAACAATGTCAAAGGAGACAAAGGTAAATTCAGCTGCGGTAGCAAACGCATTGATATGTTTGTGGGGATATTTTGGGTTTTTCATGTGTATCATTACTTTGATGTTTTTATTCAACAGAATAATATTTGAAAAGTTTTCTAATGGAGATCCGGGTACAAAGGATAATTCAGTGGGAATTCAACTACTGGGAATTGTTCTTGCTAACAATTTACCTCCCTTTGACCCAAAGTGTGAATTAGATCGTGTCAGGTAAGAAATGCAGCTTTTTGGTGAGTGATCTTGATGAAAGCTTCTGTGCCAGTCTAACTTGCCAGCTTGAAGTGTGGAAAATGGATGGCTCATTTATTGGACTCACTTGTCTCACCATCCCCTTGCTGTTGTTTCTTATGTCTAATGCTCTTCTAGCAGCAAACTGCAGACCATATTTATTTTGGAAGATATCTAGAGGGTTGTGGGGTTTTATAGAGATATTTTGGGAGTTATCTAGAAAGATGGAAGCATTTTTACAGTAGACCTCAGATTTGCAGTTTCATTCAATTCAGGAATTGACAAAGCAGGGATTTGAGATACTGCAAGTTGAAAATCCATGTTGTGCTGTATTCAGGTCTTCTAAAAACAGTCACTCGTCCCCTAGGCAGCCCAGGTGAGTGGTTTTCTTCAGTTTAAATTGCATTGCTGGAGTAGTAGCTTATGGCAGATCTGCCTTCTGTGTTAGGTATTTTCAGGCTTTGACCAGTAACATGGGCTTGCTAAAGTATAAAGAAGTTTATGCAGCTGCAGCGGAAGTGTTGGGACTTGCTCTTCGGAACATTGCTGAGAGAGAAAATGTAAGTGAATTCTGTTGTGTATTTGATGATTCCTGACTTAATTCTATGCACATCTTATACAGACTGCTCAATTCAGCTCCAAAATTCAATGTGTATAAAACTTAACAGCCTCTGTCCAACAGATTGAGTTAAAGGTTTAAATTGTTAACTCAGGAGGAAAAGATTTTGAGAGAAGACTAAGTGCAGAGTTTTTGCCCTGCAGTTTTGGAGCTGACAGTGAACAGTCTCTTTCTGAGCCTAAAAATGTCTATTCCTTTACATTCATTAATTAGAAACCTGCTATACCAAATGAGAACCTACTTATTATTTATTAAGCTTATTAACCCACTTTAAACAAATTAAAGTGTTGGTTTCAAGACAATCAAAGGAAGCTCCCAAATGTATTGTTTAAGCAGGCAGCCATGTATTGCAGTCAGGCAGAGCTATACAGCAGCCATGAAGCACCATAAATGTCAAGATGAGCCAGCGGAAGGCACTAGAATCAGAAAGTGCAACAGCGGTACTATGTGTCATGAAGGTGGTTATGAATTTCATGGCTGTGCTTGTCTCGCTGTCTTCAGGTACTTGAAGATCCAGTTTATGATTGTGTGATCAGACAGCTAAAACACCATCAGGACACCCAGCAGGATAAGTTTATTCAATGTTTGAATAAGGTTGTTAAGAATTTTCCACCTCTTGCTGACAGGTAGGTTGTGATTCACATAGTACGTTCACTGTAGGGCTAGAGAAACAACAGAAAATAATTTGTTTTTCTTTGTGGGCTTCTGGTTACGTTAAGGTTTATGAACGTGGTGTTCTTTTTGATACCCAAACTTCATGGTGTGATGAAAACGTACTGTCTGGAAGTGATAATGTGCCGGGCAGAAGTAATATCTGATCTCTACTTGAATTTAAAGAGTAAAGACTTCATCCAGATCATGAAACATAGGTGAGTGCCCCTGTGATTACAAACATGGATGCGTAGTCTAAATTTCCACAGCTTTTTTACATTCAGAAGTGTTTATAATTGATGTTAAGTTTTTGGTCACTGTGCTCCTAAGTTAAGCTAGTGGAATCTAGGATTTAACTATTGAGATGGTTAGCTCACTCTGCCAAACGAAAACCCTTGCTTGAGAGAGTCCAGCACAGAACCACAAAGATGATGGAGTGGAACATCTCCCTTAAGAGGAAAGGCTGACGGAGCTGGGTTGCTTTAGCTTGGAAGAAAGGAGACTGAGGGGTGACCTCCTTAATGTTTATAAATATGTGAAGGGGTGGGTGTTAGGAAGATGTAGCCAGGCTGTGCTCAGTGGCATATAATGATAGGACACGGGGTGTAAGGTGGAGCATAGGTGGTTCCACATCAATATGAGAAGGAACTTCTTCATGGTGAGGGTGACAGAGCACTAGAACAGGCTGCCCAGGGGGTTTTGGAGTCCTTCTCTGAAGACATTTAAAACTCACCTGTACGTGTTCCTCGGCAACTTGTTCTGGGTGATCCTGCTGTGGCAGGGGGATTGGACTGGATGATCTTTCGCAGTCCCTTCCAATCCCTAATGTTCTGATTCTGTGAAAAATACAGATGTGAATATATGTAGTACGTGTTAGTTTAGTTATAATCTTACTCCCAGGTGGAACTCAAAAGTATTTACCTAAAACCCTTTACACAGAAACAAAAATGACTGATAAAACCTAAAGGGATCTTCTGGTTCTGTATGTTGCAGTGAAGAGAAAAACAACATTAACAATTCTTTTTTTTCCCTGTCTTTTAGGGATGATGAAAGGCAAAGGGTTTGTTTGGACATAGTGTACAAAATGCTGCCTAAATTAAAACCACTAGAACTTAAAGAACTTCTTCCTGGAGTGACAGGGTTCATTTCTCACCCTTCTGTAATATGTCGACAGCGCATGTATGATATTCTGATGTGGATTTGTGATAATTACAGGTATGTATTGACTACAGATGCTGTCTTTCAGTGGTTTGACATGAGCAGAGTGAAATTGCTTCCAACTTCATATCCCTTGGCACAGGATTTTTTCTAGTTCTTAGAAAAGTAGTAGCTCTGGCCTCTGGTTATGGCTTTATCACTTCTGCCAGGAAACAAAAGCCTAGACCAGAACTTTATCCCACAGCTAGTATGTTACAGCATGATGGCCTAAGATGTCTTAGCTCTGATGCTCCTGTTTTTTCCCTTTATGCTGGAATTTGTAACGAGTGAGAGTTGTACACTGGAGAAACTTGCTTGTAGGTAAAGGGTGTTTTAAGGCTGTTTGTTGCGATCTTGATCCCTACTATCTGGTAGTATAAAGATGTTCATTCTGTTTGACCCCTTGGAGTAGGGAACAAGCATATGCTCAGTTTGGCAAGCAGGTTGCTATTGAATCATCTAACTTAGCTGGGTTCCATTATATTATTTCAAGATAACTATTTGAATAGATAATTGACGTGAAGAAAAAGTGCAGGCAATTTTTACTCACTTGAGAAAAGACCATTCTTTGCCTTTTTTTTAGTTTTTACCTTGCAAACCCAGATTTTTTTCTATTTAACCTTCATAATAATTACCTGAAATGTATTACTTAGCTTTCTGAGTATTTTCTGAGTACTGGAGAGACAAGACATTCTGGCAGCGAAGACCTCATGGTATAAGAAAATACAGTGTTGTTATGCCAAGTTGAGATTTTTATGAGAAGGGTGCGGTCTAACCATCCTCATCCTCTTATTTTACTATGGACTGTTTGAGGAAAAATCATTAAAATACATTTTTTCTCCTGTCATCCAGTGATCCAGAAAGCCAGGCAGATGATGATTCTCAGGAAATACTCAAACTTACAAAAGAAATGCTGCTTCAAGGACTAATTGATGAGAATGCTGAACTGCAGTGAGTAAACAGCATTGTGAAGTAATGGATCCTTAAACTACTCTCTGTTTATAATGGAAGAGTTGGTCCTTGAGGTCTTTTGAATATTTTAGTTTAGAAGAGCAACAGGGACATAACATTTCCTTTTATTCAAACTGTTGCAGTTATAAGATTGTATCCCACACTGTGAAGCACAGCCTTTCATCAAACTTCTAAGCCATGGAGAAATTGTTTCAGTACATTAGACTAACTCTTGCATTAATGTTGTAGAGATTTTGAACAAGAACAAGGCCCTTATTATACACAAACGCCCCAAAATAGATTAAATGCTGGAGGATATTAGATTTTTTATATTCTTGGGTGAAGCAAAAGATAGTTCTCTGTGCTTATCCACATGTAGCACTTCTCAAGAGGGAAACAACTCATTATAAATAATTTTTTCAAGTAAACCTTTAATATTGCAATGGGCCCTTGTGGCCAAGAAAGCCAATGGCATCCTGGGGTGGATCAGAATGGTGGTGGTTAGCAGATTGAGAGAGGTTCTTCTCCCCCACTGTACTCCAACCTGGTGAGACCACATCTGGAATATTGCATCCAGTTCTGTGCCCCTCAGTTCCAGAAGGACACATTGATGCCGGAGAGAGTCCAACACAGAGCCACAAAGATGATGAAGGGAGTGGAACATCTCCCTGATGAGGAAAGGCTGAGAGAGCTTGGTCTCTTTAGCTTGGAAAACAGGACACTGAGGAGTGACCTCATTAATGTTTATAAATATGGAAAAGGTAGGTGTCAGGAGGATGGAGCCAGGCTGTGCTCAGTGTTATCAAACGATAGGATAAGGGGCAGTGGGTGTGAGCTGGAACAGAGGAGGTTCCATATCAATACGAGAAGGAACTTCTTCATGGTCAGGGTAACAGAGAACTGGAACAGGCTGCCCAGGGGAGTTGTGGAGTCTCCTTCTATGGAGATGTTTAAAACCTGCATGGATATGTTCTTGTGTAACTGGATCTAGGTGATCCTGCTGTGGCAGGGGGATTGGACTGGATGGTCTTTTGAGGTCCCTTACAATCTCTAATGTTCTGTGATTCTGTGAATCTGTGAGTAACCTGAATGGCACAGAGCGTGGTAGGTGAATGAGGAATTTGATGTAATTCAGTGGAAGATCCATGGCATGAAAGGGTTAGTTGAAGACTGTATATTCTGGCTGTTTTCTTAAATTTTACTTTTTTGGTAGTGTTGTGTTTGCAGATAACAGAGAATAACTTGATACCTTGCCTTTACAGATTAATCGTTAGGAATTTTTGGAGTGATGAGGCAAGGTTACCCACAAATATTCTGGATCGTATGCTGTCATTGTTAAATTCTTTATACTCTGCCAAGATTGAAACACAGTACTTGAGTCTAATCACAAATTTCCTGCTTGAAATGACTAGCAAGAGCCCAGATTATTCTAGAAAAATATTTGAGCATCCACTGTCTGAATGCAAATTTCAGGTGAGTTATGATATGTTATCCTGCTTGTCCAGCCACATGACGAATTCTGTTCCTTAATGTAGGTATCACTGGGGCGAGAATGATGTAGTGAAGGACATATTTGACAGTGTATTTTGTGCTCAGACATGGGTTATGCACAGCATCAGGAGTTTCATCATTTTGTGGAGGCAATGGTTTTTATAAAAAGTATTTAATTAGAAAACTTACCTGTAACTAATATAGTTGTCTAGAGTATGGAAATACCTAACAAAAGAGAGTAGCAGGGAGACGAACCATAAGCTGAAGAAACTGGAATACAAGAGCTGTAAGTCAGTCCTTGCTGACCAGTCTGAGTCAGTGAGATTTTTTGCTGGGCTATGGACAACTTTTATGTGTTTGGGGTATTTTTTCTAGTCAAGTTCTGCCCTTGTATCTGAGATGATGTTTTCAGTTCTGTAAGTCAATTTCTGCTGTCCTGTCTCCGATAAACAGGCAGAAGCCTCAATTCTCACTGTTCTTATTAAAATCTTTTTCTGTTCATAGGACTTTGTGATCGATTCGAGCTGGCGCTATCAAAGCACCATGCTAACACCCATGTTTGTGGAGACTCAGGCTTCTCAGAGTTCTCACAGGAAGTCATCACAAGAGAGATCTCTTTCTACTTCTGGGTCACTCGGTGGTCGAGTGAGGGCTACCCCACAGCAACATGAGTTTACACCTACACAGAATGTCGGTAAGTTCAGACCAGTGTCTTCTGAAATTTTCTTGTTGGCTGTAGGAATGATTTCATTCTCTTCACTCCCTGTGGTGTATGAATTTTTAATGTGAAAGTGTAAAGGGCAGTAAAGCTGGTGAAGGGCCTGGAGAACAAATCTTATCAGGAGAGACTGAGAGAATTGAGACTGTTTAGTCTGAGGAAGAGGAGGCTTAGGGGAGACCTCATCACTCTCTACAATTATCTGAAAAGACATTGTAGAGATGTAGGTGCTGGTCCTTCTCACAGGGAGTTAGTGACAGAACCAGAGGGAAGGGCTTCAAGCTCCAACAGGGGAGGTTTAGATTGGACATTAGGAAAAAATTCTTCATAGAAAGAGTGGTCAGGCCCTGGAATGGGCTGCCCAGGGTGGTGGTTGAATCACTATCCCTGGATGTATTTAAAAGCCACTTACATGTGGTATTGTGTGATCTGGTTTAGGTGTGAACTTGCAGAGTAGTGTTGATGGTTGGACTTGATGATCTCAAGGGTCTTTTCCAACCTGAATTATTCTGTGATTCTATGAGAAGGATAATATTTTCTGTCTTTTCATTTATTTCAGTGAAGTAGCTATGATTTTGTTTTCAAGGGCTTTTTTTTGTGTGTCATGAGGAAAAAAACCAGCCAATCACATTTTTATTAGTCTCATGTGTATTTTGTGTTCTGCATAATGTAAAAGAATTTTGTTTCTTACCTAACAGCTTCAAATCTGTTCTGCCCATAAATACTGGGAATTATACTTTTTCAGAGAAAAATTGCCTGCTTCATAGATGTTTTCACTGAATTTATGTGTGGATATAAACAATTTATGTATTTTTTATAGGTGGTAGAAGTTCTTTTAACTGGCTGACTGGAAGTAGCGTTGACACACTGGCAGACTATACAGTTCCTTCATCCTCTGAATCCTTGTCTTCATCAATGCTGTTGGTCAACAAACGGAGTGAGAAATTCAAACAAGTCACTTACAAACCAGTGGGACCTGATTTTGGGAAAAAAAGGTTGAGTTTGCCTGAAGACGAGGTGGACAGCAAAACTAAAGGTCTGTGAACCTTATGATGCAACTTCTGTATAAATACTGCATTTTTATAGACCTTTTTTGTCAGAATCTACAACACAGTACGATCTGTCATTAGAATTGCCTGCCACTTTCTGAGAGGGCTCCTTCATCCATCCAGTAGTAACTGAAAAATACTAGTACTGTTCTGGAGTGCCTTAGGGATCTTCTCCCCATTTCCCTCTTGTCTACCGTCTCTGGAGGGAATAAAGTAGGAGTTCAGGCAGAGTTTCAGTACCTGAGAAGTGTTTGAAGGCAGTGTTGAATAGACTGTGCTGAATTACAGAAACAGAGAGGTCAGTCTACCTTCCTGGTCTTCTACCAGGGAAATACCAGTCACAGGGGTATTGTTTTGTTTGCCTGCTCTTCTTTCCTAGGAAATGGGCTGAAGCAAGCATTCAGTCAAGTGGCCTTTCTCCATGACTGTCCTGAGGAAGTTCTGTAATAGTACCTGAAAAAATCATAGTGCCATTTTATTACTACCAAATGTTTGAATATGTTTAGCAGCTCTGTTACGTAGGAAGTATAGTTTATGGTTCTCTGTAGATGTTTAAAACCTGCCTGGATATGCTCCTGTGCAGCTGGATCTAGGTGATCCTGCTGTGGCAAGGGGATTGGACTAGACGATCTTTCTATGTCCTTTCCAGTCCTTAATGTTCTGTGATTCTGTGAATATGATGCAAATGCCATACTTACCTTTGAGAACTGTCATATGGGCCAAACTTGTTCATAAATTGTAGCATCTTTCCCAGTGTGATAGCTTGACTCTTATACCTCTTCCATGGCCTTCAAGTTTTTCTATAAGTGGTCGTTGCCTCTTGTGCTAGGAACAATTTAATTTGTTTTAATTTGCTCTCTTGTTGAAAGGCCTTGCCTTGAGTTTTTGGATGTGAAACTTAGGAGACTAGCTGATAAACTAGTAAGTACAAAGTTAGTGATTGCTATTATATGATGCTCTTGCCTTAAACCTGAAATATGCTTGATGAGGGAAAAGCTACGGTTGTGATCGTATATTCCCTAGGTATAGAAGAACGAGCAGAAATTCTAAGACTGCGGCGACGTTTCTTGAAGGACCAAGAGAAACTCAGTCTGATTTACGCTAGAAAAGGTGTGGCTGAGCAGAAAAGAGAAAAGGTTTGTCAATCCAAATAAGTTTAAAACCTGAAGTCCCAATGCCATTTGCAGTCTTCATCTCTAGAATTTTTATTTGGAAATCATGCTATTCATGCGCTTAAAGCTAAATGATGTTTCTTAACATGAATGAGAAAAGAGCTTAGTGATAACACTTCCAGTCTACCACTTGTACGAAGTAATTTTATGTGATGGAATCCCTGACAGCTATGGGAAGGTTGTTACAGTTATCCTGGAAATTGAGAGCTTTGAAGCTACAGTACTCTGCACAAATAGTTTGAAATCATCCTACAGTGTCTGAAGGTGAACTCAAAAATATGACACAGCTGATGGACTAGCCAGAACTGGTGTTTACTTTTAACCTGAAAGAATGCCACTAATAATAAGTTTATCAATGTCAGAAACTTACTACTCTGTGGTTTTCCTGGTTGTTATGTGCTTACAATAAATTGAAGTAATTTTGAGCTCTCTAACAGTTCTTCAGAGGTTTCTGTTACTAAAAATGCTGTATTATCGTCCAGAGTGATAGCTGTTAGACCAAAAGGAATCCAGGATTGAGAGCTACCAGTTAGAGACACTTGTCTCTGCAGTTGTCTTTGCAGCTGCAGACAACTGTGTAAACAGAACTTGTGTCTGGAAGAACCACACAAACACCTATTTTAGCCGATTTATATTTACTTGGAGGCTAAAGCTACCACTTCCTCCTGCCCTGCAAGAGACAACCTGTATGACAGTCCAAAATACAACCCTCTCCCTCACCCTGCCATGACACTTGACATGTATCATGGCCACAGCAGACTATGTCAGGATCCCTTAAACGTCTCAAGAGATTTGTTGTGCTTAAACACACACATGACTGAGTGGCTTCTGTTAATGATGTACCCAGTGGAGCCAACCAGGACAAAGTAGGTCTTGAGCAACAAAGGAGTTTGAAATAGCTGTAGCTTTAGTCCTAATTTCTCCCAACATGTTTCTCTTCAAAGTTTTGGGTTTTGTTTTTGTTTTTTTTTAAATCATCCCACTGGAATTTTATAGAAAAGAAGTGGGCTTCAACAGCAAAATTATGAAAGATATACAGAAGAGAAAAAGGTTTTCATGCTTTCTTTTCCATTCTACCAATGTATGTATCCCCCGTGCTGGTCTAACTGGTACTAGCAGTAGTTAGTATCTCAATCTCTAAACTTACTGCTCGTTTCCTTGTAGTGTACAAGAAAGGTAGAGGAAGAGAGATATTTTGTGTGTCTCTGGTAGTAGACTCATGTTCAGTTTGAATGTATTCCTTTAAGCCTCAGCAAAAGGCAGGGCAACTATTTAATGAACTCAGTGTACAACAGTTTTATGGCTTTGTTTAAATTTTACTAGTAATAAGTTCTACCACGTTCATCCTTCTTCCCTTCCCATGCCACCCTGTGAAATAAACCACATGAGCTTCAGGAAGCTCATTGTACTTTGCACCTGAGGCAGACTGAGAACCATCAGCTTGCAGACTGCTGTGGCTCAGCTGGCAGGCAGCAGCTTGCTAAACCACAGCAGCCACTGGCTGTCAGTCATAATCACTCCCTTAAAAAGTGGCTTAAATGCTACCTGTATGGAGGGAGGAGCCACGAGGCATTACTATTAAAAGGGCTGAAATAAGTCTGTGAACAAAACTTCGGAGTTTTTAATTGACTAAGACTATATAACAGCCTTGTGTAAGTCTAATTATATTACAGCCTTATAGAAAATGTATTTGCTCAGTAAGCATGGTAGAAGTTCATAAAAACACTTCCAAAATGCTCAACTGTATATAGCCCTTTCCAAGTAAGCTTTCAAACTAAAAGAGGGGAGATTTAGGTTAAACCAGGGGAAGAAATTCATCCTATGCGTGAGGGTGCTGAGGCACTGGAACAGGTTGCCCAGGGAAGTTGTGGCTGCTCCCCTTCCCTGGAAGTGTTCAAGGCCATAACCTGGTTTGGTGAGAGGTGTCCCTGCCCATGGCAGGAAGCTGGAACTGGATTATCTGTAAGGTCCCTTTTAACCTAAACCATTCAGTGATTCTGTGATTCTGTAATATGATTGTTCATGTAAAAAAACAAATAATGCCTTTCAGGAGATGAAATCTGAGCTGAAGAAGAAGCATGATGCCCAGGTTACTTTGTACAGAAGTTACAGAGTAGGAGATCTTCCTGACATCCAGATTGAATACAGCAGTGTCATTGCCCCTCTGCAGGCCCTTGCCCAGGTCTGTCTGCTTTTCAAAGGTCATTTGTGAAGTTTTCTCTTTGTGCTGGGGAAGTGACACATTGTTGAACAACTGCTTTCAGAGCTGCTATGTTCTTTTGTAGTCGACACTGTGATATGCATTTAAAGAATCTGTTTTGAGGGAGTGTTTCTCCTACCCTGGGCTGGTGCAGTGATGAGAGAAGATGCCTTGTACCTTACCTGACCCTGGGCAGTTGAGTTGAACGCTGAAGACTTGACATCAGATGTTTTGTGGCCATGGGTTCCTCTGCTTAAGAAATAGATGGTGGTGGTCTTCACAGACATTATTGCAAAGGACATCTCACTGTATAGCAACACAATGCTTTTAGCTGACTATAGTGGAGTAGTAAAAGTATAAATGAAGTTACTGTGGCTAAGACTGGAGTTGGAAAACTCAGTGAAGCTGTTCCAAATGTTTGCTTTCCTACTTTAGAGCAGTAGAAACTGTAGGCTGAACCGATCCCATTTTACAGTGTTTGGAAGGTCACAGTGTTCCAAATTACCTTGTTGTTTAATTTATTTTGATGGTCCTGTATCTCAGCATAAATGGAGCAAGCAGCACACTCAAGAGTTATCTGAATAGCATTAGATCAAGAGTTAGACTAAACTCCAGTCCTGTCATAGACCAGAATCTCAGATGGAACTATCTGTCTGTACAGACAGTCTGTCTCTGTTAGGTCTGGGACTCTTCACATGTTAATGTCTTCCAATTTTTTTCCTGAAACCCTCTTCACTAGCGGTGATGTCTGTGAAATTATACTGGGTATCTGGTTCCTGTAGTGGGAACTGCAAATATGAGAGCATCGTAAATGCCATTCTCTCCACCAATGTTCATAAAACCTACATTGTCTTGAAGTTTCTTTAT
Source organism: Phoeniculus purpureus (assembly GCA_028565055.1). NCBI lineage: Eukaryota > Metazoa > Chordata > Aves > Bucerotiformes > Phoeniculidae > Phoeniculus > Phoeniculus purpureus. The sequence continues at coordinate 27,170,520 of JAOXOE010000343.1, read as the reverse complement.
GTAGAAGAATTAAGATAGGATTTGAACGGGTAATACAGTAATTCCGGGTATAGGTGTGATGCATGCAAGACTAATTATTCCACTCCCATAGAGTGTCCACATAGGGATTAGGTATAGGGTGGGTCATATCTCTCTGTTAATTAGTTTGTTGTGTCACAGCAAAATTCAGTGACCTTATTGCTTTTGTTGTCATGTACAGAAAGATCCAACATTTGCCAAGCAGCTTGTCAGCAGTTTGTTCGGTGGGATTTTTTGTGAAGTAGAAAAATCTAAACCTCCTTCTGAGAAGAAAGCCATCATCCAGAAGCTGCTGAACAACTTCAATAATTTCCTGAGTGTGAGCCTGTCTTACTTTCCACCATTCATTGCGTGCATCCAGGTAAATCCTGCTACGTGGCATGAAAGAACTGAATGTCATGTCTGTCTCAACAGGCAATAAAAGCAGTGGTAGTAAAGGTTAAATACTGCTACTGAAATTTAGACAGAGCGTTGTTAATCAAATGGGTATTTGAGGTGACTGTTTTTAAGGTGAACAAGGTAATTCATGGCCAAGAAGGCCAATGGCAGTCTGGGGTGGATCAGAAGGGGAGTGACTAGCAGATTGAGAGAGGTTCTCCTCCCCCTCCACACTGCCCTGGTGAGACCACATCTGGAATATTGTGTGCAGTTCTGGGCCCCTCAGTTCCAGAAGGACATAGAGCTGCTGGAGAGAGTCCAGCGCAGAGCCACAAAGATGATGAAGGGATTGGAACATCTCCCTGATGAGGAAAGGCTGAGGGAGTTTGGTCTCTTGAGCTTGGAGAAAAGGAGACTGAGACCTCATTAATGTCGATAAATAATGTGAAGGCTAGGTGTCAGGAGGATGGAGCCAGGCGCTGCTCAGTGTCATCTAATGATGAGACAAGGGGCAGTATGTGTCAGCTGAAACAGAGGAGGTTCCACATAAATATGAGAAAGAACTTCTTCGCAGTGAGGGTGACAGAGCCCTGGAAGCGGCTGCCCAGGGGAGTTGGGGAGTTGTGGCGTCTCCTCTGGAGATGTTTAAAACCCACCTGAATATGTTCCTGTACGACTTGATCTAGGTGACCCTACTGTGGCAGGGGGATTGGACTGGATGATCTTTCAAGATCTCTCTCTTTCAATCCCTAATGTTCTATGATTCTGTGATTATGTGATGTCTCCAAAATGATTTTTTTAAGGTTTCTACAACTTCTCATCTGTAGAGTTTGAGTCACCTTTTACTGTTGCATCAGCAACAAGAAGAGACTTGATTTGAACTGAAAGCCACAAGAACAATTGAAAGGGTTACGTGGGTGTCTTGTACTTATCTTCCTGTTTCTGGGAAGTGCTTACTGAGGAATATTTGTTGTCTTAAGTGTATTGGTAGGTGTCAGAGTGTTTGTGTTAAGTCTTATTTATTTTTTTAATCAGTCCTCTGAAGTAGTTAGAGATTTTCAACAATGAGTGAAGGGTTCTCCCACCAAATGATGAGTGAGTGGACCACTTCACTGGAAAGGAAACACAGACCCTTCTGCTATGAGAATATACTGACCTCTAATAGATTGTGCACTTCATCTTTTATCCGAGTTCTCAGAAAGATTAAAAAAATACTATTCAAGCACCTGTTACACACTCATTGTCATGGTATTTAATGTTTCTTGTCTACTGTGTTGATCCTAATGTTGTGTCTGGTTTGTAGATGTCAAAATACTCTTTTTTTGACTGGCAGGTAATGGCTTCTTTCTGTAATGGAAATTTAAATGCTCTGTGACAGCAGATGTCATTTGTAATACAGAAGAAATGTCTCATTTGGACTAGGTTTTTAAACAGCGACAGGCTTGGCTTCTTAGTGCTTGTATTTACACATCTGAAAAAATGTAATGTCTTGTTTACTTTTTCCTGTGCAGCTGCATAAAAGGTCAAATCTCTGGGGATTTTACTGGGCCGTCTTGTATTTTTCAAGCCGACATCTCACAATAGCTGTCTGTTAATATTCTCCCTGGGCTCTGCATTGGTTGGTTCTCTGTCCTGGTATTATTATTTGTGTTGAATTATGCTGTCTGTTAGACCATAGAATAACAGTGTTGTGGTAGGCTACCTTTTTTTTCTGTATAGACATAAGTGAAGTCTCAAAAAAGTAGTTCAGTTAAAGTTAATTAAAAATATGGACTTTGTAAGAGTGATCAGAGCATCTCAAGGCCATCCCCATCCAATAACAAAAGAGCAGCAGCACAGAGACAAGCGTCAGCCTGCACATTTGAGCATCTTGTGTGAGACAAAATCATTTCCCCAGTGGAGAACAGAGTTCATATGGATCAGGAGAGAGAGCTGGGAGAGAGTAAGCAAGAACACAATGTTGAACCTCATTTGGTTCACAAAGTCTGTCCTAATATCTTGGTCATTTGGAAGTACAGCTTCCTATTCTAATATACCATTGGTATAATAAATTCTGCTTCTTTCAGAATGACTTCATTCACTGTTGCTGTTTCCTTCTGGTTGTTTGCCTTTTTAGTATCTGCAGGTTCAAGTTGCATCAGAAAAAGAAGTTGGTAATTTAAAGAACTGTTAACGGGTATAATCTTAAAATTGGCTGTGAGGCTCTAGTATTTGCTTTGAGGACAGATTAAAGCCCAGCTGAAATCCTAAGAAAGAAGTTAACCCCATGATGAAAGTTCATATAGACTCTATAAAGATGTCTGGCCCCTAAATTGCCCTATAAATACTTCAGCTGTCAAATCAGCTTGCACACCGTTTGTCCTGATCTTTGAGCATGTGGTGCAAGTAAAGACAAAGGATTGCATATGGAGCAGGGAACGTTCCCTCTGCTTTCGGAAGATAAGTAATCAAATAGTCACCAAAATTCACTAAATACAAAGACATCTCCTTTGACGTGGGGTAGTGTCTGCAAATTGCGACTTTGGGAGGGTATTAATTCTCTGGATATACCACCACATTGGCACTGTGTCCCTGAGGTAACCCCTAAAGTTGAGGGGTGTGTGCCAGTATATTTGCTAGAAATACTGCCATGCCTTTAAATCAGGCCATACTAGCTGAGTCCAGTACTAAATGAGTCCAACAGGCAGCTGTGGTAGCCTCAGGCTGGGTCAGCGTGTAGACAGAAAGTATCCAGCTCAGAGAAGACATTATGAATTACTGTACTTGTGGCAGGAATGCTTCACTCAGTAGGTTGAGTAAAATGTGGCTACTGGGTAGCAGACACCATACTGCCAGCAAGCAGAGGCAAGGCTGAGGCTGTGGATGTGTCCATCTACCTCTCCGTGACTTGACGTGTTTCTGTTGAGAGAGTTGTCCTGTGCCCTTGAGACGGATAAAGTGCTGGGTTTATTCTCTACTATTCTCTGATGGAAGAGCAACAGCACAGAAGGAAAAGACTCCAGTTTTCCCAGAATTGGGGAATTTCTGGAGATTTCATGGCTTATTTTCCAAGCTTGCACTGTTAAGAGAAGGGATGCCAGACAGACATCTGTTAAAGGTAACTATCAGTGATTATCAGGGTTCAAACTAAGTAGACATCTGTTGTTCTGTTATTTTATTTAATAGGAAATCAGTTACCAACACAAAGAGCTACTAGATCTGGATTCAGCTAATGTGAGCACAAGCTGTCTTGCAAGCTTACAGCAGCCAGTAGGCATCCTTCTTCTGGAGCGTGCCCTCATGGCTCTGACCCCTGCGGAGGAGCCCCCGTCCAAGCGGATGCGTGGGAAGACAGAGCTTCCCCTGGATGTGATCAGATGGATTGAACTTGCTAAGTAAATTCTTGTTTCAGACAATTTGCTTTCAACCACAGAAGTTTCCATAAGTTGAATATTACTCTGCAACTCTAAGTTTATCTAGTTGAATATATATTTATGATATCAACAAATATCAATAAAATACATACAAACTAAACATACATCCGGTAATATATATCAAGTACAAGCCAAATATTGCTTACTGAATTACCTTGCTTTTTTAGAGACCTTGTGTTTACATTGACAGACCACTGTTCAACTAGTTCAAAGGGTTTCCTTTTCAATTTTCCTAGGCTCTACCGCTCTGTTGGGGATTACGATGTCCTTCGTGGCATTTTTAGTGGTAACATTGGGACCAAGGAAATTACACAGAAAGCGTTGTTGGCAGAAGCAAGGAGTGATTACGCTGAAGCAGCTAAATACTACGATGAGGTAAGATGGCCACAAGATTTTTCATGTCATAAATCTTTCCCTCCTGAAAACTGCTAAGCCAAAATTAAACATTATAGAGAAGCACTATATTGTTTCAAATGTCCTAGATGATCTTCCAAGGTCCCTTCCAATCCCTAATGTTCTGTGATTCTGTGTGATTCCTTGTGTTCTGTTTGGTTGATGGTTCAGTCTGTAAAGACTGAGAGCAGGCGAACAGTCACACCAGAGCAGTAAACATGGTAGTTTTTTTTACAAACCTTGATGTTTGTGGTCACCTAGACAGACCAGTAAAACACCATGGCAACACTACTACCCCAAAAACTGCATGTGTTAATGGAAAAGAAAACGTGAGTTACAGTGAGTACGGAAAAAGAAGAATCTCTTTAACCTTCTTTAAGTCTTTGTTCTTTAAAGACACTGGTTTATTGATGGTGCTTTCTGAAATGAATTTTTATATAGAATCATAGAATCATTCAGGTTGGAAAAGACCCTTGGGATCATTGAGTCCAACCATCAACCCTATTCTACAAGTTCATTCCTAAATCAGATCCCAACATTACATCTAAGCAACTTTTAAACACATCCAGGGATAGTGACTCAACCATCATCCTGGGCAGCCCATGTAGATACTGACAAGCTTGCATTTTCTGCACTGAGTATCGCTGTCACATTCTGGTAAGTGGGTGGATAGTTCTACAAGACAATGAATTATTGTTACATTCCTGATGACTTAGAATTGAAACTAGTGTCAGATTCCAGCTGAGAACCTTCCTCCCCCTCAAATTCATTCCCTAGGCACTCTCTAAAGAAGACTGGCAAGATGGAGAACCAACAGAAGCAGAGAAGGACTTCTGGGAACTTGCATCTCTGGAGTGCTATGACCATCTCACAGAGTGGAAGTCTTTGGAGTATTGTGCTACCGTTAATGTTGATAGTGGAAAACCACCAGACCTAAGCAAAACGTGGAATGATCCATTCTTTCAGGTTTGTAGAAGTTACTTCTTTGATACTGCATTGCATTTCTGCAGGGCTGCCCTACAGCAATGTGAATGGGCAAGGGAAACCAACTGCATTGTTTGTGTTTCTTTTACACTGGAATTTAGCAGAGAGTCTGATATAGAAAGTAATGGAAGCAATTACTTCTGGTTTAATTTTTACCTTGAGTCTATGGGTGATTATGCAGGACCAGCTTTATCATCATCATCTTCTTGCAGTGTTTTTGTTGCTTTTACTTGTTTCCTGTTATAAAGAGTTAGCAAACCACTGATTCTGAGACCAGTAGAACTTGCCAGTGGAACCCATCAGAAAAGACTGCTGTGATTTGTTAGACTGGAATTTATCTAAAGCAGAAAAATGTAAGAAGAACCATGTAATATTTTTTATTTTGTCTACCATTGATAACAAGACATTGGTCTCCTAATATTCGATTCCTAGAAGTAAAGACTGTATTTTCACCTCGTAGGAGACATACCTGCCCTACATAATACGCAGTAAGTTGAAGTTACTGCTCAGCGGGGAAAATGACCAAGCCTTGCTAACTTTTATTGACGAGGCAATGAAGACAGAAGAGAAGAAAGCCATTATAGAAATGCATTACAGCCAAGAGCTGAGTCTCCTTTACATCCTGCAAGATGATTTTGACAGAGCCAAATATTACATTAGCAATAGCCTGCAGATCTTCATGCAGGTAACAATCTCTACTGTGATTTTTTCTGTATAAACTTAGGGAGCTGTTGTGGCTGTTACTGGTTATACTCTTGGGAGAAACTCCTGACCAAGTACAGTGACATCTAGGTGTTTTCCGATCATGTGACAAAACTTCCTTCAAATTCACTTCTTGCAATGATGAGAGGTGAACCAGCCGGTGGAATTCACCCTGCTGTTTTAATTTGTTGTGGTTTACACATTTCATCTATTAGAAACCTTTCTGATTAATTTTAGGTGCAGATTAATGGCACTTTTACATAATTAATCTTTTCAGAAGCCTCCTCTCCCCAGAACGAACTTGTAAAGAGGTTATTACATTGAGAAGGTTACAAGTTCCATCCATTATCATGTTCTTATTAGAATGTACAACTATCTCAAAACTTAGAAACTGCAGCTAGAATGCGCCTCAGTGTTTGTCCAAAGCTTAGCTGCTCTAAGAGTCCAGGCTATTGAGTTACTTGTAAAAGGTTGTGTTATAGAGTCCAGGCTATTGAGTTACTTGTAAAAGGTTGTGTTATAGAGCATAATATATAGTAGCAGCAGATACATATTTTATAGAGCACTGAATCTGGAGATGTTTAAAACCCGCCTGGACATGTTCCTGTGCGGTTTGATATAGGGGATCCTGCTGTGGTGGGGGGATTTGACTAGATGATCTTTCGAGGTCCCTTCCAATCCCTAACATTCTGTGAATAGGACCACGCTGTAAATTCTGTATGTAAAATCTTCCCTCTCTCCTTTTCTTTTCAGAGCTATTCCAGTATTGATACCTTGTTATATCAAAGTCGAATGACCAAACTGCAGTCTTTACAGGCTTTGACAGAAATACAGGATTTCATCAATTTTATGACAAAGAGAAGTAAAGTTTGTTTGTTGTTTTCTTAAAGTGATTTTCCTTTCCTTATGTTAAATACTCCTGTTTTCTTGAGGTTTGAATTTCTGATTACACACTTGAAAGGACTGAATGGCAGTTTGAAGGAGCATAGATCTGGAATTATTTATTCTTATTGACAGGAGGAGCTAATGCAGCTACCTAAGATAGAACGTAGAAATATCTCCAAGGCTATTGCAAGGTTCTATTTGCATAGCTGTTGTCATAAGAGTTAAACATACCCTTTTCAAGTGTAAGCAATAGTTTTAAACTAAGATGTTTGTTGCTGTCACTTTTAATGGCAAATAGTGGTTAGCAGACATAAAAGGTGGGTGGGGTATATAATGTATAGCTGCTGAGGTAGATAACAAATACACATTTATGCACATAAATCAAATTATATATTAAATTAGTGAACAGTTTTGCTATATTCCATCATATTCCGAGGTCCTTATTGAATCTCCTCTGCTTTAACAATAAACAAAAGTAATATGATCATCAAGTAGTGTATTTAATGCAAACCCAGAAATGCAGGTGGGTTGTTTTTCTGGTGTGGGTGTTAGACTGTGCTTGGTTTAGGCCTTTTCTGTGCTTTTTGGATTTAGACACACTCAAATATTCTTAATTGATTTCTAGGTAACTTGGCTTCACAAGCGTCCCTTAAGAGACTTCTCAGAATTTGGACAAGCAGATATCCAGATGCTAAGCTGGATCCTATGAACATCTGGGATGATATCATTACAAATCGGTAAAATTACATGCTGGGTTAGAAGTAGTTCTGTCTGCTAGTTGGGTTCTGAGAGGTGCTTTTTCTAATGCTGCTTGTTTTCATACGAGGAGGTTGTTGATCCAGTATATGACTTGTTTGGGTTTGTTTTTTTTAAACCATTGTAATGTGTTTATCAGTATAACAGGGTTTTGTGTGACTAACTTGTGGTGAAAAGCAAAAGGAGATTGAGAAATAGCCAGGGAATTAACTTTGTTTTCATAGGGAAACAATACTGTTAGTTTAGGCACTTGGTGCGTCAGTGAATACATCCAGTGTGCAAGCTAAGCCCGCTTCAGCAGCCCTTCAATGCATCCATTTGTAATTGAGTAGATGCGTTGCATGTAGTTCAACGAAACACCACCCAAAAGGCCAGTCTGGTGTCAATGAAAATATTTACCTGCTTTGTAGGCAGTTCCAAATGTAGGGAGTGTTCAAAATAAACCCAGCCCTGTCGCTATGGTGGTTCACATATTTATAGAAAAGTTAATGACCAGTGTTGTAATTAGAGACTACTGCTCTGTGACTCTTGCTAGAAAGAACAAAACCTCTCCAGAGACCCTTTTGGATTAGCTCTGAAGAAGCTGGAATGCTTTTTCAAATTTGAAAGTATTCTGTCCTTCCCATGGTATCTGTCTTTGTCCGAGTCTATTCTTCCAGTGTGAATTTAGATTCTTTCTTCTTTCCTGGTGAACAACATCTTTAGTAGGTCTGCTAACACCCACTGTGCTCTATAATAGTCAATTAATTAATACATTAATATTATTATTTATCTTCTGGTGTCAGGAAAGCATGGCCACCAAAGAGCTTATTGCAGTTAAATACTGTGTAGAATAGATTTTATGGTTTACTCATTCACCACTTCTCAAAACATTTATGACTCGAAGGGTAGTGAGTGTCTTTGTCACATACATGCTTTTAGAAAACCTTTATCTCATCTTAAGTTAGTGACAAAGGACATGCCAAGCCTCACTGCAGACTGCAGTGCTATGCTCTGCGATGCATCTCTCATTATGCAGGTTACTCTATTAAATTAGATATCACTAGTTGTAGAATGAAAAGGACTTAGTATTGATTGATTTCCTTTTGAAAAGTTGAGTATGGTTGCTAGTCTTTTCTGCATGCAGCTCACATGTCAAGTTTGCATGTGTTGGTGTGATTCACCATCATTATATCAGCTTTCCAGCTATCTGAGGGGGGCTTTTTACACAGGTGTGCAGTGAGACGACAAAAGGAAAGGGTTACAAACTTGAAGAGGGGAGACTGAGATTGGATATGAGGAGCAACATGAGGGGTTGAGATGCTGGAACAGGTTGCCCAAGGAAGTTGTGGCTGCCCCATCCATAGAAGTGTTCAAGGCTAGGCTGGATGGGGCCCTGAGTAACCTGATCTAGTGAAGGTGTCCCTGACTATGCAGGGGGGTTGGAACTAGATGATCTTTAAGATCCCTTCCAACCCTGGCCATTCAGTGATTCTACGATCCGTATTTGAGCTGCAGGTTGACGTAAAATACAACCTAGTGCTTCATACTATAGAACTGAGACTCATCTTTACTTGCTCTTCTGTCACATTGGAATGCAAGTTGTGACTTGGTGAACTTTAGAGGTTGTCACAGAATCACAGAACATTGGGGATTGGAAGGGGCCTCAAAAGATCATCTAGTCCAATTTTGAAAGAACATACTGACCATAGATTCTACTATGTTACGGTCATTTTCTTACATTTAACCCCATCAATTCAAGATCATACAATGCTCTCAGAGTCAGCCTATGCCCTGTTATGACCTTCCGGACTGGAGCCAATGTTTAGCCCATGCTAAGCTAAAGGTGTTTGCTGTAGCTTGTCATTTCTTCTCTGGTTTCCTGTCAGGCAGACCAATGCTTTTGACTGTTCCTTGCCATGGATGCACACTGGAGTGATTTGTACTCCTCTTGCCATCGTGCAGGTGTTTCTTTCTTGATAAACTGCAGGAGAAGCTCCTCAGTGATCAGGCCAATGATAGTATGGAAGTGGATGAAGAACACAGTGCTGGCGACCAAATGGAAGTGGATCAACAGGATGAAGACATCTACTCAATGATCAAAAGCTGCAAATTCAACATGAAAATGAAGATGATAGAAAGTGCCAGGAGACAGGTGACTGTTCTGTCTGATAGCTTTCCATTTGTGACAAATTACGTACAAACTACAGCTGGAAAAGCCTCCTGGTTGGTAATGGGCACCTTTGTGCCACCATAGATAGACCTTTTATCTTTTTGACCATGATGTGCAGGGTATTTGAAAGCTCAAATATCACAACAAAAGATAACAAATGAATAAATGTTAAGTATGAACTTTATGATTTTTCATTACTGGAAATGAGCCTGGAGGCATCGATGATCCACAGATGGTTTCTGACACTCCAGAGGGAAGATGAATAAAGTATCTGAAATGCTTCAGCCTTTAGTGGAAGGGGTGCTTGTAACCAAACATTTTGCTTTCTCATTTACAAATAATCTTTTCTTTACAGGATAACAAATCAAATTCATACTGAGTCAATGTCATTTACTTCAGTCAGCAGGGATGAAGCATTTTATGACTTCTTTTTTTACTTTTTCATCAGTGCTGTTTGCTTTAGTTCTTTATACAAGTGTGAAACTGAGACATTTTGGATTGGATCTGTCTGTTAAAATGACTCAAAGGTAGCAGCCTTCTTTAATGAACCTTTGGTGTTTCAAGCTTGAGTCAGGATAAATAATATGTAAGTCAAGGTCCCACTCAGATGCTGCATAAATCTGCAGTGACAGGGGTTTACTTTAAGCACTATAATAACCAAATACAGCATTAGTTCTGTATTAACTGTACACTCTTAAAATTAAAAATAAGATTTCCTTAATGTTATTTGTATGGAACTTTTCATCAGAACACAAACACAAGTGATTAGTGTAATGGTTTTATAAACCAAGTTACATTCCCTAAGCATCTCTGTTTTGTCGTGCAAGTAGAATTATTTTCATTTCTTCATCTTGTCAGACCTCTGCTCTTCTCTTTTTCAGATTCCTCCGTTAGCACAAATCTGGTTTTGAGTATGAGACTTTTGTTACTTAAATCTTCTAATCCCTTAGTTGGGTTGCAGAAAGATTTTATTTCCTTTTCAGATATATTATCTGAAAATTCTGTTTTTATTTGGATACAGAATAGCTTCTCAGTGGCCAAGAAGCTTCTGAAAGACCTACGCAAAGAAGCCAAAACAAGAGAAGACTGGCTGGTGAGGTGGAATTATGCCTTCTGCCGTTTTACGCACAGTAGCAGCCAGAACCAGAATTGTCCTGAACGTTTGCTCTCCGTATTAAAAACCATCTCTCTGCTTGGTAACAGCCTTCTCTTTGCTTCACATTGTTTATTCTACAAAGCTGCTTTGCTTTGTTGTCAAATTACTAACTTTGGGTTTAAATTCCTACAGAGTATACCAAATCCGACTATCTTAGCCAGAACATAAGAGCCTTCCGAAACCAGAATCTTCTTCTGGGTACTACGTACCGTGTCATGGCCAGTGCTCTCAGTCAGGATCCAAGATGTCTTCAGCAAATCGAGGAAGAAAAGGCTGCAAAAATATCCGTGCTATCAGGAGAAAGTCTTGAGAGCCCTGAAAAGGTAAATGAGAGGAGAAAAGCTTTTAGGCAACTCAGTATTGTGATCACTATTTCAGTAAGTAGTGATGGTTTTAGATAGAGACAGAGAAGGTGAAACCCATCTGCTGTTAGCGATTTGTCTGGGAGAAAAAGGAAAAACTACAATGGCTGTTTTCTCTGGTTTTTGTTCTCCTAGAGTTTTGCAGCCCTGCAGCCCTTTTAATTGGGAGAGAGTTTCTGTGTTTCTCACAGTTACAATGTGATCCTCATTCCATGCCTTTTTGTCAGCTGGACACTTCTGAGGTTCCTCATGCAGTCAGAGTATATTTCACCAAGTGATCTCTATAATACTGATAATGATGCTGATACTTTGATCTACTTCATTTTAGTGATAGAGAGGAGAGGGAACTTTAAGACCAACCATATCCAGCTTGTCTGCTTATTTTGGGAAGGTGTCCATTAGAACCTTATAGTGACAGTGCAGCCTGCTCTGACAGCAGGGTTGGGCTGGCTGATCTCCAGAGGTCCCTTCCAAACCCCATCATTCTGTGATTCATGACAGACTGTGCTGCATCTGCAATTGTAAATGTTATCAGTTGTCCCACATCCTGTGGCCCACCTTTTGTCTTTCAAAATTATTAAGAATTTGAAGTACCTCTGCTCACTTATTTCTCTTAATTCCTAAAGCCACCATGAAGACAAGTACTCATCCTGTGTGACTTGGTCTAGGTGGTCCTGCTCTGGCAGGGAGATTGGACTAGATGATCTTTCGAGGTCCCTTCCAATCCCTAATGTTCTGTGTGTTCTGCGAGTACCTTTAGATATAAACCACATCAGCGTAAGAGAGACAAAAATTGTTCTTAATTGGTGTTTTTATGGTTGTTCAAGAAAAGCAGATGAAGAAGAGATTCCTGCAGAAAAAAACCCTTAAATTTTCAGGTGTGTAGAAGCTTGAGCAAAAGCTTAAGCTTAATTTATTAGCTAATTTTTAAGAACATTCTTGTTAAGGAAATTAAAAAATGAGCATAAAAACTTTTCTGTGTCAGATGAGTCAGATTGCGATACCAAATCACAGAATCACAGATTGTTAGGCATTGGAAAGGGCCTCAAAAATCATCTGGTCCAGTTCCCCCAGCCACAGCAGGATCACCTAGAACCAGTTGCACAGGAACATATCCAGGTGGATTTTAAACATCTCCAGAGAAAGAGACTTTCTAATGCAGCTGGCACAATGAAGGACTTGACAAGGTCCTTTACAACTGAAACGTTTATAAACCAAGTTCTCATGTTGTCATATTGCAAATAAGTTTACCAACCTCAGGTGCTGTAGCTATTGGTGGTATTACATAACACATAACATTGGTGCAGAATGAGTTAGGACAACTGAAAAATGCTCCGAGAAGTTAAACGGCCTGATCTTCAGTTAGGTAGAGGGAAAATACTGTTGTTGGAGTACTGCTTCATACTAAGGTAAAATAAGGCCAATCCCCTTATCATATGGAAATATTTATGAGAAGGATCTTCTTGATGGTGAGGGTGACAGAGCACTAGAAGGGGCTGCCCAGGGTGGGTGTGGAATCTCCTTCTCCGGAGATGTTTAAAACCCACCTGGACATGTTCCTGTGTGACTTGATCCAGGTGATCCTGCTGTGGTAGGGGGATTGGACTAGATGATCTTTCGAGGTCCCTTCCAATCCCTAATGTTCTGTGATTCTGTGATGTCCAAGGACTAATTTAAGTTAGAAATGTGGTTTATATTTTTTCATTGAAAACTGTGGAAATTAATACCAGAAATAACATCCCTTCTTAAAATTCCTTTGTATGAGCTACTCAAAACATCTAATACAGTGAGAATTCTATCTACTCAAGACTTGCAGCCCAGCTCTCATTTTCAGGAGTTGTTGAAGGCTGTTTGCTAATGTGTCTTTGTTTTTTCTCTTATGGCTGAATTTCAGGTACTGGCAGGTCTGAACAAAAAGGCGTTTCATTGTTTCAGCAATGCTGTGAGGAAGTCTGAAGAGGAGGTGCAGTCACACTCCATTGAACATGTAGACGTGATGGGAGTAACTGATGCTTATATGACTTTAGTTGGCTTCTGTGACCAGCATCTACGTAGGGAAGAAGAAGGCTTGCTCGGTTAGTCAAGATTTCTCCTAAGTGTGTGAAGTAGAATTGTCTGTGGTACATGAGCTTTTCTGATACCTAGGTGCTCTCCCTGAGCAGCACAGCTTGAATTTAAACCCAACAGTTTGTCCTCCAGTTCAACACTATTTGTATTCCTTCCCTCTCCACTATTACTGATAGATTTGCTCTGGTGAATCACTAGTAGTCTCCCTCTCACTTGTGAGAGAGGCATCATATCCAGCAGATATCCTTGTTCCTTCCCAAACCACAGCAGTGCTGTATTTAACATAGATGAGATCTCAGCAGTGATGCAGCTTCCTGATAAAGCTAATCCTCACAGTCCCCAAGTACGTGTGTTGCAGATGTGCGTGGTTCAAACAGATGGGAAGGAGAACAAAGTAAAAATACAAAATACACTGAAAAAAAACCAGCTGAACTGTAAAATGATGATCAAAGAGGGAATAAGTGATGGTGTTTCTGATAATTCTTGTTTAATGTTTCTTGGCAGAAATTAACGCTGCAGATCTGCAGCTCTTCCCAGCTATTGTGGTGGAGAAAATGATTAAAGCTTTAAAGCTGAATGCCAGAGAAGCCAGGCTGAGATTTCCTAGACTGCTGCAAATAATTGAAAGATATCCAGCAGAGACATTGGGTCTGGTGACACGAGAGGTTAGTTGCTTCCATTTTCCTGGCAGCAAATGTTGCTATAAATCGAATTTAATAGGTGGGAGCAGAGGGAGGATGGATAGAGAGGTTAGACTGGTAAGTCTTGCTTCAGGTGGATCAGATAAATTTTATCCTATCATTATTCCTATTATTGTTTTTTCTCTAACTTGCTGAGTCTAATTCATATGGGGAGACACTTTTCTTTCTCGAACTTTTTTTATCATTATTCTGCTTCCAAATGTCAGTTTGAGAGCTGCCAGAGAAAAACCGTGTTGTGGAGATATTTTTGTCTCTTCAGAACAACCTAAGTGGACTGATAAAGATGGTTAGTATTAGGGTAAGGAACCTATCTTATTTCTGTTGGCTGAGTTTCCTGTATGCAGGAATCCAGCAGTTTTTCCAGCTCTCCCACTTCTCCTTACACTTCAGAGTTCACTACAGCTTCTTCCTCCTTTTTATTTCCCACTTCCTCCATTGCCATTCCACAGCAGGATGCTGTGAGCCAGCTGCCTTCCCTGCTGTCATGGCACAGATAAGGTGAGAGAGCTCGTCTGTGACTCATGCTTTGACCTGCCTGTCTTTTCAAGCTCACAGAGCACCAGCCCCTGTGGGACAAAGAATGAGACCAAAACACAGCTTAGTTATCACAAGGAACTGAGAAGGTAGCAAAACAGAGGAGGTGCACGAGGTGTGGCAGCAGTGAAGCTTCAAACAGAACCTGACACCTGGTCAAGCTGGCAAATCTCAACCAGAAGAGGAGTTCACCAGGCAGTTCTTTTTCCTATACTCTAACTTTTCTGTGAGATAGATGCTGGCAATCCCAATCTTCAGCTCTCTTAAGGAGGTAGAAAGGAATGAGACAGGAAGAAATGAGTTGTAGTCTGGCTTCTGGCTGTCAAAAGAAAATAAATTGTAGTAGCCGTTTCAAATCTTTATATTATAAAGTCTAATTAAACAGCAGCAGTGATAGGAATAACAGCAGTGGGAGTAATAGTAGGAATAGTAGGAATAACAGCAGTGGGAATAATAGCAGTAGGAATAATACTAAACTGTACTTCCTTCGGGGGCTGTTTTGAGCAGCCTACTTGACATTCTTTGCTTCCTTTTCATGTGTTTCTTCCTTGTCAGGCTGGGTCAAAGAACAATTTTATCTGTTGATGTGTTTAGTGACTTGGAGGAGCACCAAATGCAGCAATGTCTTGTGTTTTTGCAGCTCTCTTCGGTTCCCTGCTGGCAGTTCATTGGTTGGATTAGCCAGATGATGGCAGTACTTGACAAGGATGAAGCAGTAGCTGTACAACATACTGTCGAAGAGATCGCAAATACCTATCCACAGGCACTCATCTACCCTTTCATGATCAGTAGTGAAAGTTACTGTTTCAAAGATACTGCAGCTGGTTGTAAGAACAAGGAGTTTGTCGAAAGGTGAACTTGCGGTCCAAGTAGCTCTTTTGTATGATTTTTTACTGAGGAGTGGATATATTTATTTATTTTTCCTAAACAAGCTCTTTTCTTTAGGGCGCCTGACAAATGTTACAGGATAGTCCCCTGCTCACAGTGTTTTCATCTACAGGCACAGGGAAAACAAATAGATAAACTCTTAGTATTAAACATGCTCAAGTTGGTGCTCTGAATACTTTCTGAATGGGCTGCCCAGGGAGGGTTGTGGAGTTTCCTTCTCTGGAGATGTTTAAAACCCACCTGGACATGTTCCTGAGCAACTGGATCTAGGTGATCCTGCTGTGGCAGGGGTGATTGGACTAGATGATCTTTCGAGGTCCTTTCCAATCCCTAATGTTTTGTGATTCTGAAGCATCGAGTACATGTAGTTCCCAGGCTGTGGGCAGCAAGAACTTTTCTAAAATAAGAACCACAGACAGGTAATCCCTTTCTCCTCATAATTCTGTCATAGTCAAAGTTGTTCTTCACCAAACTTGGACATTTTCAATGCTAGTTTCTACTGCTCAGTGACACACATGTCTCTGTTAAAGGATCAAGAATAAATTGGACAGAGGAGGAGTAGTTCAAGATTTTGTTCACTCCCTGGAACAGCTCTCTAGTCCCGTAATGCTTTTTAAGGTACAGTGTCATTCTTTTATCCCTCCCTAACTTCTCCTTCATTCCTCACCCTTTCTTTAGGAAAAAGAGTGCTGTGCAAAGCGTGGCACAGTTTGGTTGATGCTACAGTGAACACAGTTATATTAATAGAGTAGAAACATTTTACTGAGAGACAAGACAAAAGGGAAATATTTCCTTAGCTCTTTAGTTGTCAAAAGACACATTAATTGACTGTCAGCAAATACAGTAACCCAGATGCAGTCTGAGCACATCACTGAAGAGCAGGGATCAGTGAGCTTCTCCTCTGTGCTCATCTGTTTCCTTCTGTTTGCAGGATTGGGCTGAGGATGTCAAAAATGAGTTGGTAAAAGCTCAGAGAAATAAAAATAAGCTTAAGGAAATGTACGAAGGCATGTACAAGAATTTGGGAAATGCAGAGGCTCCTGGCCTTGGAATCCTGCGGAAAAGGTTTATTCAGGTATGTGTGATTACTGAGTAGGGCTGGTGTCATGTGCTGCTCTAGCAGGCACTAAAAACTCAAGAGAGGACCAGATTACAACTTTCACAGATGCTGTAGCACTTGATGAGATGAGATCAAGTCAGGAGTACAAGACTGGGATTTATTTGTTAGAAGTGATTAACTTACAGTTCAACATCCACTTCTGACTGTCTTGCAAAACTGAATGAATCCTCTTATGCAGCTTCTGCCTTCCCTGTCCTGGACACTGCCTCCTTCTCAGGGCCTGGGTGCCTCTGACATCCCATGAACCTGCACAGGCATCTGGCCTTGTTTTTTTTTCCCTGCTGCCGCCAAGGATGCATGAGCACTTCAGGGTGCTTTGCTGTATTGCGCTACTCAAATTTGCTGCTGACACAAAGTTCTTTAGAGTAAGTTATTCAGAAGAGTTACAGTTATGAGGAACTGGAGAAAATATAAAATAGACTAGGATCTAAAATAGTGACAGTATAGAAAAATGAATTGATGCACGTGGCAAAAACCATAACAACCCACAAAACCCTGGTTGCATGTATAGATTCTGTGGCTTTGAGCTGACTGTTACAATTCAAGAACAAAATCTTGATGTCTGATAGTTTTGTGAAAATATCAGCTGCGAGTACTCAAGAGCAGCCCAGAAATAAAAGTGGTTGTTAGTCGTTGTTAAGAATAAAGAAGAAAACATCAATTTATACGTTGACAAAGCAAACTTCTCTGACTCTTGCTTCTTGAATACAGGAGTCCTACAGTTCTCCACATAGGTATCAAGACACCAGACAATGTTCATAGCAGTAAGAATAATTGGAATTACAGAGTAACCTCTGCATGAGAAGCAACTATAGCATTCATCCACTTGGAAAAGGCACGGTGAAGCCAGATAGAATGAAGTCCTTCACATCAGGACTGCCAAGCATGAAGTAAATAGTCTATGGAAGTAGCAGGTTCAGAGCAAACAGAGAGAAGTGTTTCCGTGTTCAGTACACACTGAAGTGCTGAGCTCCTGCCGCAGGGTATTACGGAAGATTTCATGGGTTCAGATAGCAAGCAGACAATAGTGTGGAGAAGGCAGAAATGCTTTGAGAGCAAATGCACACTTCTGTGTCCAGAAATCCCCGAGTTGCAAGTTCCTGGAGACCAGGAGTGTGATACTGCCATAGAAGACTGTATGCTTAGATTGTGTGCACACAGCCCTGTGACCAGGACTGGATCGGTCCAGGTCTCTCTCCTATGTCAACTCTTATGTCACGTTAGCAGCAGATACATTTAGTGTGTCTGGGGAAGATTCCTTTTCCCTGAATGAGGAAGACAGAGGATAAAAGTAAGGAAGAGTCTGGAGGAGGTGAGGAGATACAGCAGCAGAAAGGGCAATTACTAATTATGGGGCACACAAGCCCTTTGAATATGATAAGCCAAGTCTCTGATGATAATGGCTTAAGAGTACCACGATAAGAATTTGCAGGATGTGCTGCTGTTGAGGTGGAGGGAGGGGGAGCAGCTGTAAGTTGAGCTATAGATACAAAAGCAGTGAGGGACCTGGCAGGCATGAGAAGAAAGGCATCTGGAGTTTGGTGTTGGGATGGTTTGTGGGCGCTTTGATCCACTTAAACAAAAAACCGCCCATGGCTCTCAGAAGTGCTAAAATGTACAGTAGTGGGGGGTGCTGCAAGTAGCACTGATGGATTTTTGATTGTTATTGAATTAAAACCTGGACATGTTCCTGTGTGACTTGATCTAGATGATCCTGCTGTAACAGGGGGATTGGACTGGATGATCTTTCAACATCCCTTCCAATCCCTAATGTTCTGTGGTTCTGTGATTCTGTAATGAAACAGGAAAACGAGCGAGGAAGATGCTAGAAGAGGGGTAGGAAGTCTGTTCCCCTCTGCTGAAGAGGGACAGCAGGATTCCTTTCACTCATTAGCAGCTGCAAGAGAAAAGGGTCAGGGGTATGGTGCCCAGGCTGAGTTCTTTGCCTTCATGCTGCAGTATTGGTGAAACAAAGTGTGCTGCGGGGATTACTGTATGGTTTCTAGTGTCCTTGTAGGGGAAGAAAACAAGTCTCTTGACTGCCACATGAAATAGCTCTGATACGTGAAGTACTTCAGGCTGGTAACCTTCGTGTGCATTAGTTATGTACAATTTCAGTTGTAACTTAAAACAGTGAGAAGTTTGCTTTTATTTTTAATGTGAAATTCAAGTAATGTACAAAATAAACAGCTGACATGTTGTCTTAATTAAAATACAGTGTTACAGCTATTAAATATTGCTGCCTTGAATTTTAAAAGAAGTCAAAGCACAGAACAGAGAAAGCAATTGGAGCATCATCTGGAGATAAAGTTATAAAGATGTTGACTGTAGCAGTGTCTTTTTCAGAATAAATCTTATGAGGAGAGATTGAGAGAGTTGGGGCTGTTTAGTTTGAGGAAGAAGAGGCTTAGGGGAGACCTCATTGCTCTACAACTTTCTGAAAGGCCATTGTAGAGACGTTGGTGCTGGTCTTTTCGCACAGGTATTTAGTGACAGAACCAGAGGGAATAGTTTCAAGCTCCAACAGGGTAGGTTTAGATTGGGCATCAGGAAAAAATTCTTCACTGAAAGAATGGTCAGGCCCTGGAATGGGCTTCCCAGGGTGGTGGTTGAGTCATCACCCCTGGATGAGTTTAAAAGACACTCAGATGTAGTGTTGGGTGATATGGTTTAGGGGTGAACTTCTGGAATGGGATTGATGGTTGGACTCGATGATCCCAAGAGTCTTTTCCAATCTGAATGATTCTATGATTCTATTCAGACCTAGGAGGCAGGATCAGCTCTGGTCCACAGGATAGTTTATTAGACATTTATTTCAAGAGCTGCTCCTTTATACCTGCATTCCACATTCACATTGTGTACTTCACTGAGGTTACAGAGAGACAGTGCACAGAACTAGAAGGTATCACGTAGTTAATACAAAACTTAACAGTCCAACAAGTAGTTTTAGGTACTGAGTTGAATCTTACTTTCAAAGCAACGCCAGTCTTCTGAATTGAATGCCAAAATGGGTCCTAATTTTTGTTAGTAATATTATCATGACAAACAAAAAGGTATTTTTTATAATTTACAAATATTATTAGAATTAACGTTAGTATTCTAAGAAATACAATAAATGTCTCTTTCTTTGGTCATCTCCCTCTTCTGCCCCTGTATCTCTTTTACTGGCACTAATGAGAAACAGTGAAATGAAACTTAAAAAATAAAGCAATATTTGCATAAATAATTTGTAACTTGCATCTTGATTCAGTTGATGACACTATTGTTTGAGATATAAACAATTATAATAGCCAGACAGTTGCTCATTCTACTCATTCTAGTCTTCCATAACAAAAATATTATCATCACAAATGAAAAGCTATCTTTTATTATTTACAAATATTATTAGAATTAACATTAGTATGCTAAGAAATACAACAAATATCTCTTACTTTGGTCATCTCCCAATTCTGTGCATTTTCATCAAAAAATATGATTTGATAATTTGACAAAGCTAAACTGTACTGAAATCTGCCAGGTTCAGACCATTACAAAAATGCTTGAAGCATAAAATGACATTGCTCAATTAATCATCATTAATGAACATGGGGAAAGGCATGCTCATAATACTATGATGATACTCTTTTTCACCGTAAGTGCAGAGGCAGACAATCACAGAATGGCTTCTACAGTTAAATGTACTTCTTAAGCTCTCCCTCCTTTCTGTGCCAGCTATCTCATAGAATCCTATTTTGCTATGAGAGGTCTGGACTCGAATTTGCTGAGATAAATTTCTCACACACACCAAGACAGAATTAGTTTCAATTCTGCCAGATCCTAAGGTAATTACCTTGAGCAGAATTAGCAGTACAGATCCATATGGAATTGTTAAAATCCCTTCACACCAGACTATACTTTGCATTTATTTTAAAGGCTAATATTCCCTCGAACGACAATGAGCAACAAGCACGTCAGATGGGCAAACCAGTAAGTTAAAATGAAATAAGAAACTGGGTAAAGAATAACGTGCAAAGAAAACCCCCTGTAGTAGTGGAATGTAATGGATCCAAATAGCTTTGGATAAGGTTATTTGCGCTAATGTTATGGGAGCAGTTCAGTCACAGATTCAAGCCTGTAGAAATTGGGCTCTGGAGATTTACTCCCAATATATTTTGCCTAAATTCTTACCAAGGACAGCAGTGAAGTATCTTGAAAAAAACACATAAAGTAAGGCTGAATGCAAGAGCACCCAGGGGTACACTTAGGCTATATCTACGTTAGCATACTAATTTTGATCAGGAGTGTGTTTGTGAAGCAAATCCCCAGCTGAGCCCCATTCCTGTACTTCTCCTTGCCCAGGGTGAGCCTGGGAGCTGCCTCCAAGCCAAAGCTGAGTCAGGGATGTGATATGCTCCAGAGCATGCTCCATGTGCTGTGGCAGCTGATGAATATTCAGTACCTCAACCAGAGTGAAGTGGGGTTAGGGTACTACTGCTGGAAATGTATTGTGTAGTTTGGGTTCTCAGCATTGACTAAGTGAATCAACCAGCTTCTCTTGTGTCTCGTAACACAGCATGTGCAACTCTTGTCCGAAGGCAGGATGGAACATCAACCTTTTAGAGAATTAGCCTGACTCACAGGCCAGATTGTTGAATTTAGTCTAACTTAAGTCTCCTAGAATAGATGGTGAGTAGAGTAATTGCAACAATCTTTGTAGCTGTGCTTGTTGTGAACAAGTGTTAAGTCTGTCACTTAAGCAGTGGTTGCTTACAGCTGACGTTTCATTAGCCTGAGTAACCATTCTGAATGCGTTTGTTGGGGTAATTAGTGTTACACTTGGGAGTAGATCTGCCCCTGTGTCTCCTTTACTGGCACTAATGAGAAACAGTGAAAGGAAACTTGAAAAATAAAGCAACATTTACGCAAATAATTTGTAACTTGCATCCTGATTCAGTTGATGACACTATCATTTGACAGATAAACAATTGTAATAAACAGATGGTTGGCTCATTCTAGTCTTCCATAACAAAAGCAGTTTCATAATCATAATGTTAGAGGATTTTGAGTGGTATTTAGAAGGGAATTCATAATAAAAACAGATTTGAATAGTTCTTGCCTGAGTCCCCCTATTAATCATCCCCAAAATTCACTTAAGAGTCTGCATTAAAGAAACACATCTCAGTAGAAAATAATGATGTTTAGCTTCTTGCATTGCTAGATTCACTTAATGAGTTATTAAAAGCCAGAGCCTTTCATATTGAACATTATTAATTACATAAAATATAGATATAGCAACAAACCCAGATACTATTTACTTTCATAAAAGCTTGCAGTAGTCTCACTCCTTGGAAAACTAATGATCAGTTGCAGGTCCGTTTTAAAAAAGGTCTATCATTTTCCCTCTTTCTTTCACATACATCAAATAAATGCTGTAAAAGTGCTTAGAAATAATGAACATAATTTAAAATTATTCAAATTAATTTCCTTGTCAGCTAGATAAAGAAATTAATCTCCAGAAAGGACCTTTGTGTCAGTGTATTGCAATCAGTCACTGAAAAAATAAGACACAGGCCATCCTCTCAGTGTCATGGAGCACCAGGAATGTCACCATTATTATTGATGTGCTGCTGCTTTGAAAACGTCCAAGTTTATTTGTCTTTTGCTCAGTCCACAGATCTCAGAGGATTTTGTTTTAAAAAAAAATTCCGATTGTTAAGGATGATTTGAGAACCTAAGTATGATGCTCTGTGATAATCAGTTCTGTGATTCTCTATTCCAGCTATGAAACATCTGGTTTCATGTAGTTATTTTCCTTACTATTGTTTTGGGGATGGAGAGCTGGTTTGGAATGTGTAATACGTGTGTGTGTGCCAGCACTTGGCCATGCGTGTCCTTTCATAACAGCCCAACAAATGGAAACACTGCAGATCGCAGTAAGAACAATGACAGAAAAATGTTAATAAGTACAAGATGCTAGATAGTATAAAATCAAATTCCAACAATGGAGAACTGTCTTCTTTGCCAGCATAAGTTCTCATAGAATCATAGAATATATTGGGTTGGAAGAATCCACTAAAGGTCATCTAGTCCAACCCCTATACAACAAGCGAAGACAAAGTCACTCAAGGGACAAGTTGTCAATGGAATCTCCATTGGTTCTTTTAACTAGAGCTCAATCACCGAGTTAAAATATTGTTATTAATTCCTGAAGCAATTCTGCTTTTCTCATTACTTTAGTTTTAAAATTCAGTACTTGGGAACCGACATGTTATTACTTCAGGCACACAGTTTGCTATTTACAAGGTTCTCTTTTGTATGAGTCTTTGAATTCTCACATCATGTTGACTTTCCTTCTCAAGAAATTCAAATGCCATGATAGGCATTCTTTGGATCCACACAAAGGACAAAATAAACAGCAAAGGATAACGTTATAATCATTCAATTACTCCTGTGAGTCAATCTAACAGGTGAAATGGGTTAGAAAAGCAAACATTTTCAAGATACATTTAAAAGAGCTTCCAAGTAGTTTGTAAGAATAGGGGTGTTCTGACACTGTACATTCACTTGTACAAAGTTGTGTTGTCCCTCCTTCTATTCATTTTCTACTAATCAGTCATTAATAATATAGTGACCAGGTATAGATGCTTGAAAGCTCTTGATAAATTACTCACCATGGCAGAAAAATATTAAAACCAAATTCTAGTCAAGATCTGCACTTACTTACGAGATCAGTAGACACGATTGACGTTTTAATGATGCAGCACCATCAGAAACAAGCAAATGAAATTCCTGTTCTTAAAGAGGAGTG
This sequence comes from Phoeniculus purpureus, assembly GCA_028565055.1. Lineage (NCBI taxonomy): Eukaryota > Metazoa > Chordata > Aves > Bucerotiformes > Phoeniculidae > Phoeniculus > Phoeniculus purpureus. Next base: position 27,147,224 of record JAOXOE010000343.1, on the reverse strand, counting down.
GATGTGACAAGGGAGACTTCCTTTGCTGTGAGGCTTTTTTTCAATTTCTGTGCAAACCCAGGGGAGATGGTTTTTCCAGTAATTATCTTACTGCACACAAAACAGCCAGCAAATCTTGTTCCAACATTTTGAAAATATTGTATTTAAGAGATGTTGGAAATTTGAGACCAGGCTTTATACTCTCCGTTTTGTTTTTAAGTCTGAGCTGTTCTGATAAGTCTGATAAATATTTTTTCCTTGGAATATATGAAGAGCCCATATTCAAAAGACTTCAGCACATGAGCCTAAAACCTGTCTGGATGTGTTCCTGCGTGACTTGGTCTAGGTGATCCTGCTCTGGCAGGGGGATTGGACCGGATGATCTTTCAAGGTCCCTTCTGCTCCCTAATGATTCTATGATTCTATGAGCCTCTTGGCGAATAGAGCCACTTATCTCTACTAAACCAGTAGACTGCCTGTGTATTTTATGAGATATTTTGCAAGAATTTTTGGATATAGAGAATCTATTTATGTGCATATATATAGACACAAATATAAATAGATAGAGAAAGATATTTTTGAATGATACCAGATGTAATTTAAGAGGCTGCTTGGCCATGTTGCCACTAAATTCTATTAATGAAATTAATTTTCCTGTTTATCCTCTTTATGTAAATGGTTGTTATAGTTTAAAAGCTGAGTAGAATCTGTAGGTTTAATTTGTGTGTTTTGTACAGAAGAGATTGGAGTTTGGGTTTGAAGGGTTTGTAAGGTTTGAAAAGTTTGAAAAGTTTCTGCCCCCCCAACTTCTTTCTTAAGTATCAAATCTGAGAATTCTGTAATCCCCAGTGAGAGTTTTGTGTTTTAAACCCTCTTAAAAAATCTCTATATCAGGGAGGATACATTCAATCTCTATGAGCACAAAGACACAATGAGGAATCAAGGCTAATACAACTCAGGGATATTTCCTTGGGAAAAGAACGTACGGATAGTCTTCAGTTTATTTCCAAAAGAACAAACTTCCACTTGTAATGCTTCAAATAACCTCAAGTGTTTTTTTAACTGATCTTTTTCTACCAAGCTATGCAATGCGTATCTCTTGGGTATAATGTAAAGTCCTATCTTTTTCAGGTAAAAGCAATGCTGAACAAAACCCAAAACCTGGAAGCCAAGACTCACATTTAGCTATAAGTACTCATGCTTTAGAGAGGAGAAGCTGTGAGATTTCCTCAAGCAGGGAGCACAGTTGAAAAACTGCCTCAATTTGTCCCAGCCTTCACCTTGCAGAGAGTTGAAAACCACTGAAAAAGTGTTTACATCTCCCTTGTGTCTTATTTTATGACTGTTGGCAGCAATACAAAAATCATTCATGAAGTATTATTGTGCATTTCTATTTTAATTGAGGAAAACTCGTGTCTGCGTGGGTAAACATTGCTACGTGCTCATCTAATCCTGTGGCAACAATTCACGAGCTGAAGCCCCGTGGGCAGGTGCGATTACAGCTCAAGGGTTCAGAGGTTTCCATAGCAATCCACATTTTTTCTTCATAATGGTGCTGATTTCTGGCACTACTGGTCCAGTTGTCTTTCATCTACCCAACTGAGAGCAAAATTGGACCAGAAGTGATAGCTTGATGACATCACCACATCATCTTCTCAGGTTATTAAGTGTTAGTTGGGGTTTTTTAGGACATATAGCTATATTGCCTTTGCAGTTTCCAGTAATTCTCATGGACATGAATTATATCAGCAGTAGTTTTGGCTGCAAAATACCAATTTCAGCTTGTTCTTCTGTCAGTAATTACTTTGCTTAGTCTGTCTTGTTTGTTGGCTTGTAATAATTGCATTATTAATATGCCTGTGCTGCTTAGCAGGCTTCCTTCTCTCCTCAGACACCAGTACTCCCCTTGGACTGAAAAAGACAAATTTCTTATTTGAAATTCAAATACAACATTATGCTAACACACCTAGTGGTTTAGGTCCACTTTGGAAAGCTGTGGTACCAGGGAATTCACTCCTCAAAGAAGCTGCATAAGATGGAGTTGTTGTCGACCTTCTCCTAAACCAGCATGTGTGCAGAGCCACTTCACAGAATCACTCTGGTTGCAACAGACCCCCGGGATCATCGAGTTCAACCATCCACCCTACCTTACATGTTCACCCCTAAACCACATCCCGCAACACCTTATCCAAACACATTGTAAACACAACCAGGGATGGTGACTCAACCACCTCCCTGGGAACTTACTTTTTTTGAAAGTTTTATCTTTGTATTTTAAATTTAAATAGCTCAACTGAGATAAAAGTTGTTGGATTTTGGGTTTTTGTTCATGTTTGGGGTCGTTAACTTTTATGAGCAAGCTGCTTGTCCTTGCATAACGGGGGCTCATGGGGTTTGCCTGCACACCAAAACCCCAGCAGTGCAGCACAGGATTTTATGTTCTGGCTGCTAAAACTAACAAACCCTGTTTATTGCAATGGTAAGACCACAGGGAGTTGAAAACACAATGGATCTACAGTGCTTAAAATGTTATGAATTTGTTGCAACCAACACACTTGTGGCTGCCCTCCCCTGGTCTGTGTGACAGCTCTCCATAGGCTTCTGTGGCAGTGAGTCCAGACAACGATAGGGAAGGATGCTTTCTAAAGAAGTGTCTTTCTATGATCTTTGAAGTGGGTGCTCAAGAAAAAACATAAGCAATGAGAAAATATTAATTACATCTATAAACGTCTGAGTGCTTTGGAATCTCAGTTTCTAAATTCTGCTGACCTCAAAGTAAGTGGTCCCACTAAGTATACCCCTGGGTCTTGGGGTCAGAGTTGTCCAAGTTGGCCCCTCCCTCTGCTGGGCTCCAGAAAACACCTAACCTGCTCCCACAGCTGCTCACATAGGGCCACTGACTTTGCCAAGCAAGGAGCTATTTGCAGTGCAGTGCAGCTAGGAGGGCTTTGATTTGCTGTTATTATTTTGCCCTGAGTTTCTCAACGTTTTAATTCAACTTCCCTGGTGAACTGCAGGGGGGAGGTACAGGTAAAACAGTTTGGTGAGCCTGGTGTAAAAAGGTTCTATATGAACGGG
>JAOXOE010000343.1:27122957-27144067 GCA_028565055.1 Phoeniculus purpureus | reverse complement strand
CTGCTGTGGCAGGGGGATTGGACTAGATGATCTTTCGAGGTCCCTTCCAATCCCTAATGTTCTGTGATTCTGTGAAAGAGTAATTCTGTGGTTAGCTGCCACACAATTCTACACCTCGTTGTCTACAACTTCACTAACTTAATCTAATTAAAAACAAACCCAAAAATGCTCACATTAAAATGAAACACATTTGTGTTGGAATAGCAGTGAATGGAATGACAATATTAGCAGTGATCTTCAGACACCTCTCACGCGTAGTCCAGCTGAGCCAGTTTCTATTCGATGTTAGCAATGTTATTGATTACTGTGTTTTGTATTTTCTGTCACAGATTTCGCCTGTTGCCGGAATGAAAACCTTTGGCTGGAGACAGTCGGTCGGTGAAAAGAGTGGAGAATACGGGCATCGATTCCGCTACCTCTCGCATGCTAAGCGAGCGCTCTACCATTTGAGCTAATTCCCCTTCGTTGTGTCCTGTAAGGCAGATTCACTTCTGCGGGGTCACAGTCCGTGAATAGTAAACGCGGGGTTCGAAGATTCACGTTGGTCACAGTTAGTGGCGAGAAAATATTCTTTTACACCTTTCTCAGTTATATTCTAGGTATTTCTATTTTGCTGTGAGGCTAGGCTGAGGGAGCTGGGGCTATTCAGCCTAGGGAAGAGACGACTCTGTGGCGACCTTAAAGCTGCCTTCCAGTACCTGAATTGGGCCTACAGGAAGGCTGAAGAGGGGCTTTTCGATCCAGCAGCAGGACAAGGTAAAATGGTCTCAAACTGAAGGAGAGGAGGTTTAGACTACTTCTTAGGAAGAAGTTCTTCAATCAAGGGTGGTGAGACTCTGGAATCGATTGCCTGGAGAGGTTGTAGCTGCCCCCTCCCTGGAGGTGTTCAAGGCCAGGTTGGATGAGGCCTTGAGCAACCAAGTCTGGTTGAGAGGTGTCACTGCCCATGGCATGGGGGGGTTGGAACTACAAGATTTCTGAAGTCCCTTCCGACCTGAACCATTCTGTGATTTTATGATTTACACTTTTTTTTATATTGACTTCAAAAATTCAGTTAAAATAGTGGTGCATCTTCAATATACGGGGCTACTAAAACTTTTCAGACACGTTAGAATCCAAGTCTAGCCATAGTAAGTGACTTCACAGTGAGCAGCTCATTGGCAAAGCTCTATTCCTGTGTCATTAAATCAAAGAATACTTTCTGGATTTAAAGAACACAAGTAGTTTGTGGGGAGGATAGTTACACTGACATGCTGTTAACTGGCAGAGGCAGTGAAAATTGTGTCATAGAAGATTTTTTTAGTTTCTGTTTGAATGCAGAACTGTAAGCTCTGCAGGTACAGTAAAATGTGTGCAGTAATACAATAATACATGTGGTAACGGTTTCCACTAATGGATTTAAATACTACATGGCTTCCTCATCATGAGAAGTACTTAGAGCTCCTGGACAGTGTCCAGAGGAGAGCAACTGTAATGATCAGAGGACTGAAGCACCTCCCCTATGAGGACAGGCTGAACAAGTTGGGGTTGTTCAGCCTGGAGAAGAAGAGGCTCTCAGATGACCTTCTAGCTACTTTCCAGCAGCTGAAGTGGGCTACAAGAAAGCTGGAGTAGGGCTTTTTACATGAGTGGTAGCAAGAGGACAAGGGGAAAGGGTTACAGACTTGAAGAGGGGAGATTTATGTTGGACATTAGGAAAATATTCTTTCCTGTGAGCATGGTGAGAGCCTGGAACAGGTTGCCCACAGAAGTTGTGGCCTGGAAGTGTTGAAGGCCAGGTTGCATGGGGCCCTGAGTAACCTAGTGATGTCGTCCCTGCCTCTGCAGGGGGGTTGGAACTAGATGATTTTCCATTCCCTTCCGACCCTGGCCATTCTATGATTCTATGAAATTTCAAGGTCAATCATCAGCTAGTTACAGCTTGTATACAGCAAGGTAGTGCTTACCATCTGTCACAGTCTGATTCAGACCAAGCTGTGGAACTTAAACTACAATATTATTCTAGGCAAACATGTGCCTAGAACTTAAATAATCAGCTGCCTTCCTTCGGTATCTACACAACGATGAATAAAAGCTGTTCTTGCCATTTCTTGCAGTATTGTTAACTGGCTTTATTTACTTTGCTGGAGTAAACTTAAGGGGGAAAACAAATAGCAAAAGTAGTTTCAGTCCTTCTCACAGACACACGACAGGCTTGGTGAGCACCTGCTGAATGTCTGCCGCTGATGTTGCCCATATCACAGTGCACAAGGGTCAGCTCCGCATAGTTTCCTTTATCTACCCTATGCAGTTTGAGCTGTTGTGGAAACAGCAGGTTACTTCTCTGTACTTTTCATGCCCAAACCTCACTGCTGCTGCTGCTGAAAAGGCCTGTTTGATGTGAAGGACAGACTTGGGTGAGAAGAGACCTCTGTGATAGTTCCATTGTCAGCAGTTAAAATACAGATTTCACAGAATTGCTAGCCTATTGGTTTCTGATCTTGAATTTGTTGTGATAGCTAAGTTTTCACAAAATCACAGAACATTAGGTATTAGAAGGGACCTCGAAAGATCAGTCCAATCCCCCCGCCACAGCAGGATCCTCTAGATCAAGCTGAACAGGAACATGTCCAGGCAGGTTTCAAACATCTTTAGAGAAGTAGACTGCACACCTCCTTGCGCAGGCTATTCCAGTGCTCTATTCCTTCTCATACTGATGTGGAACCTCCTGTGTTCCAGCTCACACCTGTTGCCCTTTGTGCTATTTGCATGTAAGATGGTGAATAAAACTTTTCCAGTTCTTCACTTGGCTACATGGCTGAAAGCACCTGACTTCCTTCCATTTCTTCTTTTCTCTAGGGTATTTCAGCTGGGGAGGCTTCATGTTCACATACAGATGATCCTGATGCATCTAGTTGGCAACACTAAGGTAAATGGATATAAGCAAATTTAATCATGTTTGACTTTTGCTTTCTAGATAGTTTTCTCAGGGGACATCAGGGCACGTGTAAGTTTTCTATTATCTTCAAGCTGCTCCCCTACATTGTGGTGTGATGTCCCTCAGCATAGAAGCAGCTGCCTGCTTTGAAGAATGTTGTTGGGTGGCATCAAACAGCTGCGGGTCATGGATGGTCATGTAAGTTAGCATCAAGTGCCTTATCCTGCTACTGGGGCAGTTTGTCATCTTGTCAGTGAAAATTGGACAAGCTCAATGACAAACAGTAGCAAGTGCCCTGAATGGAGTCTGAGGTTAGCACCTGTGATAAAAGGGGAGCAGTTTGCATTTGTATTTAGTGAAATCTGTAGATAAAGAATAAATAAAAATGTTGGGAGGGGTGTTAGTTCAAATGGGAAGGTGCTTGCTTAGCATGCAAGAAGTGGTGGGATTGATGGCCTGTACATTCTCCACTGTCAGGTTTTTTTAGTGGTGAGAGGAAAATTACTTAAACTGCTGCCATATTTGATTAGAAAAAAATTAAACTAACTAACTAAAATAAATAAAAATAATGCAGCTGAGAGAACTGGGGTTATTTAATTTAAAGTAGAGGAGGCTGAGGGGAGACGTTAACTGCTGTCTCCATGTATGTGAAAGGAGGTTGTAGAGGTGGCAGTTGGTCTCGTCTCTCATCCTATCACTTGTTACTTGTGAGGAAATGCCCACAGGCTGCATCAGGGGAGGTTAAATTAGACATTAGGAATAACTTTTTTACTGAAAGAGTGATCAAGTGCTGGAACAGGCTGCCCAAGGCAGTGGTGGAGTTCCCATCCCTGAAGGTGTTCAGAAAACCTGTAGATGTGGGACTTCAGGACACAGTTTAGTGGGCATGGTGTTGCTAGGTTGACAGTTGGACTTGATGATTTTAAAGATCTTTTCCAGTTGGACTTGATGATATTAAAGATCTTTTCCAACCTTAATGATTTTATTATTCTGTTCTATGATTCATGGATTGCAAGTAATAGACTGGTTTTTTTTTAATACACCTGGAGGCCATGCTTTCTGGTAGGTCTGCTAAATGAATATTACACATGTATTATGTTTTGGAATCAAAGTGGAATACATTTTCATTAGAAAGACCAGAACAAGAGGGAAAACTCTCTTACCTCTATGGAACTGCAGTTTTAAGCATCTCCTGCAGATGACAGTCATGAGATCCTCAAAAATCAGCAGAGGGAGGGGAATTAGCTCAAATGGTAGAGCGCTCGCTTAGCATGCGAGAGGTAGCGGGATCGATGCCCGCATTCTCCAGCTTTTTCACCCAGCGACTGTTTCACAGCTGACAACGTTCTTCCGTGAGTTGGTCGGTCAGGTTTACACAGAATCGTTCACTTCACAGAAAGCAGTTCACTTCAACCCTGGTCTCTCAAAGTGACTTAGTACATTTCTGACAGTAGAGTTACAACTTCTTTTTTTTATTGCTTTTGTAGACGTGCTAGAAGATTTTAATTCCTATCTTCTTTGTCATTTCTGATATTAAGAGTAAGTTTCTTGCAGGAGTGCTTTCCCTTGGTTACATATTCCAATCCTTAAATGACCTGATAGGGTAGGGTAGATGCAGAAGTAAGTTATGATATAAAGGGGGCTGAAAGGAGACCTAATCCTTGTGTCCAACTAACTGAAAGCAGGTTGTGGAGAGGTAGGTGTTGGTCTCTCCTCACAAGTTACAAGTGACAAGACAAGAGGAAATGGCCTCAAACTGCACCAGCGGAAGTTTAGGTTGGACATCAGGAAAAATTTCTTCATTGAAAAGGTCATCATGCCTTGGAACAAGCTGCCCAGGGAGGGGTATGAATCATCATCCCTGCGTATGTTGAAAAGTCATGTTGATCTGGAGCTTACGAACAGGGTTTAGCAGTGGGCTGGGTACAGTTAATGGTTGGACCCAATGGTCTTAAAGGGTCTTTTCCAACCTACATGATTCTGTGATTCCAAACTCAGTTTTTAATGAACACACAGAGTTTGAGACTTACATAGAGTAAGGAAAATAGTCTAATTTACTTTCATCTTTCACTTGCTTTGTGCATATTTCTAATTAGCAAATGGATGGCGAAGATCTTTTAATGAGATTTCCTTTAAAACCAAATGACTGGTTACAAGCATTTCCAGTCAGTCTGTGTAATTAGAGTAGCACTTGCAGTCCTTGCTTATTTAAAAAAAAAAAAAACACAACTGAAAACAAAACCACCTCTATGAACTAGAGACAGGCTTTATGAGCCACCTAGTGGGATTATTCTGCAACCACAGAACCACAGGACATGAGGGATTGTAAGGGAGGACCTCGAAAGATCAAGTCCAATCCTCCTGCCACAGCAGGACATCAAGTTGCACAGGAACATGTCCAGGTGGGTTTTAAATGTCTCCAGAGAAGGAATCTCCACAACACGCCTGGGCAGCCCCTTCCAGTGCTCTGTCACCCTGACTGTGAAGAAGTTCCTTCATATTTAAGTGGAACTTCCTCTGTTCCAGCTTATACCTGTTGCTCCTTGTCCTAGCATTAGGTGACACAGAGCAGAGCCTGGCTCCATCCTCCTGACACCCACCCTTTCCATATTTATCAACATTAATGAGATCACTCTCCCATTTTTTCAAGCTAGAGACCCAGCTCCCTCAGCCCTTCCTCATAAGGGTGATGTTCCTCTCCCTTAATCACCTTTGTGGCTCTGCACTGGACTCTCTCCAGCAGTTCCATGTCCTTCTGGAACTGAGGGGCCCAGAAATTGACACAGTATTCCAGATGTGGTCTCACTAGGCAGAGCAGAAAGGGAGGAGAACTTCTCTTGATCTGCTGACCACCTCTCTTCTGATCCACTCCAGGATGCCATTGGCATTCTTGGCCACAAGGTCCCATTGTTGGCTCATGGTCATCCTGCTGGGGTATTTTGCTGGGGTAGCCAGATGCATCACTATTTGAATTTATTTTCTTTTTTAAATACTAAATTCACCTTTCTTAAAAACATATTTAATTTTTTTTTTTCATATTGGTGCCGTTCTGTCTTACAAGAAGTAGTACCAAGTATTTAGGAAGGGCAATCTTGTTCTTTTACTCTCATAGCTATAACAAGGGAGAGGTAGTACTTTTAAGGACCAAGCAGTATAAAAAGAACGCAACGATGCTTTCAGAAAGTAAATAGCTTAGAACTGCATCAGCCTTAGTTAAAAGTAACTGTGAAATAAAAATACCTTATAGCATGGAAGCAAAGAAATTGTAAGACGGTGAGTTTCTACACAAAATATGTAAGTAGTAACGCAGCAGAGAAGATCCTGTAAGGCAAATGCCACTAGATAAGCTATGCTTCTGGTATTTAAGGGTTTTTTTAAAAAGGCCTGCAAAATACAACTCCTACGTGTCAAGGTCCTGAAATCTCAGCTTACCTGTATCTAACTTCTAAGCCATGAGTCAGCAAGACTTCCCTCTGTGGAAAAGCACATGAATTACATCCTTCCAGCCCATAAAAACCAAGATGGGATGATCATGACTTGCTTAGCACTAAACTAGACCAGGCACGAGATGGATGTGGCTTAACCTAATGCTTCTAACACACTGTATTTTTATGTCTAGGAGAGAGAGAGTCCCTTTCTTGTACTGAAAACCAAACCATGGACAGTTCAGCTACAGATTTGCTCATATTTGCTTCCCTTCTATTGGAAGCTGTGGCACAGGGTATTAGACTATTTGCTTCAGCTTAAAAAAGCTAAAGTGAGCCCTGGAGATAAGCCTGGTGCTGTGTATACCAAAGTGAATTAGGGATCTTCTCTGCCAGCTTAGTGGTGAAAACAACAGCAGGTATTGTCATGCAATGCCTGAGAGCATCTGCTTTGCCTAGAATATAGAGAGATTATCCAGTCATAAGCTAGAGTGCATCTGGAATAGTGTGGACAGTTCTGGGCCCCTCAGTTCAAGTACACAGAGCTGCTGGAGAGTCCAGCGCATAGCCACAAAGATGATGGAGTGGAGCATCTCCCTGATGAGGAAAGTGAAGAAAGGCTGAAGGACCTGGATCTCCTGAGCATGGAAAAACAGAGACTGAGAGGTGACCTCGTTAGTGTTTATGAATACGTAAAGGGTGAATGTCAGGAGGATGGAGCCAGGCTCTTCTCAGTGTTATTTAATGATAGGACATGGGGCAATGGGTGTGAGCTGGAACAGAGGAGGTTCCACATAAATATGAGAAAGAACTTCACAGTGAGGGTGACAGAGCACTGGAATGGGCTGCCCAGGGTGGTTGTGGAGTCTCCTTCTCTGGAGACATTTAAAACCCACCCGAGTATGTTCCTGTGTGACTGCTTCTGGAGGATCCTGCTGTGGCAGGGAAATTGGACTAGATGGTCTTTTGAAGTCCCTTCCAATCCCTAATGTTCTGTGATTCTGTGAAACTGGACCTTGTTCTTTCACTGTTCAGCTTTGGACAGTGAAGGTCGGTATCTTTTCCAGTCATGCTCAAAATTGCACTGAAGATGTTACCAAAGCATTTTCCAGTCTAACGAAAAAAGTTTCTTTTGCACTTTCACAAAAAACTCCCTAAAAAAAAAAAAATCACAGAATTCTAGATTAAAAATTGCTTGGCACAGGATATTCTCATTTTCACTTGAAATAAATGATTTAAAAGGGCTCTTTAGCAAATACCTTTATTTGAGATTACAGCAAACTGCATTTACTAAAGGGGCGTTTAAGATGAATTTTTACAATTCAATTTGAAATCCATACAACATTGTTAGCTTGTTCTACAAAACCTCATAAAAGCACACAGCACTCGCCATGTGAGTAATTACATTTAGGTAAAATATAAGTAGCATTTTTCAGCTAAGGACTTGTTAGGTTCTCCATAATACCTTGTGCTGACAGAAGTGCCATGTAATTGCCACTACCCTCTTCAGAGCAAATGGTGGCCCTGTTATCTTGAAAATGTTGCAGACCGGCAATACTAAGGCAAAGAGTAAAGCCATGAGAGTTGGCTTGCAAGGAAAACCTATGCTCGTCATAGCTAATAATAGTCTCAAATCTCAAAGCTCTTGCAGTATCTGAAGTAAGGCAAAGTAAAAGGTGTGATAGCTGGCTCACAAGCAGAGGCCAACTCACAGCAGCCTAACAGTCTTTCCAGTCACAGTCAAGAAGTCATCGTCAGCCAAGGCACGAAGCGCTTCATCAAACATCTCCTTTGTGACAGCCTTAAAAGAAAGAAGTAAATTAAGATGGAAGGGAAAACAGTTCAAAGACAACAGAAATACTTTACTTGCTACCAATATTCTTTTTCAGCTTTAGTTTGTTCTTTTTACCGTTTGAAATGTCTTAGAACCCTGGACCTGAAGTCAGAATAAAGTACAGCTCTTTTATCTGTAGTAGAATTGACTTTTTGGTTACATCAGCTGAAGAAGTTAATGTCTCCCTTTCCCTCTACAATGAGATTTGAGGACAAAAATGTTGCTCGAGAAAATATTTATGTATCCCTTTCCCCCCTATAATGAGGTTTGAGGGCAAAAATACTGACTGGAACAAACACCATGCTTTTTCTTTAATGAAAGTCTAAAAACACAGCAAAAGCACTTACTGTATCAGACTGTGCTCGGAGATCATCGAAAAGCTGTTGGTACTTCAAAGCTGGCGTTTTACCCTTTGACTGGATAAGCTTCCTTAAGGCTTGAGCCAACTCTTCCTTTCGCTTCCGAGCTGTGGCACTCATTCCTTACAGAAAGAAAACAACTTTCAGAAAATAAGCTAAGGGGAGCAGGGTGTGTGACACTTCAAAATTCAACAAGTCTGACAGGATCCCAGCTTTAACAACGTAAAAACACAAACCAGTAGTGAGAATGGAGATGTCAACAATTCCAGTCCTTGGATCAGTGGCAGACTGTTTCAGTGCTTCCCGATGGAGGCGTTTGGCTTCTTCTACATCAATGGTTTCAACTTTCTCAGAGAAGCGTACTTTAGCATGTGCTTCTGCTAGGCGGATCAGAGACTCAAGCTGTCGAGGATACGCAGAAACCATTCCCCTGCCACTACCGATCTTCCTCATGTCCACATATGCCTGAAAAGGAGAAAGTCACTACATACTTCAGTATATGCTGTTGCAATTTTCAGAGCCTTCTTCATCCTCCACCTCTTAACAGCAGTTCTGGCAGTCCCCTCAGTTCCAGGACACAGAACTACTGGAGACAGTCCAGTGTAGAGCCACAAAGATGATGGAGTGGCACATCTCCCTGATGAGGAAAGGCTGAGGGAGCTGGCTTTCTTGAGCTTGGAGGAGACTGAGGGGTGACCTCATTCATATTTATAGTTATGTGAAGAGTGGGTGTCAGGAGGATGGAGCCAGGCTCTTCTCAATGTCATCCAATGACAGGACAAGGGGCAGTGAGTGTAAGCTAGAACAGAGGAGGTTCTACAGCAATATGAGAAGGAACTTCTTCATAGTGAGGGTGACAGAGCACTGGAATAGGCTGTTCAGGGAGGCTGTGTGGTCTCCTGCTCTGGAGATGTTTAAAACCCACCTGGATATGTTCCTGTGTGACTTGATCTAGGGGATCGGACTAGATGATCTTTTGTGGTCCCTTCCAATCCCTAATGTTTTGTGATTCTGTGATAATGATCCTTTATAACTTTTAAATGTTAAGAGGTTTTTGGAGGGATCCCACATAAAGGCTGTATGGATGCTTTGTATCTACACACGAGGGGATTTGGCCATTTTCACAAATCAGGAAAGACTCTGACGTTCTTAACAGAAGTTCCTTTACCTCAATAAGGGCTTGGCTTGCTTCTTCACTTAACCTGGGGTTTATGTAACCACGAGCATACGCAATATAATCCCTCAGTACTGCCATGTCCATGTATTCCTCCTCCACCTTTTCTTCACTTCGGTAGTACAAGGAAATCAAATGACGAGCAAGACGTCTGTCGTAAGCTTCGTCACGTGGATCCAACATTAAAAAGATCAAGTCAAATCTGAAACAGGGTAAGAATCCAGCATTAGCGTGTGTATGCTTTCTTGCCATTTAAACTAGTTTGGTTTAGGGGTTTTGACTTAAGTGTAAGTTATTCTGATATTAACTCCTACTGAATAGGGGTTGCCTTACTGAAGTGAAAATACAATTTTTCTATAATTCTGATAGTACAGAACAGCCTGGTGGATTTGCTTTCAACCCCATGGGCTCAAAACCTTGAAACTGAGACATATTCTGCAAAATTCAGATCCTGTATTCAAGGCTGACAGATTTTGTTTTCTTACAAAAAGACCCAACAAAACCCAAACCCAACAAACACACTCAAACACAATAAAACCTCCCACAATATCTCCTCCCAAATACACAGCAACAAGCTTCCTGCTAACAAAACTGCCCTGAAAGGAAGCAGCAAACAGAGCATAGAGCTCCATAGTGATATTATGCATAGAAAAACTGAAATAAAGGCATATATAAATACAAATGCTTGCAATTTAACCCTGAAGATGGTTTATAATATTACAAACAATCCATTCAGCTATGCTCAACTACAGGCAAACACAAATAATGTAGTTTTAGTTAGCCAACTGTGTATTTAAAGCTTAAATGTAATAAAAGGTGGAACTGGGGTTTATAAACCTCAGTTTCAATCAGTACACCCATCCTAAGGTACCACTTCACACAATTACACAGAATCACTCTGGCTGGAAAAGACCCCTGGGATCATTGAGTCCAACCATCTACCCTACCTTCTAAATTTACCTCTAAACCATATTCTTCAATACCTCATCCAAATGATCTTGAAACACATCCAGGGATGGTGACTCAACCACCAATCTCTAATGTTCTGTGATTCTACGAAAATTGCAAGTTTCTGAACACTTAGCTGGGAGACGATTACGAAGCAACAGAAGTAAATAGAAAGATCCTACAGATCTCATCACATCAGGTGTTCAAGACAGTTCTCTGCTCAAACATAAATGGCAAGAACAGCACCTGAAGTAAGTGCTAGAAAGATTTTCTACTGTGCTACAGATACCACCACTGTTCTCGTCTCCTACATTTAATCTTTTTAACAAGATGAAGTCTTGCATCTCATAAAAGACACACAAGCAGTTCAGTACCTTGACAGCAGTGTATGAGGAAGCTGTATGTTTTCAATGGTAGTCTTTTTTGGATTCCACTGTGATTCTATAGGGTTAGCGGCTGCTAGGATAGACGTACGAGCATTCAGCTGGCAAATAATTCCGGCCTGTCAAAATGAAAAGCATTTCTGAAATGTTTCTGAAACTGTAAGGTGCCACTAAAGCTTTCTCCCCTGACTGCATGACATCACCTATGTTACTCAATGGTTTCTGTAGTAAAAAAAAATTAGCTTGTAAAAGCCTTAAAGAACAAAAGGATCTAGAAATACAACAGCCACATTCTTTTGTAAGTGAGTTGTTAAATAATCTAGGACTGATCCACTGACAACAATGTTGACTGTAATCCTTTGTTCTTGTGGTAACTTTTCAGTTTCAGCTGCCTAGCAGATAACTCACTTAGCAGAAACCTGGAATTCAATAGCCGCTTACCTTTGCGATGGAGAGAGTCTGTTGTTCCATTACTTCATGCAGTACTGATCTTGTGCTTTCATTCATTTTATCAAACTCATCAATGCAGCAAATGCCATTGTCACTGAGCACTAGAGCACCTGTCTGCAGAACCAGCTGCCGCGTTTCTGGATCCTTCATCACATACGCAGTAAGACCAACTGCACTTGAACCTTTGCCAGACGTATATTGGCCTCGAGGAACCAGGTTATACACATACTGGAGCAACTGGGATTTACTAGTACCAGGGTCACCACAGAGAAGAATGTTGATCTCGGCACGAAAATTGCCTCTTCCCGTGTGAGTAAAATCCTTTTTTGAGCCCCCAAACAGCTGAAGCAAAATGCCCTACAAAAAAAAAAGTTCTCTTTGAAAATCAAAACATCACCTCTTGTACAACTAACAGAGCAAATCTAAAATATCTAATGAACTGAAACACTGCTGCAATTAACACAACTCAAACATGAACAAGAATACCTGAAACTGTATTTAGAAGTTTTTAAAAAGGTTCATTCAAGTCACAGATTCACACAGAATCACAGAACATTAGGGATTAGAAGGGACCTTGAAAGATCATCTAGTCCAATCTCCCTGCCACAGCAGGATTACCTACACCAAGTCACACAAGTCCAGGCAGGTTACAAACATATAATGAAATTGCTAGGTACTACAAAGTCAGCTTCACATTAAAGTTTGAAATGGAATTCATTACAAATCTATTCCAAAACCTAGGTAATAAAAATTTTGCTAGCAAATTCTGTTGAAAATTCTAAGACAAGACAGAAGACTTGTTTTCCCTAAGGCTACTAAGGCCGAAGTACTGTATCATTAGAAAAGTAACATTTTCATCAGCTTTTCAGTGAAGACTAATCAAATACTTTATTTCAAGACAAATTACTTTACTGTGCTCACAACATCAAAGTTCTTGTCCATCAAGATGAAGTTTAAGGTCTCATTTCATCAGAATTTACCAACACTTTCTCATTATTTCT
The DNA here is from genome assembly GCA_028565055.1 of Phoeniculus purpureus. Lineage (NCBI taxonomy): Eukaryota > Metazoa > Chordata > Aves > Bucerotiformes > Phoeniculidae > Phoeniculus > Phoeniculus purpureus. The sequence goes on along the minus strand of JAOXOE010000343.1, from coordinate 27,131,576 downwards.
TAAAGAAAGCATGTGCTCAGTTTTAGGAAATAAAAAAATCCACCATTCCTTTCCTCTAGCAGCATATATGTACACTACAAAGTCAATGAAAAGAAGAGATAGCCAGCCACAGTGGTGGGAAAGGCAAGTAAAACTGTACACTGCTTCAGGTGAAGCCTCTGCACAATTTCCTCCAGCACATAAACCTTGTAGAGGCATGGACAGAGCTGTTTTGGTGAGGTGTGTTCTCATTCCATTAGAACAAACTTGCAGAGGTCAGTAAAACCTGCAGAGTTATACGAGGTAAGCACTTCCAGGTGTTAAAGGTAGAATTTCTGTATGTTGTTGTGAACATTTTAGTCAGAACCAGAAGAATCTCCCTATCTTGTCTTCAGCTTCACCCCCGATACCTGATGTGCCTTAGTATGGTGAGGAGGCAACAACAAATGGAAGAGTTGTTACTGTATTTCCATTTCAGCAGTAAATTGTTGTATGGCTTGGATTACCTTCCCAGCCATTTCAGACACCTGTGAACGATGGATCAATCTATAATGAAAAAACTGAAGGAATATCCCTGAAGAGGATTGTCTGGTGTCTGCCATTACCTCAGACCCACCTACCGGCTATAGTTTTTGTAATGATAGAAGCTGTAGTGCATCAGTTGAGCATTTTATTAGAACAGTCCTTGGACATGTTCCTGTGCAACTTGGTCTAGGGGATCCTGCTGTGGCAGGGGGATTGGACTGGATCATCTTTCGAGGTCCCTTCCAACCCCTAATGTTCTGTGATTCATATAAATCTATTAATCATAAGAGCAACATAGAATTTGTCACCTTTTTGATATCTTCATGCTCGTAGATACTTGGGGCCAACGCTGAAGAAAGTCTCTCATATATGTCTGCTTTTTTAGAAAGCTCTCCTAGAAGTTTCACACGTTCCTCTGTGAACATTTTTTGCTCTGTTTCTTCATCAACGCCATGCAGGCGTTTTGAATCTGTCTTGCGATAGTGTATGACATCGATGTGGGTCTTATAAACAGATTTTACATTGCTGATTCTTGGGTTCACGCGAATTGGGACTGCCCTGTAGATACCTAAACAAAATGTCAAATAACAGCATTAGATGTGACAAAAAATAATCCCAAACCCTGACTTTTTCACATGGTCCCTTGAAACACAAAGCTTTTCAAAGGAGTCTAAATACTTCAGTCAGTTTCTTTACCAGTGTGAGTCACGTAGAAGTCAGCAGAACACATTTAAGTTATGTAGATAGTTTTTGAAGGTACCTGCGCGTTTAGCATTCCTATCACACATGTTGTCAACAAGGAAAATTGTTAAATGTGTTTGAAAAATCAGGCACTTAGAGACTCTGGTAAGATGCCCCTGAGCCTTCACTTCTACAGGCTGAGCAGTCCCAGCTTTCCCATCCTTCCCATATATGTCCAAGGCTTCAGTTATCATCATGGCTCTTTGCTGAATTCTATCCACTATGTCCACATCTCTCTTGTAATGGAGAGCCTAGAACTGGACACTGTTGTCCAGACATGGCCTCACCAGTGCTGAGTAGAAGGAAAAGATCACTTTCCTTGATCTGATAGCAACACTGCTCATGCAGCCATACAGCCAAGAAAGCTGGGTGCTCTGTAGTCACACACTGCTCCCTTCCAGTTCTGCTTCTGTCTACAGGTTTGCTGAGGGTGCACCCCATCCCATCATCCATTAGTGAAGATACAGAAGTGTCTGGTCCTGGAGTACAGCCCTGGCGACCAACCTCCAGCTGGGGTTTGTACTACTAATCACAATACTCTTGAGTCCAGCAGTTCTGCCAGTTTCAAACATCTCACACTGTCATATGTTAGTCACAGGTTAGTCTCTGAGCATGTTATAGGGGACAGGGATGAAATCCTTGCTGAAGTCAAAATAGACAAGGTAAACTGGTCCAGTCACCTCACTGTAGAAGGGTGTTACCCATTGTAAATCAATGCTGACTACTCCAAATCAACCCTCTTGTCTTCCGTTAGAAATGGTTTCCAGGAATACTGTATTTATCACCTTTCCAAGGGTCAAGATGAGGTTGGACTGGACAGCAGTTCCCATGTCTCCTCCTTGCCCCAGGAGAGACACTGACTTTCTTCCAGTATCTTAAGCAGTCCCCATGACTTTTCAAAGGTCACTGTGTGGTCTTGCACAGACTGTGACCAGCATTTGCAGGTGTCCCCCACCAGGTCCCTTTACAGACAGTCAAGATCAGTGAAAAAGGAAAAAGCAAATACTGAAGGCAAGTTTTACCTGTGACATTAACTCTGTCACCTGGCTGAACTTTATCAACAAGGTCATTGTGAGCAAACAGTGCAACTGTATGTGGAGTCTGTCCGGCCGGCATATCTTCAGGAGACTCCTGCAGTTTGATCTAACAAAAAAACCCCAAAAAACTCCAAATCACTGAAGATTTAGTCTGCAAGAAGCAAAGGTTTCCACAGAGCATGCAACAAAATCTTGTTACTAGCAGAGTCTTTAGCACCATTTTGAATCAGGAACATTACTCGAGAACAAAATACCCCCTCCCAAGAACTAAACCCGATTTCTGGTTTTAAAAAGGTCTGATGAAAACTAGAATTCTGATGGTGACTACTTGTGTGGCTAAAATGCTGATACAGACAAACCTTATCTAGTGCAGTATATAAAGTGGCTTCTGTAATAGGAATATTGTGATGTGTTTTGTCCTTTTATTTCTCTTGCAAATAAGACTTGCCCATCCCCTGACAGGACAAAGGGCAAAACTGGAACACAGGAGATTCAATTTGAACAGAAGAAACATTTTTTTTATAGTGAGGGTAACAGCACTGGAACAGACTGCCCAGAGTGGTTGTGGTGTCTCCATTTCTAGAGACATTCAGAACCCATGTGGACATGTTCCTGTGTGACCTGCTCTAGAACCTGCTCAGGCAAGGTGAGCTGGACTAAACAATCTCCAGAAGTCCCTTCCAACCACGACCATTCTATGATTCTAGGTAGCTTCACCCATTTTTAGGCTCCAAAGCTCCTTTCCCTTTTCAAAACATTCAATCTCAAGACCCAGATACTCATGTTACTCAGGATATCAGCAAGATGAGGAGCAAAAACTAGGAGCGGTTCTGTTTTAGCCACCACCTGAGCACAACATACCATCTGTTTGTCGGAGAACAGCGATCGGTTGTGGATCAGGGCCATGCTGTGTGTTGTGTTACAGTTCTTGCATACTGATGGCTCGGCAATCCTGCCACGATCAATTTCTACTCTGGTGGTGAAAGCGCAAACTTGGCATTTAAAGAATGCTTCTTGCATCTCAGGAATTAACTGGGAGCTTCTGATTACCATACCGCTGATGGTGATGAGCTGATCAATATCTGCAAAATACAGAGACTCCTGTCATGACTTCATGTTCCTAAATGTAAAATGGATGTTAAGATTTCCTGGTACATTAGTTTTCAGGGGATAGGGAGACATGTGAGTTAGGAACTAGCACTGAGGGGTGACCTCATTAATGTTTATAAATATGTGAAGAATAGGTATCAGGACAATGGACCCAGGCTCTGCTTAGTGGCAACCAATGATAGGACAAGGGGCAATGGGTGTGAGCTGAAACAGAAGAGGTTCCACGTAAATATGAGAAAGAACTTCTTCACAGTGAGGGTGACAGCACTGGAACAGGCTGCCCGTGGAAGTTGTGAGTCTTCTTCTCTGGAGTTATTTAAAACCTGCCTGGAGATGTTCCTGTGTGACTTGATGTAGGTGATCCTGCTGTGCCAGGGGGACTGGACTGGATGAACTTTTAAGGTCCCTTCCAATCCCTAATGTTCTGTGATTTTATCCAAGACAAAGCAGAATCCTAAGTGCATAGTACAAATACTCTAATTTACAGGAAAATCTCTACAAAAGAAAGAATCCTTCACCCTTGCAGAATTAAGAACATGAATAGCTGGTGCAAGGAAAGAATTTTCCTTGTGGGTAGATTATTTTGCTTTTAGGCTCTAAAGTGTTTGCAACAGCTACATGAAAGACACTTGTGAAGATGAGTCACAGAGTATTATATGGTCTCCATGTAATTCTATACTAACATTTCCCATGATTATAATCACAGAACATTAGGGTTTGGAAGAGACCTTGAAACATCATCTAGTCCAATCCCCTTGACACAGCAGGGGGATCAAGTCACACAGGAACATATGCAGGCAGGTTTTGTGGGTTTTAAATGTCTCCAGAGAAGGAGAATCCACAACCTCCCTGGGCAGCCCCTTCCAGGGCTCTGTCACCCTCACTTTAAAGAAGTTCCTTCTCATATTTATGTGGAACCTCCTATGTTCCAGCTTAAACCTGTTGCCCCTTGTCCTATCATTAGATTGAGCACAGCCTGGCTTCATCTTCCTGACACTTGCCCTTTCCATATGTATAAACATTAATGAGGTCACCCTTCAGTCTCCTTTTTTCCAAGCTCAAGAGATCCAGCTCCCTTAGCCTTTTCTCACAAGGGAGATGTTCCACTCCCTTCATCATCGTTGTGGCTCTGTGTTGGACTCTCTCCAGCAGTTCTGTGTCCTTGTGGAACTGAAGGACCCAGAACTGGACACTATTCCAGGTGCGGTCTCACCAGAGGAGAGAGAGAGTAGAGTAGAGGGGGAGGAGAACCTTTCTCCATCTGCTAACCACCCTCATTCTGATCTACCCCAGGATGCTGTTGGCCTTCTTGGCCACATGGGAACGTTGCTGGTTCATGGCCATCTTGCTGGCCACCAGGACCCCCAGGTCTCTTTCTCCTATGTTGCTCTCCAACAGGTCAGTCCCTAAACCAATACTGGTACCTGGGGTTGTTCTTGCCCAGATTCCAGAATCTACACTGCTTTTGTTATAGTTCATTCAATGTCTCCCTGCCCAAGTCTCCAGCCTGTACTTGGCATGGGAAGTTTGGTTAACCCTTGCCATTTACTGCCTTTGTGATGGCCCCGTATGGGAAAACCAGAATGATGATAGTGCCAGCAGTGCAGGGAAGTGCTCAGGCCAGGCATTGTTTGCACCAGAACTGACCTGTTTCAGGATTACTAGTTCATACCTTGTCATCTCTTGAAACTGCAGGGTGAAAGCATGATTCCTTGAAAGCTCAGTGAAGCTTGAACCACTTTCTTCAGAGGAAAAGGGAGAAAGGTGTTGATTTTGAGATGAGAGCTTGATCTTGGTGGCACAGCATAAAGCATGTCTTAAATGAAAACACTAGTTTCACTTGTATGTGAAAGTCCCTGACAGTATGTGAATAGCAATGGCAGAAAAAATCTTGGTATTAACTATAGTCCATCAGTAGAACAAGTGCTCCATTTCATCTTTTAGATACCAAAAAAAAATCACTCTTGTTTTAAATTTTCTATTTGTTATTATTCTGCACATTCTTAGATCTTTTCTCTTTTTTTGGTTACTGGGAAACGTGATTGGGATTTTGACTGAACTAGGGTGGTTTTGAGAAAATTGAAGTTAAATTATAACTATCTGGACTTCAGCTTTTCATTTTTGCTTTATAGTATCATGATTTGTTTCATGAGTTTCTTCACATGTGCCATAATAAGAGCTTTCAAATTGTGGGGTAGAGTTGCTGTTTATTTGGTAATAGCAGCTAGCAGCCCTTGCACTGACAAGCACTTATGCTTGAAGACATCAGCTGAAGTTTTTGTCTCCAGATGGTAACCAACATTCTCTCTTGCCCACTATCTCAGAGTCCCCAATAGTTTCATTTAAAAATGTCTATTAAAGCTGCTACATGAAGTAAGAGAAGTATTGTGTGACATTAGAAGGAGCATTTAATGACGAACTATATTTCTGGAGTTACTGATGAGGAAAGTGTTTCCAGAGCAGCTTCCCATTTCAGAGACTTCTACTAACAAGGGTTCAAGTTTCATCCTACTTGTATTTTCATTCTGTGTTGAAAAGTGAACAGACAAAACCAACAGAAAGTCTAGAAAACCCCACTTATTTTCCCATAACCTTAGAAGGTGGCTGAGTCTACGAGCTGCAAAGGTAAAATGGCTTTGGTTACTGACTGATATGGGTAGAGTTTTATTGGTGTGTCTTGGATGGATTTCTTTATTTCTCTTTGCTCCTGGTATTCAGACTGCTTGAGACTGACATGAAGTGATGTGAAAAACAATGGTGTGATGGAGGAATTAGGGTTTTGGTTAATTCCTTCTACATGAAGACCTTAAAGTCAGTCTTTAGTGACAGCACACAAAAGTTCAACCTTGGAACTCTCTTGAGTTAGACTGATATTATAGGATTTTTTTTTTCCCTCAGTATCACTGGCATCCATTTCAAATCTGGCAAGGTACATACTGGTTGATCTACAGCTGGCTGTGGTGGGAAAGGCCACTGTTTTTTTGTTCCCTTTCATTTAAATACATGTACTTAGAATTGGAGAGACTGAAGCAAAGTCATTCTCTGTGTGTGGGCAATAATGTCTGCTGCCTTTTGTTTTTCTTCATCTGATAGCAGTGGTTACTTTTCATTATTTTAACATAGGATGGAAACTTTGAAAATGTTGGAAAGGCATAGGTTTCAAGAAGGTCTCCCAATCCTACCAAGCTGTTACTACTTCTTTTTCATGCATATTCATGGATAAATTACCTTCCTTGTTAGGCATCCTCTGATAGTAGTGAACCTTTCTCTGTTGGTGAAACTCCACTACCCCTTGAGCCTGGGCTCCCAAAGTGCTACTTTTAAGTGATGTGGAACAGTGGTGCTGTTTGCTGTATCACACACACCCCTGACACAGCATTTTACACAAGTGGCTACTTTAGAAATGAGACTTGAATTTTGTGGGTGCCGATCGTTATTACTCACTTTGCTTTAGCACCTATTGTCCAATAATTAACAATATTTCTTCTAAGTATGGATTGCTAATTCACAGCTGGAATTTACAGAGGTCTTTATTCAGTAAGTAGAGTAAGAATGTAAGAATAGTGGCCATATTGCTTCTCCTTCAAATGGAGTCTTCACCAGCAGAAATTAATTGCTGTGTTGGGCTGTTTTCTCTCATGTTTTCTAAATATAGCTCAAGAGCAGTCTGGTTCTTGAAGCCATCTGCATTAATAGGCTAGAGGAAATAAAATACTCTATTAGTCATTTATTTTATAAGTGAGCATAAGTTGGCAAATGGAAAATAAATCCTCATAAGGAAATACCCTTCTAAGCAAAGGCAGGAGGTTTTAACGTTACAGCTTAGAGTTTTTATGAGATGGGTGACTGTGCTTGTCTTCTGTTGGGCACCCGACTGTGGAGGCAGTTTCAGAATGGTTTTTTTTTAAGATCTAATTTTGGGACAGTTGCAATTATTCACCTTTGTTTTTTCTTCTTCTTCTGTTTTCAGCCTAAAGCATTGTTTAGTAGGAAGAAGGTAACTCTTTTCCTCTGTAGATGAACCAGAGTAGCAGAAGGGGGAAAGTTTTTGGTTGTGTTTTTTGGTTTGTTTTTAACTCAAGGATTTTTCTGAAGACACCTACAGCATATATAGCAGTGGGAAACATTTCCTTATGCACCTGTAAACCTGTGTGTTCACCACAGTAAATGATGCTACAGCAGAGGTGGTTTGACTTTAAATAGTTTGAAACTGTTAGGAATTGTGTCAGGACGATGGAGCCAGGCTCTTCTCAACGTCATCTAGTGATAGGACAAGGAGCAAGCGTGTAAGCTGGAGGTTCCATATAAATATGAGAAGTAACTTCTTCATGGCGAGGGTGACAGAGCACTGGAATGGGCTGTCCAGAGGGGTTGCAGAGTCTCCTTTTCTGGAGATATTTAAAACCCACCTGGATAAGTTCCTGTATGACTTAGTCTAGGTGATCCTGCTCTGGCAGGGGAATTGGACTGGATGATCTTTCGAGATCCCTTCCAGTCCCTAATGTTCTGTGATTCTGTGTTATTGCAGCCTGAATCAATGGGTTGAGGCCAATTGAATGAGTTTTGAGAAGACCAAGCACTAGTTAATGCACTTGGGTCATAACTCAGAACAATGCTACAGATCTGGGGAAGAGTGACTGGAAAACTGCTGGACAGAAAAAGCCCTGGTGGTATTGACTGATTATCAGTTACCTGTGAGCCAGCAGACTGATTATCAGCTACCTGTGAGTCAGCAGTGTTGGCAAGAAGGCCAATAGCATTCTGGATCGTATCAGAAATAGTGTGACCAGCAGGAGTAGGGATATGATTGTTCCTCTGTACTCAGTAGTGGTGAGGCCACACCGTCAGTACTGGTTTCAGATTTAGGCACCTCAATACAAGAAGGATACGGAGGATACAAGGACTGGAGGAGGTCCAGACAAGGGCAGCAATGTTGATGAAAGGTCTCAAGAACAAACTTTGTAAGGAGCAGCTGAGGGAGCTAGGCCTATTTATCTGAAGAGGAGGAGGCTGAGAGGAGACCATATTGCTGTCTACAACCACCTGAAAGAAGGAGTAGAGAGGTAGTAGTTGGTCTTCTGTCATAGAATCATAGAATCACTGAATCATTAGGGATTGGAAGGGACCCCGAAAGATCATCCAGTCCAACACCCCTGCCACAGCAGGATCACTTCACTGGAGAAGTTGTAGAATCAGAATCACTCTGGGTTGGAAGGGACCACCTGAT
>JAOXOE010000343.1:27091105-27119536 GCA_028565055.1 Phoeniculus purpureus | reverse complement strand
ATCTCACTGAGACCTGACTGCTTTGGTTTCCTTTCCCCTTAAAACCCGGGAGCAAAGCAGTCTCTTAGTTTCAACCCATTACAAACTGATAGAACTTGAGTAGATCTGGGTGTTAGAGAGACTGCAGCATAAACAGAAACACAAAATGCACTGAACAACAGAGAGACCTTTCTGGGGCGAATGGGATGTGGCTACCTCACACAGGTAACACCTCGCTCCGTGTCCCAACTATCTGTTATATACTGGACAGCTGTTTTCCCTCAAACAGGAGTACCATTGCCATCTGTAAGAGCAGACCTGATCATCTGCCTCTGCTGTCCATAGCTGCCCAAAGGCCAAAGCTGACAACTCCTCTTCCATCAGACACAAACCCAACCCAGTCTCTGCAGGAGCAGCTCAGCTGAACTGTAAATCCTCACAGGCAGCACCCTGTGCAGGCAAATAAAACTCCAAAGTGGAGTAAGAATGGGTTTTTTTCAAAATGTAACCCCTAATCTTAATTTTTTGAATGGATTTGTCTGCAGTTGGCTCAAGCCCACTAGTACAGTCACTTAGCTGAAATACATTTAATTAACAAAACACACCAATCACCAGGGTCCAAAGGGCTTGAGGCAAAAAGCTGCACCACAGAGACCCCTACAGAGGACAGACCAGGGCTTACAGAGCACACACTGGGCACTCAGTCAGTATTTTGCAACAAAACCTGAAGATGTTTTCCTTCCTTAACACAAAGCTAGTTCTTTTCAGAATACTGAGATGAGGGCAGCGAGTGCAGCGGTGGAGTTGTTACCACTGGGGATGTAAGAGCATTCTGCATTTACTTTGCACCAGCACATCCTCTGCTAGAACAAAGCTGCTTTGGCATTTGGCTCAGGTGCTGTGTGGTTTGTCCGTCGTTACCTGTGGCCACACAAACATCCCTACCTCCCACGAACATGAGTTTTCACTTTCCTTCTGAAAATAATTTCAGATGCTGCATTATCAGTGCTGTAAAGGATACGTAAGGATCATCCTGCTTTCTGCAACATCTCCAAACACCGCATAGAGGTCTTCCTGCTTATCCAAGAGCTCACATCACTCACACTTTGTCATGGATAAAGGCAACCAGAGGAGGTAATGAAAGAATACCTTCTCAATACTGGAATATACAGGCAAATCTGACCAGTTCCCAGAACTGAGTGATTTCCACTTATTTCTGCCTTTGACACCTGCTTCTGTACAGCTGGGTCACAGTACTTGTAAGTGTCCTGACCTGAGGGAATCGTAGCCCAGCTGGGCACCTCTGCCTTGGAGACAAACAATGAAAGGAGGATGTCTGTATGCCACGTTCATTGCCATGGAAAGTTCATACCTATGCACTTCTGAGCAAATGCTTTAAGGATTCGAGTTATAATTTAATTTTACTTAGTTGTGGGCATTACCAGGTAACAGCGTGGGGCAAACGCTGGGTTTAAACTGCCAAGACCCTGTTTGGGAGACACAGATCTCCTTGTTCCACTCTACAGCAGCTTCCATACACACCTGCTTTGTGAGGTGTAAGAGCGTACACAGGCACACGTGAGCATCCTTTATCCATTAGATGGCCAATATCAGTAACACAAATCAATACTGTGAAAATACAATGTCAGGACTGCTAAATTTCCAGCCACAGCAAGTTGAGAACTACCTGCCACACAGCAGTAACAGGAGAGCAGGAGTTTAACATCAAAACATTTTGCCACTTGCCCATAAGTAGCTCAGACCTAAATCAGATCCCAGCTATTGCACTTAAAAGCACCCACAACAGTAGGTTGCATCACAGTTGGGACTTACTGTGTCAGATTCATGTGGCATCTCAGCCAGGACGGATGATGTCCCACCTGGACATCATTTTTTTAGCTCTTTTTTTTGGGCCGTCTTCACTCTACACTTCAGAGTGCACCGGGTAAATACAATCTCTTGACGTGAGCATACAACACGTTCCATCCTATTTTATGGCCCTCAGGCATCCCTTAATGAGACGGTTTGTGTATAGGGGGGTCTCATTCCGACACTGATGCACTTTGCTTTACATTTGGTTATGGAGTATTCCACTATTCATTTACCAATGTTGCTATTCTGTTAGTGGTCATAATTTTTTCAATCTTCACCACCCATTTTTTGCAATTCGTGAGCCGCACTAGGAAAATGTCACTTAAAAAACCCAAAGTTTTTGACAAATTTTGTGTTTCTCAAAAACTTTCAGACTACCCAGACGCCTACACACTACGAAACACCACATCATCCATTGGCTCACTCATCTCCATGACAGCAGTAATCATCCTAATATTCACTGTCTGTCTGAGAAGCCCCAGCATCTAAATGATAAGTCCTACAACCTGACCTAACCGCCACCAATACTGAATGAATCCACGGCTGTCCACCCCCCTGCCACACCATCGAAGAGCTTCCCCTTGTCCAAGTACAAGAAAGGAAGGAGTCGAACCCTCATGTGCTGGTTTCGAGCCAGTTGCATTAAACTGCTTATGCTTCTTTCCTCCTCAGTTAATCCTCCATGGGGTGTTAGTGAGCAAATTACACAGCCTTGTCAGGGTTGAGTAACTGGTGAAACCCCAGTACACCCCTCATGGGCAACCGTTCACAACTCGGATTCCAAGATGCCGCCTCCCCAATCATGGAAGAACTTATTGAGTTCCACAACCATGCCATAATGGTCACCCTAGCAATCTGCAGCTTGGTCCTCTACCTCCTAACACTAACAGAGAAGCTGTCTACAAACACAGTAGATGCCCAAGAGGTAGAATCACTCTGAATACTCTTACCAGCCATCACCCTCATCCTCCTTGCCCTCCCATCCCTACAGATCCTCTATAGGACAGACAAAATTGATGAATCAGACCTCACCATAAAATCTATTGGACACAGATGATACTGAAGCTACAAGTACACAGACTTCAAAGACCTGTCGTTTGACTCACACATGATCCCATGTGAGGCCAGGAATTCATTCTGCAAATCTTCACAGAGGCAAAAAAAACCCCCTGTGCTCAACAGGAAGGCTTCAAAAAACATAAACCAAACTATGACTGTCTCAACAAATCCTGGCAGTGATGCCATGGCAAGGAGACATCAGACACCAGATGGTCGCACAGTTCAAAGCGCAACACACCACGAGATGAGAAATACATACACGAGATGAGAAATGCTTCCTGAAACAGCAGCCAGCAAACACAAACTGGGGAAGAAACCATCAGCCAGGCAAGACAGGGTCAGGGCCGCTTATGATTTGCTGAATACCACGACAAAAGACTTCTCATTCATAGCATTGTCGCCATTCACACGTGCATTTTAATTTAAAACCACAAGCTAGAAATCATTTAGATTAACCCAGGAACTAAAAAAACCAACCACCAGCACCACACACTCCCAAGGTTTTTGTGTCGATGGCTCCTCACTGTGGCCAGATCAGCCTATCAAAACCTGTAAGGAACAGAATCATCACAACCTCCTATACCTGACCACAACCCTGAGTAGTTTTAAGTTCAGGAACAGTCTCTCAAAAAAGTGCAAGCCATTAATAGAAGTGGGTTAGAGTCCTGCCAGGCTGAATTTATGGAGTTCACACAGCTAGCTAATCTCCCAAAGCCATTCCCATTCTGTAGGGGCTCAGCCCCTTCTCCCTTGTTAACCCAATTCTCACAACACCAGAAATATCTGCTAGAAACACCGTCTTCCATGCCTTCGCAATAACGTCACTGCTCCACTGCTTGAGCTGCTCTCATCGTAACAGCTTTTATTGCTGTGGCAACTAGGGAAGAGATCCAATGTTTCATTGTTCCTATCTCAAGCCAGGAACCTGCCGTATCTCTACCAGGTTTCTTCTTTCTTTGCTGCTCATTTTTAATCAGCAGAAATTATGAAGGGAAACCAACCCCTTCCCCCTCTCCCGTTTGTCACTCCTGCATGCTCAATAATGCAGCAATAGTAACTAACAGCTCAAAATGAAAACAGACTGTGTTACAGCAGCATCCCTACACACCTCTAAGAATCACCAGGGAGCAGCGTGGGAACAAGCCGAAAGCAGCTGACAAAAACTTGTTCGTGTTCTGCACGGCTATTCCTTCTGTATTTCTGAGTTCACAAACACCCAGGTTGTTGGGGATCTTTAAACCCAGACTGTGTAGTTTATAAACCCACGTCTGCATTTCATCAACACTGCACAACACTCGAAGCAGAAGGTTGGGATGCTTCTGTGAAGGAACAGTGAGAAGTCATAAATTAGTACAGAAAACAGGCTTTACATAAGGAGATCCCAGTATGGGTTACTCATCCATCAACCATTAAATTATCCATTTACACAGTTTAGCACTAGTATGGATTATAAAAAATGTATCAGCTATTTTTTTTTTTTACAGTTATTGTCATTTTAAAAGGGTAGAGGCAGAAAAACCAATGAAACCGTTTGAGCACAGGAATGCTACTTGAGAGGCAGAATCTGATACAGAATCATACAATTGTTTAGATTGGAAAAGACCCATAAGATCATGGAATCCAACCATTATTATAGGAGCTTCAAGATCAATATGAGAAGGAACTTCTTCACGGTGAGGGTGACAGAGCCCTGGAACTCCCAGAGGAGACTCCACAACTCCCTCACTGGAAACGTTTAAGACTCACCTGGATGCATTCCTGTGCGACTGGGTCTAGGGGATTCTGCTGTGGCAGGGGGATTGGACTAGATGATCTTTCGAGGTCCCTTCCAATCCCTAATGATTCAGTAGGGTCTCCCCTCAGCCTCCTTCAGCCTAACCAGCCCCATCTCCCTCAGCTGCTCCTCACAAGGTTTCCTCTTCACCAACTCTGTTGCTCTTCTTTGGGCCTGCTCCAGCACCACCTCAACGTCCTTCGTTGTACTGAGGTGCCCAGAACTGTATTTTCACATAGAAGAGTATCAGCTGAGGAAATTCACTTTAAAATGCATGTTACAAACCACATCAACACTTAAGTTATATAGGAAGCGCTAACCACAGAATGGAATGGGGTACTCATTCCTGTGGAAGCTGGTATCAGCCCGTGAAAGCTGACTTCCTACCTTTTTTAAAGCAGCTTTACAGGCAGTGCATCCTTCTCAATACTTTAGTCTGCCATCAGCTAGGTCCTCCACAGAACAAGTGTAAACACAGCATTTCAGGGAGCAACGCAATCACCAGAACAGCCAAGACCTAACCTCTCTCCCACAACAGATTCATCGTGTAGGTAACACAGATGCATTCACAAGTGTTAAAGCTTTTCATTATCACCATTAAATAAAAGCCATAGGCATTCATCATATTCCTCCAATACTTCACAACCTCTGAAGCCTTCCAAGCCTTCCTGGGTTTCACAAAACAACTCTAAAAGCATTCTTCACAACAATTTTATCAACCTGTTCTGTTCCACTGCTTCACTCGTACCTGGAATTTTGCTCGCATAAAACCAGCAGTGTTTTAAGCCACATTTCACTGACTGAATGACAGAACATTAGGGATTGGAAGGGACCTGGAAAGATCACCTAGTCCAATCCCCCTGCACAGCAGAATCCCCTAGACCCAGCTGCACAGGAACATGGCCAGGTGGGTTTTAAACGTCTCCAGAGAAGGAGACTCCACAAACCCCCTGGGGACAGCCCCTTCCAGTGCTCTTTGTGGCACAGTAGCACGTACCTGACTTGCTTGATACCAGTTTATTCCTCCTTCTCTAGCAGTTGAGATTAGCCCCAGCAGGGGCAACTTGGCCAAGGTTTCAATAACTAGAGATCAAAATAGAAACCAATAGCAGTCAGACATCCTGCCTCAGTCACAGAACGACCACCAGCACCTTCTGCAACAGAACAGAGGGTAAGAGAAGGGTAATAAACGTCACCAGGCCCTGAATTGCTGTCCCAAATAGCAGGAAATACATTTCCACAAATGACCAGGTAAGTAACCATGTAAAACACAAATACTTGTCTAAATTAGTTTATTATTGTTATGAGTATAGTTGATCCACTAGAATTTTCATTTAGGTGTCTCCTATATAACAACATTTGGGTGGAACACGTGTTCTGCGTTTGTTTCCCAAGGGGAGGGATTCACTCCTGACTGTCTCACTGGGTGTCAAGCGTTCTCAACTGGCTTTCAGGAAGATGAGCATAGTGAAGGCAGGCGGTAGGTGCACACCTTGCAGCATTCTGCACACATTATCAACATGTAAGGCACGGTATTTGTTACAGGGATCTTCCCACGGGCTTGCTCCTTATACCTTAAGGTTTCACAAAGAATGAATCACAGCATCTTTGGGAATTCCTTGCTTCACAGTAAATTCATCCACCCCTCAACCGACCATAACACAAGACCTTTGGTAACGCTTCAGAGTGCAAAGCTTGTTTAAATACCACGTGGCGACCACCAACACAAATTCATATTCGCTGTTAGAACTTTTGCACTTTGCCCTTCACGCGGTTGTGACTGAAAACAGTGCTCTGCTGGGTATGATGTACAAGTGCAGGCTGAGAATAAAGTAACCACACATTTGCTAACAACTCTTGCCAAAAGAACACAACACAAGTGAAATACTTTTAAGAAGAGAATTATAACTCTGGCACCTAAGTTGGTTACATAAGAGAAACCACAAGTACACGAGAACACAAATTACTAAGTAAACCTACTACCTGTAAACCAACTGAACCGTTCTCAAGGAGAGTAAGCAGCACTGCTTCTAAATCTTCTGCAGGTAATAACAAGTTTGAGGAGACTCTCTATACAGTAGTCAAAGACACTTCAAAATGTGATTCTGTGAAAATACCATCATTGCACTCAGACTTGTTCCAGTGCAAGCTAATGGAAAACCAACACACAATCACTACAGGGATTTTCACAGCCATCCTTTATACTACACATGAGGGTGTCAGAGAGCAAGTCAACTCCACCAGTTGGTTGTTTTCTGCAGAATAAATCTGCTTACAGGTGGAATCACAGATTTTCATTCCATCATAGTACAGACAAGGAGGAATAACTGTTACGAGATCAACCTGCACCATGTACAACCAAGTAAACAACTGGCACTTCTTTATGCTCTGTGAAAACATCAATCTTAAATTACATCTCTTAAATTACGAATTCATAATTATGTCTCTTAAATTAAGAAAACATCTCTTAAATCACATCACCAACCATGTCCCAGGTTCTGAGTACATCTCATTCTCCCAATAGTTTAAGTCTCATTCTCCCAATAGTTTATGCTGAAACCTTCCCAAAAATCCACATCTCAGAACTAAGCGGTTCCATTGCTTTAATTGATTAAATATAGATTAGCAGCAAGAGAGAAAAGATTTAATGGCATCAAAATCATTCAGATGAAATCAAGCAGGAAAACGTCGCAATGCACTTCAGCCGAACTGTCGCACATGAAATGTTTCATAAATACAGACACGAGGTAGCTGGCAGCTACACAACCACCAATTCTGGAAGTGTTGTAAAAATAAGCTATTAAAAAGACCCACACAAACCAACACCTAGTTTATTGCTTTTCAAGGTTCCTTTTTTACATCAGCAATAGGCAAAGGCATAATCAAAGGAAATTACCTGGCTGGTGATGGCTTTTGATCATGTTGAGTTTTTCAAAAGAACCACAAACTAAAGTTCTGCACACACAGAGCTGACCCACTCCCAACGTTACACGTTCTCTCCAAAATGAGCAAACACTTGTATTTTCCAAGCAGGAGCAGGCCAGAGGGTGTGTTGAAAAAGGCATCATTTCCAGAAGTATAGCAGCTACTATTTTCTTATGAGAAATCGATAACAGAATTAAAACCAGTGTTCCCACCACACAGAATACATTAAAAAAAACAAACCACAAGACCAGTGCCTGCAGGAGAGGCAGAAAGCATTCCAGCTACAAAGACAGTGGTGTTGTGGCACATGATAGACAGAATGCAGGTGGAAATAGGACCTGTACCGCAGGTGTAAATTTCATTAAAGCTTCCCAAAGTGTCTTTGTGTTTCAGAAAAGGCAAAAGCAGGACAGACAAATAAACAAGGCAAGAACCAGAGGAGGAAAAGATGCAAAGGCAGCAAAAAATCAAGGCAGCAACTGCAACAGCAAGACAAAGGGCTGAGAAGTAGGACACACTCCAGCGATGTGGTCTGAAAAACTGCTCGGAGGTCAAGTAAGCAAAGTGAAAGTTATCACAGTACACTAGGGATTGGAAGGGACCTCAAAAGATCATCTAGTCCAATCCCCCTGCCAGAGCAGGACCACCTAGACCAAGCCACACAGGAACATACATCCATTTCTAAAAAAAGACTCTGGAGGAGAAGTGAAGGAGAGGTGGGCAGGCAAAGTTTTCTAGTTTTTATTTCGAGGTTGGTTTGGGGAGTTGATCTGTTGGAGTTTTTTTTTAAATATATCTATATACAGTGCAAACTTGTCTACAGAAGTGATACTAGAGATGACAGAACTCATTCCCTGCCACAAACGGAACACCTTGACCTCTCGATTCAAGCATACACAAGTGCTAAGAATAAAAAGGTGCATGTCAAACCAGCAGCAATATTCTGTTAGGCTCTCCACTACTTCCACAAGTTCCTGTACATATATTACATTGCTATTATAGAAATGGCACAGCCTCAGACACTTTCCACATTTTATTTACATTTTTAAGACTAACTTTAATCTCAATCACATATCCATACATTTCCTTTGTTTCACTAGAACTTAAATGCATGGTTTATTAGAACAAAGACTGTAAACAAATATTTGCCATGTCCGATACATGTAACACACAGGAGCTGCTTAACAGAAATTAATCCCCCCATTTTTATAAATACAGGTATCAAAACAATCCTGAACATACTCTGTGACACTACTAGTAGTCGGCACCCACACCCTTGCAAAAATTAAACGATGAGCAACAGTATTTCACTGTACCTGCTACCTTGAAAACAAATTTAACTGCAGCTCTTTTACTAAGCAAGATGGATAAAGCATGCCGTTTATATTTTGCCTTCGAGAGATTATTTTCAGAAACATACATTTTTTCCACAGCAACCTGATAACTTCCTGTCACGCTTTCGTCTTGTCAAACCTGAATTCCGATTGTAGGCTATGTCAGGCTTATGCTTAAATGACAAGTGCCTTGGTAAGAGGAAAAAAAATTGTGCTGCCTTTTTCTCCCGTAGTGCCTGAAAACCTATTGGGCAGACATATATTATATATATTCTTACAAATGTCCAGGTCATGTATACCAGCGGGAATTCTTTTAATGTGTGGGTGTTTGCATCGTGAGATTTAATCAAGACATTAACATGAGTAGAAGGTTGTTGTTTTGTTTTTTAAGACAGAAGTTTGAGAATCGGCTAAAATATTAATTGTTGTAAGTTTGTCCCTCTGGAGGTTGTGGAAGCTTCATATTTTCTTTGGACATCATTAGACGTCTTAGCTCTTGAAGTACAACTTTAATGCTATAAGAATTTTGCCATTTTGCTAGCACTGGTATGCTTCGTGCATCCACCTGGAAAAAGAAGAGACAGTTGTAAGTTATGATGAAAAACCAAATCTCTACGTAACTGCTATTGACCCACTTATTCTGTGAAAGGGTCTGAGCATTCTCTGGCACTTTCTCTATGACATAAAGCCCTCGCGTTCATAAAGTATTTTAAAGAAGACAATCATATACTTACACGCAGATACAGATTCTGCAATAAAATCCATGCAGGTGGACCCTTCCTATCTGTGCTGATACTAATATTAGCGAGAAGAAGAAAAAGGGGAAGGGGGCAAGGAGTAGATCAGCAATCCATTCACTGCAAAAGTGGAGCCATATCTCGCAAAATTTACTTAACATTTCAAATGACCCTGAAAAAAAAAAGCAATCACCTTCATTATGCCAATATACATACATGGTATCACAGTACATCAGGGATTGGAAGGGACCTTGAAAGATCATCCAGTCCAATCCCCTGCCAGGGCAGGACCACCAAGACACTTCAGGTTTCCTCAGTTCTTTAAAGGAGCCTGCCACACATGAAACCACAGAATACCTACTGAAAATTTCCCTTGTGTTTCCCTTACTACAAGTAGTATTAGCAATTTATCTCTCATCAATATTACACGATGCTTCTGACACATCAGGAGCCACTACATCTACAAAGAAATGGCTTGAAATACTGAAATAACCAACTCATAACGTCTGGACATTTCTCAGCTGTTTGCATCCTTCTTACAGTAAGCCATCGTATGGAGCCATGAAGATTTCTGTACATCACTTACCAATTTGTATATGAACTGAAAGGAAAGGACATGGGACTTCTCCTATGCGTTTATAAAACCTGTGGGACAATTTACACAATTATATTATAACAGGGAGGTTTCCATAGGAAGGTCAGCAATTAACAGTCAGCTTGGGGGTTGTTTCAGCAGCAGGTTAAGTTCTGGCCACTCAGACCCTTGCAGTAAGGCACAGAGCCCCTGCAGACAACAGAGGGGAAAAGACAGAGGGGCCTTCAGCTATACAACTGCAAAGCAGAGCCATAGGCAGGAACAGGGCTGTTGTATGCTTCTGAATTCCACCAGCAGAGTACCACAGGCAGCCCAAACGCCTATAAAGTGCTGGAAGCCACTGCTTTGTGAATTAGGCAGCATAAAACATCAAGAAGGTTCTTATTCCATCTTAATCAGAGCAAACTGAAAGAAAAACCAATACTGGAATCAGAAGTCAGAACAGTAACACAGATGTTTTATCTGTAGGTTGTTTGAAGTGACGCTGCCTGCTTTCGGAACACCAGATGAGACTAAACCTTTCTGTAGGAGAAAACTGAGTCTGAGATTCAACAACATGCTGGCTGAGGCAGTAAAACTAACTCAAGAAACTTCTGCTCCCTCTCACTAGACACTTGTTCATTTAACATTTCCACTGCCTGTTAACTCAGGTGAACCATGAGACAAACATACACAGAGCTACTTTATGGCTACTTGATGAATTGATAGTACCCAGCTAGCTTAAAAAAAAAAACCACCTTGGAAAGCAGTCTGAGCAGGATCCTAGCTACAATTCACAGCTCAGTACTAGAAGCATTTCTCCTCACATATAGAACACCCTGCTCAAAGTTGGGAAGCCCTTAAAGTCAGTAGAGCTACCAAGTATATTATCAAACTATAAAAGGCAGACTACTTAATTATTGCAGAGATAATATTAATTAGAAAAAGGAAAGCTTAGTTGTGGAGCCAGATCCTGAAAGTTTAAAATATGCATGATTGTATGAGGTTGAGAAAATGTCACCGATTTCTGGACTACTACTACTTTTTTGAAGGGATACTTGGTTGAATGTAGTAGATAAAAGGCAATGTCCGAGCAGAATAATCTTTGTATCTGAAAAGAGGTTCTCTGCTTTTACAAAAATTAGCTTATTTGATCAAACCACCAGTGAGTAAAAGGCAAATTCTGATGAAGATCAGGTTAAGTAGCAGCTTAAGAGTAAGGCATCACTTAGCCTGAATCTTTGCTCTAAGGTACCAAGCTCTTAGAGATCTTTTCCTCTCCAGTCCTTCTAGATAAAAAGGGGACATTTCAGATGTTCTATCCAGCAAGCTGAACCCAGCAAACTGGAGACCAACTTGAGTTCATTTCAGAAGTCAGAACAGTAAATATCACACTACTCAAAATTGTTCTCCATAAAGAAAATGCTGTTAAGAAATGCATGAGATCACCATTTGCTAGCATGGGGTCATACAGAAAGAAGAAAAACTTCATGGTGGTGAAGTATGATGTTAACAGAAGAAACAAGGGCTCAGATTTTATGTTCACTTTGCACATAGCTGCAGATATTTAAGAGCTTAATTCCCCTCCTCTCTCACAGGCACAGAGTCATTAACATTTGCTAACACTGCTCTGCAGGTATGCTGACGTCTTCTTCAATTCAGCAAAACAGAAGAACATATGAGTATTCCCTGAATGCTTCTGTATATAAACTACCAGTCTGCCAAAGGACTTAAATAATTTCCATGTTAGTCTGAATCACAATACTTTCCATTAAAGTAGCTGAGGAGAGGTCACATTACATGCTACTGGCCTGTCAGAAAGAATTCAAGTCAATAATCTACCTGAGAAAAAGCAGGGGAGAAAGAAGCCACAGTAAACAAGGACCAGATAATGGTTGCAACAGAACATTCACAACCAGAAAAGATGTGCACTTGAAGGTGGAAGGCTGTATAATGAACTATTCTGGAAGAACACTGGTAGCCGATATTGATGAGAAGGAATTACAGGTTTTGGTAGATTTAAGAGTAATAGCATTATCTCTCCAGATAAAGACTGTGTTAGCAAAAAATGGCAGTTGCTTTGGGACTCCCCACACAGAAATGTCTATCTTCAGCCTGGCAATTTCTCTCTCATACCATTTTCCTTCTATTCA
The DNA here is from genome assembly GCA_028565055.1 of Phoeniculus purpureus. Lineage (NCBI taxonomy): Eukaryota > Metazoa > Chordata > Aves > Bucerotiformes > Phoeniculidae > Phoeniculus > Phoeniculus purpureus. Next base: position 27,107,129 of record JAOXOE010000343.1, on the reverse strand, counting down.
CCTCTCAACTCTGCCTTTGCAGGCTCTGTCAAGTCCAAATATTTGAAACAGTGATGCCACGTAACAGCCACCAGTGCTGTTCCAACAGTTCAATTCTACATACTGTAGAACTGAATGGCTGTACTGGAACATGAGATGTCATCACTTAAACAAGCTACTCCCGTTTTTTTCTCTTGGCTGGGAATTTGGAAGAACAAACTCAGACTACTGCTTTAACAGGGTTAGGAATGTTTTCTGAGTGGAGACTTCAGCATGACATTCTGACATCTTACAGCAGTGAAGATTTTGGTTCATTTTCTGTTTCTGTGTTGTAGAAATTATTTCCAAGTTAGCGAATGATAAATTCACTTTATGAAGAATAATAAGCTACATTCAAGTCACACAAAAGCACTAGGTAGCATTCACACAGAATCACAATACATTAGGTATTGGAAGGGACCTCAAAAGATCTAGTCCAATCCCCCTGCCTAGACCAAGTTGGACAGGAAACAACACGGGGACACTTCAAGGTCATATATAAGTTAACAGAGCTGAAAACAGCAACGTGAAGACTACTTTATTCTCAGGGTACACCACGGTAAATCCTTAAACAGCAGAACCAATAAAGGGGTGTTCAGTGATTACAATGCCCTGAACATTTAAATTTTAAAGGCAGCAAACTCTGTGGCAAACTTTCATGTATAATGCACATACTCAAAGCTGTAAATGGGTAACAGTTTAAACTTATTTAACTTGAAACCTGTACAGGACACACAAATTTCCAGCTGTAAATGGTATCTAAATGAACAGAAGTGACTGCAAATCCTGCAACTGCTCCCACAGATGCAAGAATCAGACTCTCCAGAAGACAGTGGGAAAATAAATAGCATGTCAGAATGTACTCTGTGATGTACCAATACAGGATGCACAAGAGAAAAGCCCTGCCAGCATTAAAAATGACCACTTACATAGTTTTACAACAGTGATGCCATGTGTGTATGAAGGTTCTAAGACACCGTCCAATTAAGAAATTCCAACAGACTACAGTAATCCTCCCTCTTCCTGTCAGAGAAAAACTCTGTCAAGTTTATAACAAAGTTCATTAACTATGCTGTTATTCTATCAACCTTTAGTAACAAAGTTCATTAATTATTCTATTAGCCTTTAATAAAAATCTTCCCAACTCACCAGTTTTCCCCACAAAGGTACTTAAGTGCCTGGGTTGGCTTTTCTGCACTTAGTACCCCAATTCTGCTTACAAACACAAGTAGCTCCATCAGCAACTTGAAAAGTAGAAAAATCACAAGAGCTAACTTGCAATTTAACAAGGTGACTCAGAGCACCATGTTGTTTTGATGGTTTTGATGTAAAACACTCCTGGAAGTAGTTTCTCTCCTTTTCCTGCACTAAATTTATGGAAAAGAAGGATCCTTGAATAGGCTGATAAGTGTCAGTATTGATAAATCTCTTGCACACCTGCACTTCTCATGTGCAACATTAAGAGACCCAAACAGGCAGCACAAGACCCACTTCCTTAGAGCCTACTAACTAACAACCATCCATCTCCCACCTCCACCATTCCTGCTCCAGCAGACATCATCCACCTGTAAACTCATGCTGAGGGCCCTGCTTTTCTTCAGGCGTTAACTGGCACACATCTCCTGTAAAGTGTTTTGAGTAGTAAGCTGATACTGCTAACAACATTTCATGACATCTACAAGCAATGTAACCAAAAGGTAGCCACATGTCAAAAACCAGAAGCAGGGGCAGAAGAACTTATGTGGAGATGAAACTGTCATTCATTCCAAAGAACACAGCAAGCCATTTATGAGCTATTAAAGACTATCAGTACGCAGGGGAACAGCTGGGAAGAAACAGGAACTAAACCAGGAAGCAGCAATGTGAACTGTTCCAAGATGCTGAAGGTGCCAGGTTATCTGACAGATTATTCTAGTGAGCACAACAGCGAAATAAGGAACTGGGACAAAGGACACATTAAAAAAAAATACGAATGCGTTACAAATTCATTAGTTCTGAAACCAGTTCTCACTGAAAATGCTATCTAGACCTACTTACATCCATTTAACTGCATAGCAAATCTTCCATAACATGTAGTAGTGTATGGAACCGCTGAGGGAAAACATAATGAAGGTTTTGTATAAGCTCAAACTTACTAAAAAGCAAATTTTTCAGATATATTTTTAAAGGAACCAGGAGGATTTCCCATCACAGAATTATCCTGCTCATCTGACAGAGTGTTTTGTTCTCTGAACAAAAGCTTGAGCCAACTCACTCAGTAAACAGGAGCCTTCAGGCTCTGCAGGTCTGAGATTCAGCTTCCAGAAACCGACAGCTATACTCTCAGGCATGCAGGGATGAAGGAACAAGGGCACGCTACCCATTCAGAATGCTACATTACTTGGGAGAGGCATGAAAATGGCATAAAGATACTAAAAGCTCTGCTGCATTCCAGATCAGCCACTTCTAGTCACCACCTCTTATTAAAACACATTCACTCAGGCAACAAGCCTCACTTGTAAAGACAGGCAACAGCTAGTTTGTAGAAGCAATTTCAATACAATCTTTGGGTACAGTAAAACTGTTGTCTACACAACCAGTGCTTTCAAATGAATTTAAATTATTTCTGAAGTGTCAGCACTCTGGCTTTGGATATCCAACCAGCAGACCACCCTACCACCTGAAATGAACACAAGCACCTCTCCCCCTGCTACAAACAGTGAGATACTTCAGCTTCACATTCAGCACTGCTTGTTGCACAAATGCAAGTCCATCTGTCTTTTAAATCTTAAAAATTAATTAAAATCTGGAGATGCATCCAGAGATGCTTCTGACTCACCTTTATGTCCTTACATTCAATACACATTCACCAAGACATTTATATACACAGACAAATGTGATATATGATTGTATTTCTTGTAAATGCAAGACAGCTCTAACCTCTTGTCCCTAAGCAATGGACGACCTGACTTACTCACAGGATTAAAGTACCAGGTGAATGATGAAGCAACAGCCTTGCTTGAGCTGCCATTCATTGCTTATGTATGCGAATTCATCCCGCTCCAACTGCGGAATCAGTGACAGTAACTTATATCACTTTAAAGATCAATTTCCAAGTGATAGCCACCAGTATCAAAGATCTTCAGGATGAAGTTCAGAATCACCTTGGGTTTGAATAAACCCAGTATAAAGTAGGTAAGAATTTAAACACAGCAGTTCGCTACAGACTAGTTACTACATCCAGAGTGAGGCTCATCAGGAATAACCCTCCATTTTTAAATAATGGAAACATTATATAGACTTTAATACTCCTGCTACAGTGTGAATCCAACCCCCTTTTTATTACAAAGGGAGAACCTATACACAGCTTAAACATATTTTTCTGTTCTGAAATTAAATCTTCAGCTTCATTTAAAAGAAACAATGACTTCAATACTAAAAATGCTGATTGTCTCATCGACAAGCCACTAAGAACCACTAACACATTGTAAATACATACAGATCTGAAGTAACAGGCAACCATAACTTTATTTAAGCCAAGTACTTATATTGCAAAATTGAAATATGAAAGCTCTGTCTCACATGCATGTTCCTCACCTTGTTTTTCCACAGAAATAATTTATAGTACAGATTAACAGTATGGTTGATCTTACCATTTCAACTTACCATTCCATTGGAATTATTTATCCCATTCATATTAATTTTAGTTACAAATCTAACTGTAGGAGGTGCTTCTGGATATTTAGGTCCACACTCTACTTTCAGACTGTATATTCTGTTTTCATAGTTAGTCTAGAAAGCAAAAAGACAGACTAATGCACCTTTCTGAAAGCTGAATATTAATAAAACAAAGCAAAGGCAAGAAGAATAAAGTTTTAGGAAATATTAAATAATTATAAAGCTGTTAATATTAGGTATCAATGGATGGCCTTAGTTTAGTGATTGATACCGCACCATTTTGATTATGCTGGTTACTCGAATATATATAAATGATGCTAATTATTGATTACACCATATACAAGTTCTAACAGAGTACAATTCAGGTTTTGTTTGCATTTATTCTTATCCTCCCTACCCTTCTGCATCCCCAAGACAACTTCAACACAGTGCAGGGCTGACACAAAAATCAGTAACCTTTAGGAACGATCACTTACTGTTTCAGAAAGAAAATCTAACGCTGCAAGGAAACCCCAACATTGGAAATGGAAAAAAGCAAAGACACTAATAAGCCAACAGTTAAGACACAATCAAAAATGAAATCAAAATAGTGTTTTCCAGAACTTATTCTGGAAATCATTAACACTCCAGAAGATACTTCTGTAGCTTGGTTTCCTAAAGGCCTCATTAACTTTGGACAGTCTAGTATGAAGACAACACCACTCCAAAGTGACCACGAAACAGATCATTCTATGTGTATATATATTTTGAGAAAGTCCTATTAGAAATTAATACAGTTCTATCCTTTTATCTTGCCAAGTAAGCTATGTGTATTATTAGTGGCTTTGCTTATCACTGATGCACATGCCTCTGTGCTCCAGGAGGATAAGCCCTTTCTCCATCTGTCTTTCCAGTAGCACAACAGACACAACACAAACCAAAAGCAGTAACACACCTCTGAACTTTCCCCAAAGTATCATCTTTAAGCTGCTCTGCATCAGTCAACTATCTTTCTTTCTAAGCAGAAGTATCAACCACGTAGTCAAGCTATCTCATGACAGTCCACTCTTGTGGTTCATTAAAAGGCAGAGTGGATAAAAGGACTACTGAGGCACTGAAATGCATCCTATAATTTTGAGGAGCCAGAGATTGAGCAGCAAGTGGGTTGGAAAGAATAAAGTGCGGCAGGACACCTTCTGTTAAGGAAAAAAGTTTTCTATTACTCTTTCCTATTACAAGCTAAATACACCGAATTCATCCTGCTACAGGTACCACAAGAAAACACAGTATCAAAAAAATAATCATTATTCACGCCGATAAAATTATATACATCCTCAAGGAGGGAAGCTGTCAGTTACAGTGGATGTCAGCCAAAATGCAAACACTGCTCACAGCTCCAAAAAAAAAAAAAAAAATCTTAGGAACAGCACTCCTTCCCTTGTTCCTATCCAGGTGGCTCTTCCACTTTGCTCAGTTTGTCAAGTTGCTGTTTTAGTGCCAAGCACCCCCAGCCAGCTCCTCTAAAAGCTTAAAACCACATTCAGGGGGTGGCAGGGTGGGGTTCAATAATGTTTCCTTTAATCAAAAACAAATCCTCCTCTCCCTGCTCCATGGGGGTTCACCTTTCAAATGAAGCAAGAAAAAAAACCCAAGTGATGAGCAATTTTTGCACAGCTCTAGAGAAGCCACATATGTGAAGACTTTCATGCTGTGGACAATATTGGCAACTTCCTCTGTGCTCTGCCTACCTGCACACTGTCTAACTCATCCAACTCTAAAACCACCCATCTTCTACAAATCCTTGAACTGCATATGCAGTTCTCCTCAGAGTGCCACCAACTGGCTTGGGAGCTGTTGGCTTTCGCGTTCTACAATCATCACATACTGCAAGTTGTTCCATCAGCAAGACTGCATGTTCCTGAAACAACCCAAAATATCCCTTGTGTGCACTCTTTCATAAAGAAAAAATGACAGCAGTACGAGTTGACTAGAATCAAAAGTGCATCCCAGACAGTTTCACTTTTTTAAATTTAATGTGTAAATACATGGGCTCCTTTGTAATAGTCACTCCTTTCACACAGGTGTTCAGGGTATATCTTAGGTTGAACCAGAAACCAGTCAGGCAGTTCTGGAGGCTGTTTGGAGAGTCAGAGACACACTATCTTGATTAACTCACATTTTCAAGTTCCCTTGAAAACCTTCAGACTAGAAACTTTCTTCAAAAGCTGTTCAAATACTGATTCCACTGAAGCTACACTCCAAAGCGTACTGTCATTACACTTATCTTTTAAATTGGTTCTCTCTGAACCATGCCCCAATCTTACAAGCTCAGCACAATTACACAGATCACAGAATCACGTAATTGCTTTGGTTGGAAGAGACCTTCCAGATCATCTAGTCCAACCTTCAACACAGCATTGCCAGGTCACCACTAAACCATGTCCCGACGCACCAGGTCCACATGTCAATTAAGTATCTGAAGGGATGGTGAAGGCACCAGTGCCCTGGGCAGCCTGTTCCAATGCCCAACAACCCTGTCAGTGAAGAAACCCTTCCTGACATCCAGCTTAAACCTTTAATAGCTTGCAGCTATTTCCTCTGATCCTTCTGCTTGCCATCAGGAAGAAGAGGCTGCCCCCATAATTGCGCCAACCTCCTTTCAGGTTGCTGTAGGGAATAATAAGGTCTCCCGTCAGCCTCCTTTCTTCCAAGCTGAACAACCCCAGTTCCTTCAGATACTCCTCACAGGTGCTCTGGATCCTTTCAAGACAGTCAGCCACAAGCTGCAACTAAACCTGACTTCCAAAAGGAGGTTCAGTTACACTGACTGTGTTACTGTTTTCCAGAGTAACTCCTTTGAGGCCAAATTCTGATCTCAGTTTTGTCTTGGAGAGTTCTTCCAATAAGCCCTGCAGCACTGAAGGACATATGAGATAGTTACCTCATGCTAGCAGTGAATGATTTATGCTAATCTAGAGCTACCTAAAGTAAACTCATTTATACAGTGATTTTTTTGTATCATACTGTAACTCATGAGAAAGAGTGCATGAACGTCAAGTAAAGATGTGCCTGCTTCTATATGAGGCTGATATTGAGGCATGAGAGATTGGTTACTTCCTTAGCAAGGTTTTACCAGTCTAGATCACACTGTACAGAACTTAAGAGGTCAGAAGGATTTGACCTTTGTGTATTTTATCTTATTAGAGATAATTAAAAACTGATTGGTCTTTAGACATGATTCAACTGAAATGCATCAACTGCTATACTGAAAGACTGATAAAACTTGAGAAAGTTGAAAATCTACTGCCAGTTTCCTACAGAACTGAAATTACTAAGCAGATAGGATAAACTGTGAAAGACACTTACCCTGCTTACTGCACTATACTTATGTGCAGTAATGGTGGAAATACAGACTGCACTCCTAACTCAGTAGCCACTCTCAAATCACAGCTGTAGAAGCACGTACAGGGGGCTAGACTGAAACCATTAGCACGCCAGATTTTAACTAACTCCTTCACACTGCAGCATTTTGTGTTGCCTACAAACATAAGAAAAGCAGTGTAATTCTTCACACTTACCCTCGGTGGCCCAATAATCATTCCTGTCCATCTGGTGAGTGTCATGTCTTCATCATCCTCTAGACCCCAGCTTACTGTACCATCACCTACTCCTTTCTGCCCTTCTTCAAGTTCTTCCAACAAGCGAAAATTACGAGGTACTTTAACTAGAGAGAAGAGATAAATGTAATTAATATTGCTCATATTTAGGAGAAAGATTTAATTGCTTTTATGTTGTACACACTAACAACTGCTAAATATGTACTTTCAAAGCTAAAAGTTTGCACAGGAAACATATCTGGCACTCAAATTATTTTGAGGCAACCAGTCACTTCACCAGAAGCCAGCTACTACCAAGTGATAGCCGTACAAGTTTAAAATACAAAAAAAGAGCTCTCTTTATTCTGAGATATTAATTCACAGTCCTTTCCAAGCACAGAGCCAATGCACTTCAAAAAAAAAAAAATCAATTCTCCGTCTGTCAACTTCTGCTCACCTAGAATCCACATAAAATTGATCAATTCCCTCTAATTATTAAGAATGAAACACGCAATACAAATGATCTTAATACATGTAAACTGTAAGAGAGAGATGGACACATTTTCACTTATTTCATTTGATTTGAAAACACTTTAAAAACAAAAATCAAGGGGTTTTTAAATCTATTTATTACTCTTACTTAACAGGGGAAAAGATACAGAAGTACTAAGTAAGTTGTTAAAGAAAGATAACAACATATCCAAACAAAGTATTAAGACCTACTGCTTCTGAAGAGAGCTAAATACTATCCACTTGCCAATTGATACTTACTGGATTTTGAGTATTAAACATGAAAATTGAAAGATATTGGTAAGTATTTTGAAAGTAAGTGCTTAATTGCTTTACATCACAGAACCAAACCCAGAATTTCAGCACTGATGCAGGGAATAAAGAGAATTCACACTTGTGCATGCAGGTATGGTATGCTTTATTTTCAAACCATCCTCCTGACACCCACCCTTCACATATTTATCAACATTAATGAGGTCACCCCTCAGCCTCTTTTTTTCCAAACTAAAGAGATCCAGCTCCCTCAGCCTTTGCTTATCAGGGAGGTGTTCTACCCCATCATCTTTGTAGCTCTGCACTGGACTTTCTCCAGCAGTTCTGTGTCCTTATGGAACTGAGGGACACAGTATTCCAAGATGTGGTAGGGCACAGCAGAAGGGGAGGAGAACCTCTCTTGATCTGCAAACCACTGCACTTCTGATCCACGTGAGGATGCCATTGGCCTTCTTGGCCACAAGGGCCCATTGGTTGCTCATGGTCATCCTGCTGTCCACCATGTTACGATAGTCTGTAATACAGACTAGCATAGTTTGTATTTCATATGGTCCCTATGCAAATACTACAGAGCAGCAGTACACAGTATGATTTAGTCAGTCTGTATGCATATGGATCAGTATAGATAAACACAGCCTTCAGCAACTATTCAAAGTATCTTGCGTAACTATATTTTCTCTTGAAAATAAGCACAGTTTTAATGCAGCTAGAGTTATGCAGTAACAATTGTCTCCAAGTTCTCCAAGTTTCCAGGGAAAAGCATTAAGAGTACAGTATCAAGAGAGTGCAAGGAAATTAAATCACTCATGTATGGCTTTACTTTCCATCCTGCTTTGGTATTGTCACTCACCTGAGCTCACAATGTGCTACTTCAGCTTGCTAACTCAGCACAGAACTACACGTTTTGGTTAGTCTCCTGACAGCTCAACAAACCAGCCCAGCTCAAAGACAGATCTTAAGAGTACTGGCATGCCAAGTGCAGCCATGGCAGCAAAACCACAAGTAACTTCCAAGTAAAAAGATGCTCAGCTACTCTGGAAGCTTATTTTCAGAGACAAGAGTTCACATTTGTGAAGATGAACTTAATACATCAAGGAATAGGTAACTTGGTGAAGGGTCTGGAGAACAAGGAGTCTTAGAGAGCTGGGGCTGTTTAGTCTGAAGAAAGAGGGGTTGAAGGGAAACCTTATTGCTGTCTACACCTGCATGAAAGGAGGTTGTAGACAGAGGGGACTGCTACCTTCTCACAGGTGTCAAGTGATGGGACAAGAGGAAATGGCCTCAAATTGTGTCAAGGGAAGTTTAGACATTAGGAAAAACTTGTCTATTGAAAGGGTCACCAGGCCTTGGAATAGGCTGCCCAGGGAGGGGGCTGAATTGTCACCCCTGGATATGTTTTAAAATAAAGTTAAACCAGCAGGATAAACTTCCATTAAAATCCTCTTCTGTCACATCACCAGTAGCTTCTGATTGGCCCATGGAATTTCAAACAAAAAAAACCCCTAACAACCAGAAAATCCCCAAACTCCACATAATTCAGCATGCAGATATTATCTTGGACTTCTCCAGTAACTTAAATCCACCACTTTTTAGAATTCTTATTCTGACTGCAAAACCTCAAATTTAAATCTTAGCCTCTAAAAAAACCCACAAAGACAGTAGCAAATGGGGTTTATTTCTGATTACCCACTATGACATTCCAGTGCAGCTGATACGACCCTGCTACCATGAGAAGAGGTTCCCTGCCTTCCCCAAAACTATGTTGTTCTTGCACTAACTAGGCTCCTCCATTAGCCACATGGGCACACTAACTCAGCAAAAAGCTCTTTTTCCTTTAGGCAAAAATCAAATCCAACCAGCTAATCAACTGAATTGACTCAAAAAAAAAAAAAAAAAATCAACAAATGCCAGAGCTGACTGCTGTGTTTTTCAGAGCCTTCCTTCGTAAAACCATGAGCGTGGGGACAAGGGAACTCTCTAGGGTACAAAGCCATTGGACTGTCTCAACACACAAAACTGTAGGAGATTACATACTAGAGAATAGCTACTGCTTTCTACTCACTGTCCTGTTCCCTACTATATTTCTTCCACTATGTAGTCTGTGCTCACTTGGGAGACCTCCAGAACATCTCCAGAAAACAATTTAGACCTGCTTTTTAAAAAAACAAAAAAACCCCACCTATCTCACAGCAAGTGCCAGGCTCTTCCTGGCACCCTTAACCTTCTTATTGGTGCTAGAACTAGGTAACAAGCTACTGAATTAAAACAAGAGTCACAACACCTAGCAGTTAGGAAAAGTAACTAGTTTTAAAAATCAGCTGCTAACAAACACAGAAACAAGCAGATAAACCTAATCTAAATCTCTCTTATTTCAATTTACAGCTTTAAACCCTCATCCTACCACACCCAGCCCCTATAAAAATTCCCTCCCCAGCTTTCCTGTAGACCCCTGGAAGGCTGCAATAAGATCTGAAAAGCCTTGTTTTCTCAAGGCTGAACAACCCCAACTCTCAGCCTGTGCTCATAGGAGAGGTGTTCCAGTCCTCTGATCATTCTCATGGCCCTCCTCTGGACCAGCTCCAGCAGCTCCATGTCCTTCTTGTGATGGGGGCTGTCAGCAGCATGACATTACAGAAGCCATCCCCATTCTTCAGGTGACTACCAAACCTCAGCGAACAAGGACTAGCAACTGAAGTGAGAAACGCCTCTCACCTTTCAGCACCATGGGCCTGCTAAATATTGCTCTCCCCAGTTCCACTTGCCATCTGATTTCAGACAAGTACAGATAAGCTGATTTTACTCCCTGTAGCAGGCGTGACTCTGCTAAAACCTCCTCCTTCCAAGAGAAGAGGATTAAAGCAGTCATGGAATTTTACCACTGGCAGAGTAACAGGACCAGGACACTTCACTGAGGAGGCTATGACTAACAGCTAGGTACATCACTGTACCAGCACAGCTACTTGCAATGACCAACCAAGGCTCTCTAAATGAAAACACAGCTGGGTCCATCACCATTAAAAAACAACATAAAAGCAACCTTGCCTCCAACCCTCTTTTCGTTCATCTGCAAAGCTTACCTTACCCTCTAGTATGGATTATACCGACAAACACCGCCTGACTTCCCAAAACCACACTCAGGAACAAACAATTTACCAAATTTCACAAAGTATTAAGTAAACCTATTTCACTCAAACAATCAAAACCCAATCTTGCTAAATTATACCAACAGTTGCTAATTTAGTAGTTTAGTCCTGAACCAGGACTATAGCAACTGTTATCTATTAGAAATTGGCAAAATTATCAGTGAATTTAGTATCTGGGAACAATGAGGGAGGGAAAAAAGCAGAATCAGTAAATAAAAGACTTACACGAAGCAGGAAGGTTTCATTTCATATATGGAGCTACTTCAGACACCACATTCTAAACCTTCAAACTACATAAGCAAGAAGTACACTATCACACACGACAAGTTAGAAAAGGAATTTCTGCTTATTACAATACCCATAGCAACATTCAGTCTCTCTTAAAATGCTCTTAGCTCCTGGTTTCAATCACTCCTCTAAGTTACATCCATACCAGGAACCCCTTACCAGAGCTATACCAGCACAGTCCACAACACAGCTATAAAATCAAAACCTAACACAGACATAAGAACAAACTATATATTAACACTGCCAGGATACTGCTCTTCCTAGACACTAGCAATGTCAGGTAAAGTCTGTAGTACAAATAATTTTGAATGGATGTTCTCCTTTGCCCAGTGTCTTCCAGCTAATGGAAACTAAGAAAAAAGTTAGTAGAACACCTCCCTTATGAGGAAAGGCTGAGGGAGCTGGGTCTCTTGAGCTTGGAGGAGACTGTTTATAAACACATGAAAGGTGGGTGTCAGGAGGATGGAGCCAGGCTCTGCTCAGTGGCATCTAATGATAGGACAAGGGCACTGGGTGTCAGCTGGAACATAGGAGGTTCCAGATAGATATCAGAAGGAACTTCTTCACAGCTAAGGTGACAGAGCACTGGAAGGGGCTGCCCAGGGAGGTTGTGGAGTCTCCTTCCCTGGAGATGTTTAAAACCCGCCTGGATATGTTCATGTGCACCTTGATCTAGGTGATCCTGCTGTGGCAGGGGGATTGGAAGGGATCTTTCCAGGTCCCTTCCAATTCCTAATGTTCTCTGATTCTGTGAAAAAAATAAAGAGTGCATAGCTCGGTAACAAAAAGAAAAACCCCATTTAACAGCTTCAGGCTGGCAGAAATATAAGTATTTTCTAACGACAGGGAAAGAGGGAGGGATGTCAGCCCTGCAAGTTCTAAGCCATAATGCAGTTTCTCCTGGGGCAAGGAGTGCAAGAAGACATACAAAAAACTCCAAAGATAAACATATAGAAAATAAGTTCCTTTCAGCCTGAACAATTTAGAAGTCCTTCTGCTCTGGACAAAATAAAGCAAGAAAGTGTAACACTGTACTAACAATATGCCAAACACCCACAAAAAAAACAAAGCCCTGAAATGGGCAATACACACCAAAAAAAAGTGGAAAGAAAGGTAGGGCATGTGAAGTGGTAATGTAACACTCTGGCTGCAAAAAGTGTTCAAGAGAAAATCAATTTCTGGCAGACATTCTTCTCTGGGAAACAATTACTTTAAAAACATGATTTATATTTTTGTTTGCTAGTCACTGTGCTCACATGCTCTTTTGCCTAGTAAAATATTCTGAAAACACAAAATAATTGCTGAATTACACAGATACAACAAAATACAAATAGTATTACCAGGTTTATTTTAATGACACTAAAATTTTCTGAGGTTGATCACAGTAACTTGGCTCCAACAAACAGAAGTAATTCTAGTAACTTGCCTGGTTAACAAACCCTGGGAGTTTGGTCTACAAAAGAAATCCACTGCTACTGTTAGTAGTGGAATGTGGCAATTCAAGAGTGAACATTTCAAGGAATCTTTTCATTGTTTAGGTTGGAAAAGACCTTTAAGATCATCAAGTCCAACCACTAAAGTAACTACCAAACCACAACTAAACCTTAACCCTAAGCACCGTATCTATACAAACTTTAAGCATGTCCAGGAGTGGTAATTCAACCCTTTCCCTGGGCAGCCTGATGACCCTTTCCATGAAGAATCATGGTATCACAGAACATTAGGGATTGGAAGGGACCTGGAAAGATCATCTAGTCCAATCCCATTGCCTGAGCACGATCACCTAGACCAAGTCGCACAGGGACATATCCAGGTGGGTTTTAAACATCTCCAGAGAAGGAGACTCCACAACCCACCCTGGGCAGCCCCTTCCAGTGCTCTGTCACCTTAGCTGTGAAGAAGTTCCTTCTCATATTGATGTGGAACCTCCTATGTTCCAGCTGACACCCAGTAGCCCTTGTCCTATCATTAGATGCCACTGAGCAGAGCCTGGCTCCATCCTCCTGACACTCACCTTTCACGTATTTATAAACATTAAAATGAGGTCACCCCTCAGTCTCCTTTTCTCCCAGCTCCCTCAGGCTTTCCTCATCAGGGAGATGCTCCACTCCCTTCTTCCTAATGTCTAAAGTTCCCCTGGCACATCTTGAGGCCATTTCCTCTCATCCTATCTCTGATTACTTGGGAGAACAGACTAACACCTGCCTCTCAATAACCTCGTTTCAGGTATTTTTGTTGTTGCTTTAAAGAACATTGCTACAGACACTGTAAAAGCACTGTTTACAGTAATCAAGAGAAGGTTATTCCTCAAGGCAAACACACATTTCAAGTGAAAAAGGATACACTTTTCTCCAGTAACTAACACAGCATCCAGTTGCTCCAGCGTAACTCAATCTGTGAATGAGCCCAACCACGCACTATCGAATGTACAGCCAACCTGCACGGAGAAAACCACTAAGCAGGTTGGACCCATCTTGATATTTCTGTTAATCTACATATTTGCTTTCTTAGAATCATGGGTACTCTCTACACTTTTTAAACAAAGTTTTGATATAAAATTCAAAGTGATATTACTGTGTGTCAGTCGTATTCATAACACTACAGGTCTTCAAAGGAAAAGAGAACTCATTTTATAGGGGCAGGCAGACTACTCACACAAAACAGTGGCCATGAGCACTTGTATGGATCACGACCTATCAGCTCCCACATCTACAGCTGAGCCCACCTGAGAATCATCTGGTGCTATCCAGTTCTCTCACCTACCGTTCCCATACATCACACACCAGCTGCACTCACAAAATAGAGAATGTAGGTTATGAACAGTCCCACAAGGAAGGGGTGATATCAGTTTGTCTTACAAGGCCCCAACTTACATTTAGTTGTAAAGAAGTCTATTTAGACACCGCAGTATCATTTATGTACTTATTATGACAAAGTGTATTTACCTGAGGGGAGAAGCAGGACTTTTATACATCTACACATTAGTAGCTGGGATGTCATGAACACATATCTGACTTACAAACACACATTAAAATAGCTTAAACCACACACCTTGATGCTGAAATAGATCTCAGCATATCAAAAACAGGAAAAGCAACAGCAACTGAAACACATGGAGTGAACTGCTGTTGGTCTCACAGTAAGAGTGACACCTCAAACTTTATTTCCCACCCCAGAGTGAGCATTCCAAATATCTAACTACTCAAAAAAGTTTATGCAATTTTAGTCTGCATTGATTATGTTTTTAAGTGTGAGAAATTACTAGCAGAACAAGTAGCTCTATTATCAAGGCACTTTCACCTTCTTTTTTTCTGCCTCTTAGGTAACTGGAAGGAAGTGAGGTAACTGTTCCTAGTCATTTTTAGTTCTACTAGTTCTATTTCATAATCATCAGCTTATTTACTGAAGTGAGGCTTGTGGACAGGACTCCTGTGATGGTTAGCTGCAGCAGAGGGAGATGCAGTGGCCATTAATTGTCTGATTTGTCAGACCTGCTCTACCATCTGGCCAGGATCCATGGAGGAACCATTTTTCACAGTCCCAGCAAGTTTTTCCCATTTTGCACCATCTCTCCTCACCAAGATTCATCCTGCAGCCCAACTTCTAAATGCCCTCTTCACTCTCCCCATTTTTTACTCTGCAGCAATACCCTACACATCCTTCAGTTGTACAACAGTAAGGAAGCTCAAAAGCCATCTTACAGATGTCACTGAGCAGATGCACAGTGAGAAAGACTGTATACATGAACACCTAGAATACAGTCCAGATCTGAAACACTGGGCTCAACTTTGCTAACAGTTACCAGATAACTCCCTGGGCAGCCCATTCCAGTGCTCTGTCACCCTTACGCTAAAGAAATTTTTTCTCATATTGAGATGGAACTTCTTGTGCTTCAACTGACACCCATTGCTCCTTGTCCTCGTGTGCAAGAGAAAAGAGATTGTGACTAACCATAAGAAAAACCATACAGGAATTAAACAGTTAAGTCCCTAAACAGCTCAACAATAGACATCCAAACTGAAGGGTAGAAAACCTGCATGGACTGACTACAATTCAAAAGTTAACTCTTTGCGGGCAACCACTGAATGTAGTACCATGAGATATGAAGTGGCTGAATATACTCCCCGTATGCTTTAGATCATGAAATGACAGATTATTAAAAATGACACTGTGATACTTAGAAGTTGGGAATTTTATTGCTGTTTCTGTTTCATAGAAAACAACCTAAGATAGGAACGGTAAAGAGGGTTCTGAAAAGATACCTGTCATTTCAAAAACCGCCAGCAGTATTCATTGACTCAGGCTCTGCTCAGTGTCCTCTAATGATAGGACAAGGGGCAATGGGTGTGAGCTGGAACATAGGAGGTTCCACATCCATATGAGAAGGAACTACTTCATGGTGAGGGTGGCAGAGCCCTTCCAGGGCTGCCCAGGGCAAGTTGTGGAGTCTCCTTCTCTGGAGGCATTTAAAACCCCCTGGACATGTTCCTGTGTGACTTGGTCTAGGTAATCCTGCTGTGGCAGGGGGATTGGACTAGATGATCTTTCGAGGTCCCTTCC
>JAOXOE010000343.1:27060668-27082867 GCA_028565055.1 Phoeniculus purpureus | reverse complement strand
GACTCTCTCCAGCAGTTCTGTGTCCTTCTGGAACTGAGGGGCCCAGAACTGGACACAATATTCCAGATGCAGTCTCATCAGGACAGAGTACAGAGGGAGGAGAACCATTCTCGATCCTTGGTAGAAGGTACCAGACAGCATGTCTGAGCACGAGTTCAAAAAGAAGGTGGATGAGAAGGGACATTAAGTCTTGGTACTACTAGCCAAATCTAATAGTTTTAGAGTTGGGGCTGTATCTGGCATGAAATACAGGTCTAGGCAGAGTTTCCCAGTCTCTGTGCCACCACATTTTGTGGAAGACTACTCACTGCCCCAGGACAGCACACGTCGTTTCTCCTGCACACAACCAGAAATTACCTCATTCGAAAGACCTAGAAAAAAAAATGTTCACAGAACATTTCCAAAGGGTGGAGGGCTTGTAGCCAGCAGAAAACTTTTGATCATTTTTCTCTTGGAGCAAATGCCAACAAGGTTGCAAGCTGATCACTGGATATAAAAAAGGGAAGGAGAGAACAATTCCCTATTCACAGCACTAAAAATGTTTTTCATGCAGCTTTCTTCAGAACAGGAGTTTATGGAAATCACGTCTCCCAGGATTAAGTTATTTGTATTGTCACAGCCATTTCATAAACAATCAGAGCTGTATTTCAATCTCTGGATTATGATCTGCTAGCCCTTAGCAACCTGTGCATTGAACACTTGAGCCACTTTACTTCCTACTTTATAACATCCACACAAACTTGCACTGAAATGCCATTACGGTCTGCTGTTTTCATCTGGGAATCAGAGAATCAAAGAATTGTTTAGGTTGGAAAAAGCCTCTAGAATCATCAAGTCCAACTGTCAGTGACCACGTGCCAAGAGAGACACCTTCTCTTACTCATCCAGCCGAATACTCCCTCCCTAAGCTTCCATTAATCTCTCTTTTTAAAACTAAGTTAAAAATATTCCTTTCCTGTGCACTTCACCTTTAAAGAAACCCTTCACAGTCCTAGGACTACATCTATTCATTTATCTCACTTTATCTCCTTATCACTCGTTGCCATCACTGCTGGAAATTTTTGGAGAAGTAGGATGCTGCAATAAAATAAACATAAATCTCCTGAAAAGACACGGTTACCACGCTAGCCCCAGAACGCCAGGCATTCAGGTTCCCTCTCACTGTTGAAAATGATTATTTTGTACAGCCTCAGGCACACGGAGCTCTGCATTTCACTCTATAAAGGGCGGCACACCCAGCGTAGGTTCACTGTGAGGACGTTCCTGCCAAACTCCAGTGCCATGAGGATTGCACAATTAGTGGGATTCTTCCTCTTCCAGAGCTCAGCCCCTAGCACCCAGAGCTTAATTACTGTCGAGACAGAGGAGGAAAAAATATCCTAGCACAGGGTGTAACCTTTTTCTCTTTAAGCAAAGTAGTTATAATTAACCACTCGTGCACTCCTACTTAATTTACCTTGATTTGGAGTGTTCATTGAGCTCTCATCCCTGTTTTCTCTGATGTGGATTTCACAGAATCTCAGAACATTAGGGATTGGAAGGGACTTCAAAAAATCATCTAGTATTTCTGTGACCTCTCCTAAAGCAAATCAGCATTTGTTGATTATTTCCTTGCTAAAAGAAAGAACAACTTTGTCTAGTTCCCAGACGTAGCAGAGCAGCAGGAGATTGCTAAAGAGAACAGAAGACTACCCAGCAGAACTAAGTAATCCCTGGAAACATCTCAATCCTTGGGAACTTGGATGCAAGATGTTATGCATCTTGTTTCAGTCCCTCGCTGCCTATAAATATACCTGTTTTGACAGGTTGTGGCAATGGATGCATGGAATATCGGAAACAGTATAGGTGATAGCAGCAGCTCTTGCCAAGATCCCCTGGAAAGATATCTCTCCGTGATATTTACTGTAATCTGGATCTTTATCTTACTTCTTTAGCAGACACCAAACCCCGAAAGGAGGCTTCAAAGCATCTGTACATCGGGAAGGTAACGCTGGCACATGTTGCGTCAAGAGAACCTTCTGTTAATAAAAATAGCAGCACCGTGCATGTGCTGCTGGATTTGCCTAAACATTCTGTAGGCTCACGTATGAAATCTTTCCAAAACAAGCACTGTACTTGTATAATAACCCAGCTGAGCAACCTGAGACTTCTTTAACCTGTGCTATCACAGAATTCTTTAAATCATGATCCATGAGCATTTTCTCAAGTACAATAGGCCAACGGGATGAATCTGTCATCATTCAGCGATGCTCAAGCCAACATCTCCAGAACACCACAAGTCTTATGGCCTCAAGTCCTGACATCTAGAAGAGGTAAGAGAGGAAAGAGCCCCACAAGAAGCTGCAGATTGGAAAGGGGATTTACCAAAGCTACCTGATAAACTCTCCACACCATGGGCTAGAAACAATTTCAACTTAAACTTCAGTAGATTAGACCTTAAATAACAGAAAAGAATCACAGAACCACAGAACATAAGGGATTGGAAGGGACCTTGAAAGATCATCTAGTCCAATCCCCTTGCCACAGCAGGATCACCTAGATCCAGTCGCACAGGAACATGTTCAGATGGGTTTCAAATGTCTCCAGAGAAGGAGACTCCACAACCTCCCCAGACAGCCCATTCCAGTCCACCATCACCCTCACTGTGAAGAAATTTCTTCTCATATTTATTTGGAATCTCCTATGTTCCAGACTTACAAGAGCTTGCTGCTCCCCAAGTGGACATAGGTATTCATTCACTAAACCCCTGTTCCTTAAAGAAAAACATTATGAAATTTAAGGTCCTGAAACCATTCCCCATCTCCTCCTCCGTGAGAGCAGAGTTCCACTTAGTGCATTTTCCAGACCAGCTACTGCCAAAAAACACATGGTACTCTTCCCCTAGTTGGAGTAAATTCAACAGAAAGTAGTACAATTTAATGCATTTAGCAGTTTTCTGGTTATGAATAAGACCAGGATCAATACAGCACTACTCTCCAAACATTAGGGACTGGAAGGTACCTCAAAAGATCATCTAGTCCAATCAACCTGCCAGAGAAGGATCACCTAGACCAAGTCGCACAGAAACATGTCCA
This sequence comes from Phoeniculus purpureus, assembly GCA_028565055.1. Taxonomy (NCBI): domain Eukaryota; kingdom Metazoa; phylum Chordata; class Aves; order Bucerotiformes; family Phoeniculidae; genus Phoeniculus; species Phoeniculus purpureus. The sequence continues at coordinate 27,079,793 of JAOXOE010000343.1, read as the reverse complement.
GGAGGGTTTTAAATGTCTCCAGAGAACGAGATTCCACAACCCCCCCTTCTCCCCTTCTTTGTAAAAAGGTGACACCACTTGCAATCACATTCCAAAATCATGTTAAATATACGAGTCACTGGGCTCCTGACAGGCAGCACAAGCAGAGCAAACATGTAGCCCAACAGGAGTAACAGTGGGCTTGGAGATTTTGAAAAATTGTTTTGACTGGGGTTTAAGCTCTTCAGGAGAAAAATCAGGCAGCTTAGCAAGAGAAAATTGGACCCTGTCAAAACAACATCTGTGAACCATCTCAGGTGTAATCAAAACCGCTAAGTGAGTCCTGAAGTATCTAAGTGCGACAGACTGATGCATTGGAACAGCCTAGCACTGGGAGGAACCTGCCAAATGAGTTCCCAAGTAATTAAGCACTTCCCATGCCTGCTTTGGAGGAAACATGACGTAAAAAACCTGGAACAGCACACATCTGTCCCAGCTTCTGCAACAGGTTTTCCAAAATCAAGTGGAAAATCACTCATGTGGCATTCTCCCCTGTGTGGGGAATCCTGACCAAAGCTGACTTCCGCACTGAGCAGCCCTGCTGCAGAGATTGTACTGAACTACTTTTAAGGAGAGAAGAATATGAATGTGATCAGAGATTGTCTTGGTCTGTTCCCTTCCAAGTGTTGCATACACTGTGCTAAACAAAGAGAAAGGGAAAAGCTTGACTCCAGCCACCCAAATCAATTCTCTTTTCTTTGAACAAAGGGTCAGAGATAGGAGTGGTATAACCAGAGTAACCCAGGGTTAGGCATCACACCATTTGGTTTGAAGCACCAGGTAACTGCACTCCAGCTATCTCCACAGCTGAGCAACTTCACCCCTTGTAAAGTCAGGCACTGCCGTTGACAAGTTGCAGCCACAGTTGCAGAAGACAACTGCTGCTGCATAATTCACAACAACCTGGTCAGCCACTGCCAGTTTGACGTGTTGGTTTGTTGTGGAATTTTTTAGTGATGCAAGAAAGCAGCTCAGATCTGGCTCTGCAGACATGCCTGAGATACAGCCATAAGGAACTCACAAGTTTCTCCATCACCTCTGTTCAGTCTTGCTCAAGACAGCAATACAACTTTGGCCAGCACCAGCTTTGGCACCACTATGGTGCCATATGTGTCCTGAACCCAGACAGATCAGGTTGTCCAGCCTCACCTTGAGTATCTCCAGGGATGGGGCTTCAACTACCTCCCTAGGCAACCAGTTTCAGTGTTCAACAACCTTCCTAATAAAGAACTTCTCCCTAACATCCAATTTAAATCTGCCCTTCTCTAATTTGAAACCACTGCCCCTCGTCCCATCACTACAGGACACAGAACTGCTGGACGGAGTCCAGCGCAGAGCCACGAAGGTGGACCATCTCCCTGATGAGGAAAGGCTGAAGAACCTGGGTCTCTCTAGCTTAAAGAAATAGAGACTGAGGGGTGACCTCATTAACATTGATAAATACGTGAAGGGTGGGTGTCAGGAGGATGGAGCCAGGCTCTGCTCAGTGGCATCTAATGATAAGACAAGGTGTAATAGGTGTAAGCTGGAACAAAGGAGGTTCCACATCAATATGAGAAGGAACTTCTTCACAGTTAGGGTGACAGAGTACTGGAACGGGCTGCCCAAGGGGGTTGTGGAGTCTCCTTCTCTGGAGATGTTCAAAACCCTCCTGGATCCGTTCCTGTGTAACTTGGTCTAGGTGATCCTGCTGTGGTGGGGGGATTAGCCTTAATGATCTTTCAAGGTCTTTCCAATCCCTAGTGTTCTGTGATTCTGTGACCTTTGTAAACAGCCCCTCTCCCGTCTTCTTGTAAGCCTCCTTCAGGTAAGGGAAGGTCTCTACCAGGTCCCCTGAATGGTCTGTCTTAAAGGTCTTCCTCCCTCTCCTGATTTGCAGTAGAAACCTTCACCTCACCACCAGACTGTGTTCAGCCCAGCAGCTGCTGGGTTGTGTAACCACTTGCTCCTGTTTCAGCTGGGTCCAATAACCAAACAGGGAATTCTGGCCCTGAGCCCCCCATTCATTAAAGCACCCAGTTACACAGGGTTTTTAATTCAAGATGATGATAAACCCCTCAGGCTGTAAAAAATAAAAAGAGATAGGCTTATTGTGGTAGCTTTTGTCCCAGAGATAAATCATTTTCTCAAAATTGGGAAAAAAACGCTATTGGAAACATTCTGGAGGTTTTTAGAAGTTAAAAATATAACAAAACTTAATGGTTTCAGATGCTTTTCATGAGAATGTAACTGAAAAATGTCTTTAATTTGGAAACAAATTAAATCTGGCAAAGAATTAGTACATAAGACAGCCCAATTGCATTTTGCAACTCAAAAGAAATTAAAAACAGATAAGATACTGTGAATTAAAAATAACTTCAGCCCATTAAATTCTCATGAACTTTCATTAAGGTTTGTATTACACGTCCCAAATGCACTGTTGTATCTTGTAATATGCCAGATTGCTTTATTTATAAAATACCTTTAAAGCTACTGAAAGCTAGAGCCAGAGAAACAACTGTATAAAAATGCTGTCTTCTCACATTACAGCTCCGTATCCAGCGTGAGTATTTAAAACAGAGGTGCAGCCTCAGTTCCAGGATTTCAGATGCACAACTGTACTTTCTAAAAGTTCAATACGAGTTGAATCCTTCTACAATTCAGTCTGGTCTGTTTATTTTACTGATAAAAATCTGGTGCCAAAGTTGAAATAATTGTATTAGTGATAAAGCTGGATTCTCTTTTAATTTTTGAACTACCTTCCCAGTAACCAGCTGTCGCATTGCTGCAGACCTTCTTTACAGGTGATCACAGAATATTAGGAATTGGAAGGACCTTGAAAGATCATCCAGCCACAGCAGAATCACCTAGAAACAGTCACACAGGAATGAAAGATTGAAGAGGACCTGGGGATTCTAATTGACAGGCAGCTGAATATGAGGCAGCAGAGTGCCCAGGCAGCCAAGAAGGCCAATGGCATCCTGGCCTGGATTAGAAACTGTGTGTCCAGCAGGAGTAGGGAGGTGATTGTCCTCCTGTACTCAGCACTGGTGAGGCGCACTTTGAGTACTGGGTCCAGTTTTGGGCACCTCTGTGCAAGGGAGACATCGAAGTACTGGAGTGAGTGTAGAGGAGGGCAACAACACTGGTGAAGGGCCTGGAAAATAAATCTTATGAGATGGAGAGACTTGGGGCTGTTTAGTTTAGGGAAGATAAGGCTTAGGGGAGACAAAACTTATTGTGATGGGGTTTACATATTTTTTCTTCATTTCTGTTTTTCAGATGTTCATCTTTTGATGAAATGTCCAAGGTTTCTATAAAAGCAAATCTGAAGGCTTCATTTTCAAGCAAAAAGAGAGCAGAAGGGATTTTTTTTTTTTTTAAATCATTCTAACTGGGGTAGTGCTGGAGAAACAAGCTATTGCAGACCTGCAGTTTTATCATCACTCTCACCACAGAGCCAGGTACCGAGGAACATTTTGCTGTATTGGCCCATGAAATGATATTGATTAACCGTAAGATTTTTTTATGTGAACAAGAAATTCCAAGAAGCCTGTTCTCCAGTTTGCTGCTATGCCAAAAACATTCTCAGCAACCAGAGAAGTTTTTCCCCTCACACCTCAGCAAACTGTGATCTTTACCATGGAAGGGAGCACACAATGGATGCCACTAGGAGTTTGGAAAGAAACCCCTTTCTCTTAAGCCAGTCATATGTTACACCGTACTCTAACTGCTAAAAACAAGACTGGTCACTTTTAAGCCTAGGACAAATCATTTAATTTGACATCTTGCAAAATATCCTGCCCCCTGTAGCTACTCGTGCAACAAGACCTGTCCTAAAGAGCTGTCATAGATCAAAATTCAACAGCTTCCAGGTTCTGAAGCCTGCAGCATGAGAATAGCCACAGCTCAACTCCTGTTGCTTCAGGGCCAGCTGCTCCTCCATTTGGCAAGAACATAAGGACACTGGTACAGAAGCCCAGCTTTGTGCCAGCTCTTATTTTGAGCATCTAAAATTTTACCAAAAAGAGAGGTTCTCCTCCCCCTCCACTCTGCCCTGGTGAGACCACATCTGGACGATCATGTCCAATTCTGGGCACCTCAGTTCAAGAAGGACACAGAGCTGCTGGAGATAGTTCAGTGTAGAGCCACAAAGATGATGAAGGGAGTGGAACATCTTCCTGATGAGGAAAGGCTGAGGGAGCTGGGTCTCTTTAGCTTGGAGAAATGGAGACTGAGGGGTGACCTTATTAATGTTAATAAATATGTGAAGGGTGGGTGTCAAGAGGATGGAGCCAGGCTCTGCGTAGTGGCATCTAATGATAGGACAAGGGACAGTTGGTGTCAGCTGGAACATAAGCTCCACATCAGTATGAGAAGGAACGTCTTCCCAGTGAGGGTGACGGAGCCCTAGAACAGGCTGCCCATTGGGGTTGTGGAATCTCCTTCTCTGGAGACATTTAAAACCCGCCTGGACATGATCCTGTGTGACTTGGTCTAGGTGATCCTGCTGTGGCAGGAGGATTGGACTAGATGATCTTTTGAGGTCCAGTCCTTAATGTACTGTGATACTGTTTCCCTTCCCGCATCTCAAGCACCGTGAGGCCAGCAAGCTCAGGACATATGACACTTAAAAAGATGTGGGAGACTGAGGGCTGTCAGTAGGCAAGACATAAGGCTGGTCCTTGTACTTGCCAAGGAAAATGTCACCACATCTTCTGTTTGCCACAAACTGCTGAGGATGAGGCTCGTGTCAGCATTGAGGGCAGAAAAAAACAGCCAAGAAAGAAGAGGTGGGCAGATACCTGTGGGGTCTGCCATGAGAAAAATCTAACAAAGCATTTTACAAACCTGTTTGCTACGAGTCTCTCATTCATAACTGTTTCCAAATGGAAGGCTGTGTGAAAGCCAAAGCAAACATTCTCAATTCTTTTTTAACCCATCAGACAATATAGGAAAAATATGTGCATTTTATGGTTTGAGGGCACAACCTTTTAATTATGTTTTTGCATTGTCATGTCCAAGAGCTTTTTTTCTCCTCAAAAATTAATATTTCCTCAAGCAATGCAGCTATTTATCTTGGAAGAACATGAATTGAAACACAATCTGCCTCTGCAGAGCAAGGCACAGAAGAGTTATAACATGACACCTAGGGGAATTCAGAACACAGTGCAATGCAATCCTCCTCATTTTTCTAGTGTCTTCTCAACTGAGTTTCCTACAGTTCTCTTAACAGTTTCCAGCTATTGTTTTGCCTATGCCCTACACACATATTCACAAAGGCACTTGGTAAAAAAAGAACAAGTGTAGGTAATGTGGAAGGCAGGGAGAAGGAAGGAAAATGTAGGAGGGGGTTCTCTCTAGTGGAGCCACTTGAAATACTGTTCTGTCATCCAAGACCAGCAAGTGTTCTGGCACATAATCACATCTCACTTCCCTGTGATGAAGCACAGCCCCAGGACGACAACGCTAAGGAAGATGTCAATCAACTGCTTCTGCCACTAAGGACATATATCTGCAGCAGGACCATAAGCTAATGGTTTACAAATGATATTTCCATGAAAAGGTACTGAGCCACTGCAAGAAAATTCATAGAATCACAGAACATTAGGGATTGGAAGGGACCTCGAAAGATCATCTAGACCAATCGTCCTGCCACAGCAGGACCCCCTAGACCAAGTCACACAGGAACACATCCAGGTGGGTTTTAAATGCCTCTCAAGAAGGAGATTCCACAACATCCCTGGGCAGCCCCTTCCAGTGCTCTGTAACCCTCACTATGAAGATGTTCCTTCTCATATTTATATGGAACCTCCTATGTTCCTGCTGACACCCTGTTGTCCTATCATTAGATGACACTGAGCAGAGCCTGGCTCCATCCTAACACCCACCCTTCACATATTTATCAACATTAATAAGGTCACCCCTCAGTCTCCTCCAAGCTAAAGAGACCCAGCTCCCTCAGCCTTTCCTCATTAGGGAGGTGTTCTACTCCATCATCTTCGTGGCTCTGCACTGGACTCTCTCCAGCAGTTCCACGTCCTTCTTGAACTGAGGGGCCCAGAACTGGACTTAATATTTCAGATGTGGTCTCACCAGTTCAGACCTGCTTTGGAAGAGACATGAAATTCTGTGGTAATCTGGGCTTTCAAAGAACTTACACCTAGTGTTCAGGCACCAACATCCCCCCTTCAAGCCTTATAGACTTGGTAGCTGACCAGCAAATCATACAGTAAGTTCCAAAACATGCATAACAGCAATCACAGAAGCAAAACTACCAGAGTGCTAAAGGACCAAGAGAACACTGAAGGAGGAACATTTCCGTAATCAATCTAATTAGTATTTCACAATAGAGAAGTTTTACCGCACGTACAACATCTTACAAGTTAGAAAGGCCAAAAAAATGCTTCAGTCCCAATTTACACAACCTGTGACTAAAACAAACCCAATTTGGAGTAACTGCTGATAAACATTCCCTTTATCAAACACTGCGCAACAATGTACTTGGTGGGGGGGAAATCCTGGCTTGGTCACTCCGGATGAGTTCCAACATCTGCGAAGGTTATAATGAGATCCTTTCGGGCAAAGGCAGCCAAGCAGCCAAGACTGGGTTTAGTCATGGGTGAAATTTCCACACAGAGTCTCTGAGGACTTAAATGTCCTTCTGTGGAAGGGTGAAAGCTTCTCCCTTGTGACCTCATCATCACATTTCTATTGAGTAAGCTACATTTCACCTGCACCTTACAACTCACCGTCTCCAGGTGTTGCAACGGGGGAAGAGTGAACAACCTCTCTAACTACAAGGGCATTATTTGCAAATCCTTTAGCTTTCAAAGGTTTGTCTGGGAAGTCCTCTGGTGCCTACTTGAGATATTCTGTTATAGAACAAGAGGGGCAGGCAAACAGAAGTATGAATTGTGTTCCAAATGAATCTCAAAATTTTGAAATCACAAAAATCACAGAATATTAAGGATTGGAAGAGACCTCAAAAGATCACCTGGTCCAATCTCCCTGCCATAGCAGGATCACCTACACCAAGTCGCACAGGCAGGTTTTAAACATCTCCAGAGAAGGAGATTCCACAACTCCCCCGGGCAGCCCTTTCCAGGGCTCTGTCACTCTCACCGGGAAGAAGTTCCTTCTCATATTGATGTGGAACCTCCTCTGTTCCAGCTTATACTTCTATATTTGTTGTCCCTTGTCCTATCATTAGACAACACTGAGTGGAGCCTGGCTCCATCCTCCTGACACCTACCTTTCACATATTTATAAACATTACTGAGGTCACTCCTCAGTCAGGAATTTTGTTTTCTTGTTTCTTAACCAGCCACCACTACTGTTCCTGTAACAAAAAATATTTTAAGAAAAAACTATCAGATTTATTACTCTTAAATATTATTCTGAAATTTACAGTTCACAAATAAAATGTCCCAGAAAAAAACCACCTCTTGAGACAAGCTAGAAATACAGGCCAATCATTTATTTCTGTGTGGTTCAGTGCGCATGGGACATCACCTCTGGTACATTCGACTTCATCGGCAAAAGCTCGATGCAACCTCAACCACATAAATATCTGAAAAATTAACGTATGTGCCAATATCACAATGAGGGAGATGGTTTGTCTTGACACGACACTGAAAAAGGAGGCAACTGTGATGGCAGCAAAGAGACCTGGATGAATCCATACTCCATATTCACTATTTTGAACACCAAAAATAAAAATAAGGTAACTGGCTGCCCAGGGGTGTTGTGGAGGCTCCTTCTCTGGAGACATTTAAAACCCACCTGGATATGTTCCTGTGCTACTTGATCTAGGTGATTCTGCTGTGGCGGGAGAACTGGACTAGATGCTCTTTCAAGGTCCCTTCCAAACCCTAATGTTCTGATTAGCCTGACATACAAAGCTCCCGTGTACCTATATACAAGGGGAGGAAAAATAAGAGCAATCCTCTTGCCAGTTGTAGTGTTTTGCAGATGTCTTCCAGTATGCATTTAAACGCTTCTGATCTCAGAATTGCCAACTTCTATAGCTCTTTCTTTCCCAAGATAAGCTGTAGCATCCTTCCTTAGCATAAGCATTAATTTAGCACCAATCACCAGCATGAAACTGCCAGATTTACCATACTTGGAAGAAAAAGGACTATCTGCATGTCTGTCCTGGTGTCCTTCAGAGCCAAATGAGAATGAATCTTATAGGAATAGAACCAGAAGGAGAGGGCAGGGCCTGAAGCTGCACCAGGGGAGGGTTAGGTTGGATGTTAGGAAACCCTTCCTCATGGAAAGGGTGATCAGACACTGGAATGGACTGCCCAGGGCATTGGTGGAGTCCCCATCCCTGGAGGTGTTTCAGGACAGACTGGATGTAGCACTTAGTGCTGTGGTTTGGTCAATGGGATGATGTTAGTTCATGGGCTGGGCTGGATGAGCTCAAAGGTCTTTTCTAACCTCAATAATTCTGTGATTTAATTACTGTGTATAAATACATGAAGGCTGGCTGCCAAGACGAAAGAGACAATCTTTCTTCACTTGAGCCCTGTGATAGGATGAGGGGCAATGAATGTAAATTGAAGCATAAGAAGTTCCACCTCAATACGAGAAAAAACTTGTCCGTCGGTGTCACAGAACTGCTTGAGAGAGTCCAGCACAGAGACACAAAGATGATGAAGTGAGTGGAACGTCTCCCTGATGAGGAAAGGCTGAAGAGCTGGGTCTATTGAGCTTGGGAAAAGGAGACTGAGGGGTGACCTCATTAATGTTGATAAATATGTGAAGGGTGGGCGTCAGGAGGACGGAACCAGCTCTGCTCAGTGTCATCTAATGATAGGACAAGGGGCAGTGGGTGTCAGCTGGAACAGAGGAGGTTCCACATCAATATGAGAAGGAAGTTCTTCATGGTGATGGTTACAGAGCTCTGGAAGGGGCTGCCCAGGGGGGTTATGGAGTCTCCTTCTCTGGACATTTTCCTGTGTGACCTGCCCTAGGTTCTATGATTCTGCTCAAGCAGAGGGGTTGGCTTTGATGACCTCTGGAGGTTCCTATTAAGCTCTGTTAAAAGTGTGCTGTATTTTGGCAAACAGAGTATTAAAAATTGTTTCAGATAGGAGTTTGAAGAGGAGAGAAGGTGAATGAATGCTCAGGGGTAGGTCAAAGGTTTTACACACAAACATCACTCTTCAGAGTCTTTTCAGTAATTCATAAAATCATAGAAGCATTTAGTTTTGAAAAGACCTTTAAGAACATTGAGTCCAACCATAACCCAGCAATGACAAATCTTCCTCTAGACCATATCCCTAAGCATTCTGTCTATGGAATTTTAAATATTTCTAGGTATGGGGACTTCAACACTGCCCAGGAAACCCCATTCGAGTGTCACAACCCTTTCAGTAAAGAAATTGTTTGTAATATCCAACCCTAAGCCTCGTCTGGCACAACTTGAAGCCACTTCATCTTTTTGTGTTGTCACAGGAATCAGGAATAAAACTCCTTAATGCTAATGTAGCCTTTATGAAGCAGGCATTCTCTTTATTATGACTGATTATTAAGGCTGGACACACAGGGAATATTTCCTTTCAAAATGTTTGCGTCTTAGTACAGCATTGGACAGCCTTTTATAGGGACAAGACATACATATTCATTGCATTTCTCAGAACTAATTCTAAAATACAAACCTACCCAAGAATAGGTGTAAATTCCACCAAAGAATAGGTCAATGAAGTAAATGCAAATCCACTCTAAGAATACTGGCGATCTATGTAGCCCAAGTCTGATCTCTAGAGTGCTGTTGTTCTTTAAGTGCTGATGTTCTTCAAGTATTAAAGCAGTAATTTCTGTCCACACCCAAGGAACACCCCTCCATTCAGTAGCCAACACCCAGGAAACACAATTTTGAATTCTTTTCTTAGACATCACTCACAACATTATTGCTTGTTACTTGGGAGAAGACACTGAACCTCACTTCAGTACAACCTCCTTTCAGGTAGTTGTAGAGCTATAAGGTCTCACCTAAACCCCATTTTCTGCGGGCCAAACAACCCCAGTTCTCTCAGCATTTTGCTGGATACCCACTCTCCAGTCACAGCCCCTTGCTTGCTGAACATTAGACCTCTCAACATTACTGTAAGAACTTTAGTCTACCACCACTTCCTAAAAAGTACAACAAAAGACCTAACTGCAGTTTTCTCCAAAGTCTAGGGCTGTTGATGTCCAAGATTAAGACTCAGGCTATTATGTGCATAAGAAACAGATGAAAAGTCTGGATCTGAACACATTTCTACAGTTACAGTGATGGAGCCAGCAGCTGAGACTCTCTCTGGGTCCCCAAAGGATTCGAATGATCTATACTTGGAAAGTACACAGCTTTGGCTAAGGTCTTTCCACAGCTATTCTCAGATGACTTTTCTTTATTCTCTTCCATAATTTTAGCATCTCTTTCCAAGCAGACCATCCTGTTCCACCTATACAACCTGCTCCAAGCAATTACAGCTTTGCTATTGCCAAGTTTTCAGCTTGCAGTTCAGATTGTCGCTACTCAACACAGGCCTCAAGCTCAACCCAAGACACGTGTTATAGGAAGCTCAACCCAAGACACATGAAGCTCATGGCACAGGAATAACCAGGCCGCTGGCAACAGCAGAACCTGCTGTCCAAACAGCTGAGGATGAAATAGAATGCCAAAGCAATACAGATGGATGTGTATCCAAACCCATCGGGTCCATGTTTAAAGAGATGTGTGATGCTTTCCTTCCCATTTTCAACAAGAAGAGCAAAAGTTACTCCATTGTACAAGGTCACTAGTTTGGTCAGGCAGGACTTGACCTTGGTGAAGCCATGCTGGCTGGATGAATCACCTCCCTGTCCTCCATGGGCCTTAGTATGGCTTCAAGGCGGATCAGCACAGAGGGCAGGCTGACAGGTTAGTAGGTCCCACAGCCCTTTTTAATGCTGAATGGAATGTCTCCCTTTTTCCAGTCTCCAGAGAATGATATGTGACTTTTCACAGAATCACAGAACATCAGGGACCTCGAAAGATCATCTAGTCCAATCGCCCCACCACAGCAGGACCACCTAGACCAAGTCACACAGGCACATGGCCAGGCAGGTTTTAAACATCTCCAGAGAAGACCTCTCCAATTTATGTGACCGTGCTAGGACCTCCGGAATAGGCTGCCTATCCTCTATATCCTTACTAGACTAGCTGTCTTTCAAACATCATGAAGAACAGCTTGGCAAGTAGACCAGCACATTCCCCTCAGAATTCATCCGATATGCATCTGGTCAGGTCCCATCCACTTATGTGTATTCAGGTGTCTCAGACAGTCACAAACCTCTTATGGCTCAAAGAACTTTCCCCCCCACTGCTATAAACTGCTACCACAGTCTATACTCAAACCACACACTAAAAACGTTTGCCCAACACATTCTTAAAGCTTTCCTTTGGCAAACACTGACAGCAGATATTTCAACATCTTGCAGCTTACACTGACAAGTTACCATGCTGTCCACAACCAGACTTCTGCACAGCACTACTAGTCCTAGACACTTCCAATCTCTGTCATCTGCTGCAATTGCACTGTCTAAGCAGGTACGACTTCCTTCTCATGGTTTGGAAAGCACTCAGCATGTTTTGGACATTCAGCATCACCGAAACAATAACAGCACGAACTCTGTTTCTGGAACAAAGAGCAGGACATCTGTGGTATCTGACCCACCTGAACCCAGCTCAGAACTACAAGGAAAACAAAATGCAGCCAATATCTAGTGCAAGAAAATTTCTTCCAGACTCCAGATTGGCAACCAAAGGAACATAAGATCCTTCCCAATCTTGAGTTTGCTTTTTTACCTTAATCCAACCACTCAAACAAGCTTATGTTCCAAATTCATCATGGCAAATAAAAAATAAATAAGGGGGGGTTGTGGAGTCTCCCTCTCTGGAGACGTTTAAAACACACCTGGATTTGTTCCTGTGTGACTTGATCTAGGGGATCTTGCTCTGGCAGAGAGGTTGGACTAGATGGTCTTTCAAGGTCCCTTCCAATCCCTAACGTTCTGTGATTTTGTGATTCTGTGCTTTATTCTATCCTGCTTTCAAAGTGATAAGAGTATGTAACACACTTACAGCAAAGCCTCAAGTTCTACACAAATGTATTTACTACCAGTAGAGTGCACATGCAAAAAGCAGCACATTGAAGAGGCATCTGGAAGCAATGCCAAAATAACAGAGAGAAACGACAGAAGAGTTTTTGCAATTAAAATACATGGTTGAACAAGAAGAATAAAGCACAGAGAATGGAGATGCCTTAGGACTTGTCTACACACAGTGCGGTTGTGGAGTCTCCTTCTCTGGAGACATTTCAAACCCGCCTAGACATCTACCTGTGTGACTTGACCTACGTGATCCTGCTGTGGTGGGGAGATTGGACTAGATGATCTTTTGAGGTCCCTTCCAATCCCTAATGTTCTCTGCTTCTGTGATTGTGTTTACAAAGTTATGCTCTTGGTGACTTTCCCCATTCACATTTCTGAGCTGTTTCTCATGCTCATGACTGGGACGCAAGGAAAGAAATGTGGTAAATACACCATGGAAGTAATCATGCATAGCTGCAGCTATTAAAACAAGCAAACAGAGTATCATGAGATGTAGAAACAAACTCAGAAAGATAAGTGTCTGAAATCACTAGTGGCAGCAGTTACCAGAAGGAAACTGTCCTTCTTTCTTGCCCACATATATCAGAAGATCAGCACTTCCTCTTGAGCAATGAGTAAAGCCAAGATTCACCCCTAGACACCTTCACAACACTAGGCAGCCACCATGCCTAAAAGTAGATTACACACATAACCACAGAACATGAGAGATTGGAAGAGACCTCGAAAGATCATCTAGTCCAATACCCATGCCAGAGCAGGATCACCTAGACCTATCATTGGATGTCACTGAGAAGAGCCTGGCTCATACAGACACAGGAATCCAAACACACACAGAGATGTTTTCAGGTCTTCCTACTAGTTTTTCATACACCCATTTTGAAGTAAACATGAATGAAAGGAAAAATGTGTGAAACAGCACAGCAGAAGGTGTTTTCACCATCTGCTTTGCACTCAATGAAAGCAAAGAAAGTTTTTACATGAGGCAACTGTATTTCACAAAAGCACAGAACATTAGAGATTGGAAGGGACCTCGAAAGATCATCTAGTCCAATCCCCCTGCCAGACCAGGACCACCTAGACCAAGCCGCACAGGAACTCAGTTACATGTGTTTTTCAGTATAACGTAGTTCAATATAACACAGTTATAATTTAATTCAAAGCTATTGCTGAGTTTTATTATCGTAGTCGAGACCAATTCACATTTCTAAATAAACGAAGATAAACAAAAAATAAAGGTTTAGGAAAAATGTCAGCAGACATCTGGAGAGAAGTTACACAACCATGATAATAATGTATTTTCCAAGCAGAAGGTTTCGTGCACTCTGGGGATTGTTATAAATCAGCTCAGGTAGCACATTCACAGAACCCCTCAAGCTGAGGTCCAGCTGTGCACAGCTGTCAAACAATGGTATCTCAAGTCTTTGTTTCCCGCTGTCTCAAAGACTATAAGCTTGTAGGCAGAATGCATCTACAACAGATAAACTCAAAGCTTAGGTCAGGTTTTTTTTTTTTCTGAAGACATAACTGGGACAGTTCAAACCCAGGTCAAGTTGATGCCAAATCCTAAAGTGAACTAGAACAGCTACTCTGGAGCCAGTGGCTACCTATTTAAAGCAGTAGCCTACCTTCACAGCTAGGCAGTAGGAAAAAAAAAAATCATTCTTTCAAGCATCCATTTAATGTTTTGACAGCTTAATATATGAGTCTCTATGTCCTTAAATTGCCCACCCTGCCCACGGAAACACTCACCTTTTGGAACAGAAGCAAAAGCCCACTTGATTTAAAAAAAATAGAGGAAGATAGCTCTGCCAGATTCTTGGCAAAACATTATCTACATTGTGATTTCCTCACAGAGAGGACGGTGATGAATTGAGGAGAAGCAAACGCAGGCCAAGGGGCAGAAGGGCACTTAGGAAGACTGCTTGGCCTAATCTATGAAGATTAGATATTCAGTTCCAGTCAAAGGAATGGTACTCTGGGTTATGTTGTGGGTGTGGAAGATACTGTGATGGGTTCTTTCCAAGTTTAAATGCAGACTGGTTTATACAAGACTATTTTTCGTTGAAGTCAATGTGACAGTTTCTTTCAGTTGCCTGATTGTGTGAGTTTATTAAAAAATAAAAATCATTGTATGGTTCTCTCTCAGATCAAACAGCTGCTTTCCTGCCATTCTTTTTGCCAAGTTGTAATAAAATGACTATGACCTGAGCAGGATCTTCTAGAGCTAATAAAAAGGAAAAACAGGCTGAGTAAGAGTTTGTGCTGGAAAGTTAATGTAAAAAAGTAGTACGTAAAAAACATACATTACAAGATTAAGAAAAAAACCCATATAAACAGAAAAGCTCTTGTGAGCACTAGAGCCATACAAAACATGTGCTATTCTTCCAGTTTTGGGTATGATCTGGCAAGGTGCTAACTGCTCCATAAACTTCTGGCATCAGGAAGGCACCACTCCTGAACAACCTAAAATAACGCTTGGGGAGCATTTTCTTCGCATCTGACATGAAATCTTTGCTAGTTGATCATAGAATCTCAGAATCAGAACATTAGGGATTTGAAGGGACCTTGCAAGATCATCTAGTCCAATCTCCCTGACACTGCAGGATCACCTGCATCAAGTCGCACAGGGATATATCCAGGTGGGTTTTAAATGTCTCCAGAGAAGGAAAATCCGCAACCCCACCCTGGGCAGCCCGTTCCAGGGCTCTGTCACCCTCACTGGGAAGAAGTTCCCTCTCATACTGATGTAGAACCTCCTGTGTTCCAGCTGACACCCATTGCGCCGTGTCCTATCATTAGATGACACTGAGAGGAGCCTGGCTCCATCCTCCTAACACCAACCTTCATATATTTATCAACATTAATGAGGTCACCTCTCAGTCACCTTCTTTCTAAGCTCAAGAGACCCAGCTCCCTCAGTTTTTCCTCATAAGAGAGGTGTTCTACTCCATCATTGAGACTCTGCACTGAACTCTCTCAAGCAGCTCTGTGTCCTTCTTGAACCGAGGGGCCCAGAACTGGACACAAGATTCCAGATGCGATCTCAACAGGGCAGAGTAGAGTGGGAGAAGAACCTCTCGATCTGCTAACTACCATCCTACAGTATATTCTAATAAGTTTGTTGGCTTATATTATGGCTTGTTTGGGGTTTTTTTTCCAAAAACAAGTAACTGTGTGGTTTTGGTACATTTCAGTAGTTTTAGCAAGGTTTTTGTAACGGCCTACGGGAAAGCCCAGCACTTCTCAATGGTAGGGGAAGTGCCTGTCAAGCACAGAGCTCCAGCTCCAGATGATTCAAATACTGTTTGTCACAAACCTGACCTCCCGGAGCAGAAGTCCTCTGGAAACCATGGCGCTCACACAGGCTTATCAGGGCTCACACAGGCCTCTGCTCCTCTGAAGTGTCCTCAGGGTGCCTCTTCGCGGTGACAGTCCCGAACCCTTTGCGAAACTCGGGAGCAAATCAGGAGCACAACGCAAGGAGGCTGAGCAGTGACAAGGGTCTCACTGGGAAACTCGTTTTCCCTCTCACCTCACACACAGACGGCTCCCCGGGAGCTGGCCCAAGGCGTCTTCCCTCGGGCCGCTGCTGAGCGCGGCCTGCGGGCTGAAACGCCGGCGCCGGCCGCTAAGAGGAGCTGAACTCCCGCGGTTCCCACGGCGCGGGCCTGCTCCAGCTGCGGCCCCCCTCCGCCCTCTCCTCCTCCTCCAGCAGTTCCCACTTCACCCCTGAGGTGTCAACAGAGAAACCCACAAGCAGGACGCTGCTACGAGCCCGTCCAGGAGGAGCTGGACTGCCGCAGCAGGGAGGGGCTCGCAAGGGCTAAACAAAACACGTCCTTGGGGAAGGGGTCCGGCACGGAGGGGCCCAGGGGTGCTGGTCGACAGTCAGCCAGCAGTGTGCCCAGGTGGCCAACAAGGCCGGCGGCACCCCGGCCTGCATCAGCAATTGTGTGGCCAGCAGGAGCAGGGACAGATTGTCCCTCTGTACTGGGGGTACTGGGTTCACAGAATCACAGACCGTTAGGGATTGGAAGGGACTTTGAAAGTTCATCTAGTCCAATTCCCCCCACCAGAGCAGCATCACTTTCAGTTTGAGCACCTCATTTCAAGAAAAACATTGAGTGTTGGAGTCGTTCACAGAAGGGCAACGAAGCTGGTGAAGGGCCTAGACAACAAGTCTGACAGGGAGAGGCTGAAGGAGCTGGGGCTGGTTAGCCTGAGGAAGATGAGAGAAGACCTTATAGCCCCTCTACAACTACCTGAAAGGAGATTGTAGAGAGGTAGATGCTGGGCTGCCCTCACAGGTAGTGATGGAACAAGAGGGAGCAGCCTCAAGCTGCACCAGAAGGTCTGGGCTGGACATTAGGAAAGAAGTTTTTGGTGAAGGAGTAGTCAGGGATTGGCACAGGCTGCCCAGGGAGGGGTTAAGTCACCATCCCTGGATGCATGTCAGGGTGACTTACATGAGGAGCTTAGAGAAATGGTCTAGTGGTGAATTTGGCAGAGTAGGGTTATTGGTTGGATCTTATGATCTTAAGGGTCTTCCAAACTAAATGCAACTTGATCTAGGTGATCCTGCTGTGGCAGGGGGATTGGACTAGATCTTTCCAGGTCCCTTCCAGTCCCTAATGTTCTGTGATTCAGTGAAACAATTCTGTGATTCTGATTCTTCTGACCTCATGGAAAACAAAAAACATGACAACGTATGGGAAGCACACGCATCTCTGGAGAGCTTGCAAAAAATTAACGGTGTACCTCAACCTATGGTTAGTTGCACCTTCAGCTCCAAAAGTTTCTGCCCCTCATATTTAAAGTAAAAACTGTTGTTCTCCCAGTATCACCCAGGTCACTGGTGCAAGCCAAGGTGATTGCTTTTCTCTGGTGCTTATGTATTTGTCTAGAGACTGCTGAAGGCAGGTCTGGACTGATGGAAGGAGAGCATCTGTGTGGCCAACCCACTGGTCTACAATTGAGCAACTCTCTCTCCAGGAGGGAGAGAAAATACACAATAGTATTAATAAAACACATATATGGCATCCACAAAGCATAATAGCAAGTCTGCCTAAGAGAGAGCAGAAGAAAGGGACTACATTGTGCATCAATTTCCTTGGAGGATGGGCAGAATGAAGGTCAAGATGTTCAAGTCCAGCAAGTTCTTAACCCGAGTCAAAGAAAGGAGAAAAAAATGCTCTGAACATCCTGCCAGTGACATGAAATACTGCACCCTCTCTTACGCAACCTGATACCACAGAGTCACTTCCATACAGGAAATAAGTATTTCCTTGTGGTTTAGGGAGTTCAGTTAATTTAAAGCTGATTTCATGAGACATGGTGTACTCTTGTGGCACACCTCAGGGCAGTGGCACCAGCAGGCAGACACTGGTGTTGGCAAACAGAGCAGAAAATTCTTATGATGCACTGGAGTTACCATGAGAACTCAGAACTTTAGCTTACACCCAAACAACATGACATATTGGCCTTCATGAATGCGTCAAAAGACTCTGCTGAACCAGAGCTTTCCTCGCTGTGTCCATATCTACATCACAATTTGGGAAAGTTCATTTTTTTAAGTGTGAACCTGCATCCAAGTGCATTGGGATAAATATAAATAAACGTAAGTAAAACTCAAAGTAGGTGTTGAACTGGAACAACTGGCAGAACAGCAAATCCCAAATGCAGAATGCAATCTAGAAGCTGGAATAGGAACTGAATCTTCTGCTTGATCCCTCCACAGGCAGCAAGGATGAGAGCAGTATCATGTTTTAATTTTATCTTCCAGTCAACAGAAGGGGTCAAAAATCTATCAAAAGCTGTGAGGATATTATTTCCTTAGCCCAGGCTTAAAGTAATACAGCATTTTATCAATATTATGATCTGAACGGAGTAAAAGATCATTAAACGCTCAGACAGCTACCTGGCAAGAGGCAGCAAAGGGTTGCCTGCAAAAAAGACCTAAGCTGGCATAACCCTGGAGGTAGTGGATGGAAGAAGCTGTCAGCCTTCCTTGCTCAAGCAAGTGCACAGGTCCTCTGACTTTTCAGACTTTTTTTCTTCTTCCTCCACTTCTTCATGACCCTTAATCTTATTTCTATTGTTGCTACAGCTAGCTCAGACTGTACAAATATACTGCACAGCTGTACAGTTGGTACCTCCTGAGAGAATGCATGCCAGGGTCACCACCCTGCTGAGCTTGAAGGACTGGTCTACAGACTTAGAAATGGGGTCTGGAAGAAGGAGAATCCCAGCAGCCATTCCCAGGCAGAAGCAGCCCAGTACCTGCAAAGTACACTTTCAGGGAATATGAGACCCCTAAAGTATATTTTGCCTTATGATCAGAACTACAACCATCATGTATGTAGGTAACTCTACACACTAAGCAAAACCTTAATAATGCTATTTTCACCAATAGCTGCAACTACATCCCTTCTTTTCTAGATGATTTAAAGAGATACTTTGGATCTTTTAGTTTAAGATTAAAATTTGGAGAGAACCAGCTTAAAGTAGAAAAAAAATCTGATGTGACTAGATGATCTTTCAAGGTCCCTTCCAATCCCTAATGTTCTGTGATTTGTTTACTGCAGGACCCAAATATCTGGCATTATACTGCACTTAACTCCAATTGTGCATCAAAACTAACAATGGACATACATGATTTCATTGTTTTCTTTCCCTACTTCCTTTTTTCCCCTAAGGAAAAGGGATCACAGAATCACAGAACATTAGGGATTGGAAGAGACCTTGAAAGATCATCTAGTCCAATCACTCCACCAGAGCAGGATTACCTGGACCAAGTCACACAAGAACATGTCCAGGCAGGTTTTAAACATCTCCAGAGAAGAAGACTCCACAAGTCTCCTGGGCAGCCCCTTCCTGTGCTCTGTCGCCCTCACTGGGAAGAAGTTCCTTCTCATATTGATGTGGAACCTCCTGTGTTCCAGCTTACACCCATTGCCCCTTGTC
>JAOXOE010000343.1:27034194-27060568 GCA_028565055.1 Phoeniculus purpureus | reverse complement strand
TGGAAGGGACCTCGAAAGATCATCTAGTCCAATCCCCCTGCCACAGCAGGATCCCCTAGACCAAGCTGCACAGGAACGCATCCAGGCGGGTTTTAAACGTCTCCAGAGAAGGAGACTCCACAACTCTCCTGGGCAGCCTGTTCCAGTGCTCCGTCACCCTCACTATGAAGAAGTTCCTTCTGATATTGATATGGAACCTCTTATGTTCCAGCTTACACCCATTGCTCCTCTTCCTATCACTCGATGACATTGAGAAGAGCCTGGCTCCATCCTCCTGAAAATCCAGTAGAATAGTGAATCCAGGACACACCACCACAAAGGCAACGTTTTATAACATACATCCCTGTTCCTCCTCACCTAACCTCTGTTATTTAGTATCTAATAGTCTGCCTGCCACAAAGTCAGACCCTCTGGACTGACAACACAAACTAGTCACAGCTAGGACAGTACTCCAGTACTGAAATCTGGCAATTTCACATTGTGTCACTGTAACTCCTGGGTGAGCAGCATCTGTCCTCAGAACTTCATCAATATTTTGTCATACTCAGCCCAAAGCTATTGTGTCTCAATTCTAACACATTTCCTTCCCAGACCTCCTGCAAAAAAAACACTGTAGGCAGCTGTAAGCTTCTCCGTTCTGAGTATCAGCACAGTGCTATCACATTTCTTTGCACACTGATTCTACAGATAGACCAGTAGAGTTTCAACTTCTAATGTCTTTGAAACAGAAAAGTTAATTTGTTTACTTTTATGTCTTTTGCAATTTTCTTCAAAATCTTTCTGGCCTTCCTCACTACAATTCAACATGAACCCTAGGGAAGTTTATTCTCTTTTGTATGTTTCTTATTTGGAATAAATTCATTCAGTTATTTTTATTTCTTTTATTATTTTTATCATTTCTTATTCAGTTTAGAAACTAATTTTCAAAGAGAAAATGCACACTACCTCTCAAAAGACCATAAAACCACCTCTTATGCTTCATGCTGCTTCAAAAAACATTTTGGCTATCCTAACGTCCTTTTAGAAAGGTTTCCTTGGTTTTATCTAACATATCTACAGCACTTTCACTCCCACAATAATGTTGAGTTTCAGTACAAGTCATCTGCTACTGCACTGACCTTTTGGATCACATCACAAGCTGCTTCTCCTCTCGTTTATTCTTTGGCCATTTACTGTAAAATGTTGTTCATGGTGAAAACACATAAATAAATACAGAGATAGACAGACAGATAAATAGAGAGATAGACAGATAGAGAGAGAGATAGATAAATAATAGGCTCTTAGACACCCACATGATGTTTACACCATCTCTACAGAAACAAAGCTTTCATTATTATTGTGAGACTTCATTGCTCTCTACAACTATCTGAAAGGACACTGTAGGGATGTTGGTGCTGGTCTCTTCTCACAGGTCATTAGCGACAGAACCAGACGGAAGGGCTTCAAGCTTCAACAAGGGAGAGTTAGATTGGACATCAGGAAAACATTCTTCACAGATAGAGAGGTCAGGCACTGGAATGGGCTGCCTAGGGTGGCCATTGAGTCCCCATCCCTGGATGAGTTTAAAAGATGCTTAGATGTGGTGTTGGGGAATCTGGTTTAGGGGTGTAGCATAGATGGTCAGACTCGATGATCCCAAAGGTCTTGTCCAACCTGAATGATTCTGTGATTCTGAGTTTTAACTCTCTCTTAGTCATATAACATTCACTCTTAATTATCCAGCCAAGTGATGACCACGATATCACAATACTCCTGCTAATTGGAATTCATACACATACTGTGATATAATTAATCTATTTACTTTGTTTGCATCTGAATGTTAATGTATCTCACCACTTCACCCTCAAAATTATTCTGTTATTCTATTCTAACATTATAGCTGCTTGACTGTAATACTCTGCGGTCAGGACCAGGAGAGCTTAAAAAAAGATAGAGATCCTTCCTCTGCTGCCCTGCAATCTAAGAAAAGTCTCTCAACTTTGCAAAATAGCACATTTTAACAATTTATAACAATTAGATAGTCATTAACATGGCTGTTTTTCCTGAACCTTTTCAGTTAAAATGTCAAAAACCAATAGAGTTTGAACATTTATTGCAGAATCACAGAACATTAGGGATTGGAAGGGACCTCAAAAGATTATCCAGTCCAATCCCCCTGCCACAGCAGGATCACCTAGATCTAGTCGCACAGGAACATGTTTGTAATTCTTGTCAAGATACAACTCGTTCTTAGCAAGGCTATTTGACTGAGAAGCCAAGAGGTAATGGTAACTCAAAAAGGAGCAACAAGCCCCTTCCTCGTTACTGTTCTTCTGTGGAACAACCTTGAAATTCAACAGTAACCATCTCCTTCATCTAGACCAGCCTTCTGATCACACAAGCTCTACCTTCTGGTAGATTTCCCACACATACCTGTTAGCAAGATATCTTGTTTTAAAGACTTCCTTATCAATAGTCCACCACAAACCTTAGCAACTTTCCAATAATTGCTCCCCCTTGCTTAATACATTTTTCAGTCTATTCCCAGGTTAAATCTGATCAGCTTTAAAAGTCCACTATTTAGATTTTGTAAATACTCTTTGCCAAAGTGAAGAGTCCTGAAGTATGGTCTACCTTTGCTCCAATAAAAAACTGACTCAAGTCATCTACAGCCTTTTCTTTCTGCACAGATTAAGATATTATGCTCTCCTGTTGTTGCACTGAGGAACAGAAGTGAGAAATTAGAAGGAAACAGAGCAGGATCAAAGTGGGAGTGAAGACAAATGGTGATGATGCCATTGCTGATTTTCTTTTGCTTCCCCAAGGCAACTGCTGTCTCAGTGTCCCAGGATGCTATGAGATGTGGAACACAACCAAACCCTCCAGCCTCTCAGTAAGTCCTGAAGGTATCAAAGCCAAGAACAACATCATAGGTGTGTCAACCTCATTAGCGATGATTCAAACGATCATATAACAGAAGCATTTTGCATGGCTCAGCAAAAGATTATTTGAAGACTTAAATCCAAATCAAAGTCAAAGACATCTCTGGTTTACTGTTAACTGTTTGGCTAATAATAATTGCTTATATGATTACACAAGTGAATGAGGCATTAAAAAAAAAACTAGTGCAGGATAAGACCTGTTCTTCACAATGAAATACAACTTTAGGTAAATGCCTGCAAAGTAGACATGCTTCTTCATTCAAGGAAACTATAAGGAACCTGGCAATTTAACAGAGCACCTTCTGGATGTGAAAACCAAACAGGTTCTCATTTTCCCCAAACCTAAAGACCATGCATTAAGGGTATATGTGAACAGGACATCTCCGCTCCACAGCCCAACATCTGAATAAAGAAGGCATCTTTCAGATGCTGAAGCAACCCACGAGCCAATCAACATTAAACCTTTAGGGACCTGTATGTCAAGAGAGTCACAAATATACTCCAATGACAGAATCACAGAACATTAGGGATTGGAAAGGACCTTGAAAGATCATCCAGTCCAATCCCCCTGCCACAGTGCTCTGACAGGAGGCTCCTCAATTTGCAGTCTCCCTGTACTGCTCTAATCATCATGCAAGTAGCTCAGTGAGACTTCAGTAATAAAGCAAATTGAAAGACCAGTTCTGTGGGGCCTGACTGGTGATAAAAGACTTCAGTATACATTTTCAGATTGCAGCCAGACAATCAATCATGGTGATTTCTGCTACGTTTCTCTAACAGAAACCATGCACGCCATACACAGCACCAGGAGTGACTCCAGGTGACCACCTATTGAAGTCACTAGGAGTTTTCTCTAGAGAAAGAACTAAATAGGAACTGCAAGGTTGGCTCATGGTGCAAAACAAAGACTAATTTAAACTAAAGAGGGATTGATGATTTAAAAAAATGATTAATTTTTTAAGTGATACACTGTGTTTTCAAGCATACGCAAAGTGGCAGGAATGTACCACAATAAAAGAAATAAGGTCAAGTCTGTTCCCAGTATCAAAACAGAAAGTGTACTTCCTTTTCTATCCATCATGCTACAGCCACCAACGCATCACAGAATCACAGAACATTAGGGATTGGAAGGGACCTTGAAAGATCACGTAGTCCAATCCCCCTGCCACAGCAGGATCGCCTAGATCCCATCACACAAGAACATGTCTAGGTGGGGTTTAAATGTCTACAGAGAAAGAGACTCCTGGGCAGCCCCTCCCAGGGCTCTGTCACCCT
This sequence comes from Phoeniculus purpureus, assembly GCA_028565055.1. Classification (NCBI taxonomy): domain Eukaryota; kingdom Metazoa; phylum Chordata; class Aves; order Bucerotiformes; family Phoeniculidae; genus Phoeniculus; species Phoeniculus purpureus. The sequence goes on along the minus strand of JAOXOE010000343.1, from coordinate 27,056,372 downwards.
CACTGTGAAGAAGTTCCTTCTCATATTGATGTGGAACCTTTCATGTTCCAGCTTACGCTCATTGCCCCTTGTCCTATGCCAGTGTCTCAGATGACACTGAGAACAGCCTGGCTCCATCCTCCTGACACCCGCTCTTTCCATATCTATTAACATTAATGAGGTCACCCTTCAGTCTCCATTTCTGCAAGCTGAAGAGACCCAGCTCCCTCAGCCTTTCCTCATAAGAGAGATGTTCCAATCCCTTTATCATCGTCATGGCTCTGCGCTGGACTCTCTCCAGCAGTTCTGTGTCCTTCTTGAACTGAGGGGCCCGCTACAGCAAACAAAATGTCATATGAGATCTGCATGGATTTATTTCTTTGATTTGCTATTTTTCAGAAAATAGTCATCCTCAAATAAACTCGAATCAAGTCTGCTATTGCCCTACATCAGCAGGAGGGCCCACAGTAAGACTGGGACTTTTTCAGATGTTATTTCCCTGCAATGCCGGTGGTCTTAGGTTCCTGGCCTTTTTAAACTCTTTGTGCAAGCCAGAGCAGCATAACAGACTGGGAAGAATTAACACCATCACAATAGTAAGAGTCCAGAGCAGTATTAGCCACACCTAAAGAAATGGATCATATTTCCAAGTCACGTTGAAATACAAGAACATTTTGTGGCAATGTGCCAAATCGGTTTAAACAAACATCACCGGTCACCATAAAGCATCTTGTTGTTTTCAAAAACCATAGACTGGATAAAAACAATAACATGTATGAACATGAAAACCAGGGCTTCTGAAAAGCCCCTCGAAGACCAACATTTCATTTCCAGAGCACAGAGATGTGCTAATGATCAGCTCATGAAAGATTAATTCTGCCTGACTTCAGCACATGCAATTCCTACCACCAGCAACCGAGAGAGAGCCGTGAGGACACACTGGGAGAACAGACAGCACTGTAAATAAAACACTTGTATGGCTGTTCAGTTTTCTAACAATTTCCCCCGCCTCAAGATACCAAGTTACATGAAATTCTTTAATTGCCTATATTCATCCTCAGATATATAGCAGATTTTAAGGACTATAAAAATATACAACTATGGAAACTAAATTCTTGAGTATAAACCACGTGTGCCAAGGTTGTAAGAATGATATAAAGGATAACCATGGCTTACCAGGACCTTACAACATCACTGATATCCCTGTTGTTTGCTTTCTAAGCACATACATCTTCCTAACAGCACATGCACGCTGTGCTGAAGCAGCACTGCTTATCTTGTCCTGCACACTGTGTGGCTCTAAAACTGTCACTTAATCCTGATTAAAATGCAGCATTAGAGAAATTTATTGTCACACTCAGCACTCCTAGATCTAAGATGATGCACGTTGAAGCACAGCCATGCCTCAGTGCTTCTACAGGCACTCATGTCTTAGGATGAAGATGAAAGATTGTTGAAGTTATACCTCAAATTCCTGGCATCCCAAACTGTAACTTTCTAAATCCATGACTGTTTGAAACAGATTTCTATAGTCAAACTGTGATCATTTTTGGTGGCTGTGGAAACTTCTGTTCATGGAGAGTCCAGACAATCCACCTGAAACAGAAAATCATGGACTCCACTGTGGAAACTGGATGAGCAAAAGTTGTGTAATGCCACATCGAATTGCTGTGGGTCAAAAACTGTTACTGAATCTGAGCCCATGGACCCTACTTGCTCCGAATAAGGTTTCTGTTTACTGAAAAGGGAGGTTAAACCAGCAAATACAGAGAATTGATACAAGAATCTTCTGGTCTTACCATGACATCCTCAGTGTTGGGGAAATGGCTTCACATCTGTCATATCAGGAACACGAATGAACCACAGAAGTGTCAGCACAGGAGTCTTTGTAAGTTTCTTGTGTTTTGCTTCCTTTAAACACAAAGGAAAACACGTGTCTGTTTGTCTGACACTAAGATTCAGACACTACAAATAACACTAGTGATCACCTGCATCTAAGCAGGTCTTAGAACCTACTGATTTCATTAAGGGTAACCTTGTGTATGTATCACGTCCTCCCACCACCTTGTCTTCGCCAGGGACTAGAGAGGCTTAGGGGGGACCTCATTGCCCTCTACAGCTACCTGAGGGGAGGTTGTAGAGAGGTGGGTCTTGGCCTCTTCTCCTTAGTAACTAAAGACAAAACCAGGAGAAATAGTCTGAAGTTGAGGCAGGGGAGGTTTGCATTGGATATTGGGAAGAAATTCTTTACAGAGTCGTGAGGCACTGGAACAGCCTTCCCAGGAAGGGGGTTGAGTAACCATCTCTGGAGGCATTTACGAAACATGTAGACGTGGTACTTCAGGACCTGCTATAGTGGCAGGCATGGAGGGGGTTAGTGTGTGTTTGTTGATCAATCAGGTATTTAGGTACTCACATTTTTGTTGTTGTGGATATGGTTGGACTTCGTGATCCAGGAGGTCCTTTCCAACCATGATTATTCTGTGATTCTGTAAACACTTATTGGTCAGATGACAAATACTAGACTCCAGCCAAACAGGGGATGGGATCACCTTTGAGCTTTTCATTCAGTCCGAGTCTATAGCCCAGAAAATACATGAGAAATAATAATAAATATTTCATTAGAATCACGCCCTCCATACTCCTAAACATTCTCATTGACATGCAAAGGTTCCCTGGCTCCTAAAGAAAAAACACATCCAACAGCTGCCTATGCACCAGCAGAACCACCACGAACACACAAGTCTGCTGAAGTCCTTGCAGACCACAGGAAAGGCAGAAGCTCCCTGTTCTGCTTTCCACAGTCTAATTTTCTTCTTCCCACTCTTCTTGATTCATAGGGCTTGGGTTTTTTTATGGAATACAGTCAGTGAGGCACAGATCTCCCTGAGCCACTCTGCTTACCGCTGCTGGGTAGCAGCCCCATGACTCTGTGGTGGGCTAGTACAGAGCTCACCCGGGGACTGAGTTCTCCAGACTGGCCTCAAGGCCAAGAGGGCAGACCACACAGGCTGCTGCATGCACTGCCACAGCAAACATTGCCACTCTTGCAACACACTGGAGCTGTTGGTGTAAACAGTCAGTCGTTTTTCATCCATAGACCCTACCTCAGCAAAGCATCTGTACATAAAGAAGTTGCTATGCTGCAAAGCAACACGTTCAAAGACTTGTTCCATCAGAGATTTCCTCAGAAGTAGGTTACAGTTCCAAGCATTTAATTTTCTGGGGAGATGAAAACTCAAAAAACAGAGAAACCACCACAGGGGGAAAAGAATCCACAAACACACACACAAAGACCTTTCGGGTCCAACCAGAATGCTGCGGTAAAGATTTCAATACTTATTGAGATACTTCACTGGATATTGGGAACTGTTGTGAGTAAACCCTTGGTCCAGTAAACTTGTCCACCTAAACTAAGCTTTAATTTGTGAAAAATGTGACCGTTAGGATGAAAGAGCCCTGGTTATTTTGCAGCCTCAAGACAAATCAGGTCTCCATGTGTCCCAAGTGCTCCTTGAACATCTTGGGTGAGCTGAAGGCAAGCTTCTTATTTGTTTTTAACTCATAGCATTTATAAGAGGAGACACAAATCAAAATACTGATGTTACTTAACCGTTTATGGTTTCACTTAACATAGACTTGAAAGTACCTTATATTTGCTATATAAGCTCTTTCATTCTTATGTACTTGCCCTATCATTCACCACACATCATTTCATGGCTACAACAGCACATGGAATTCACAGATACCATAAACCATCACTCTTTGTCTGCAAACTGATGTGTGCCAACTCCAGCATACAAGATAATGAAACACTTCACATATTATTGGCAAAGTATATGAGCTGTTAAATACGGGACCTCACAGTCTTACAGCCAAACACCTGGCAAAGTTCAAATGAATTCCACAGGTTTGGTAAAAGCTCATTTTTCATCACTTATTCTGTGTCTACTCAGAGGCATTTTGGTTGTATAAAAGTCAAATATTTATAGTTCAGTGCCCAGGGAGGAGCATCTCTCCCATTAGCCTCCCCAAATGAAAAGGAGCCCAAAGGCATCACTTAAAGTTCTGCCAAAATAAACCTTCCTTGGAGGCTGAAAAGGTTTGGCAGAACGGCATCCCTCAACCAGCATTTTCTCTCCTGTTTTTGCTGAGTCACTGAACTCAACTTGGATCAGCAGAACATTACAGTATCACAGAACATTAGGGGTTGGAAGGGACCTTGAAAAATCATGTAGTCCAATTCCCCTGCCAGAGCAGAACCACCTTATGTTCAAGGCAAAATAGGAAGCTCTGTCATTAGTGAACCTGCTCCTCACTTCTCTTCAGCCTGAGACATTCAGACAGCCTGGATGACTCACAGAGAGCTTACAGATGACTTCTGAGGTATCCAGGCACATAAATCCCCAAAAGCCTTGAAGCCTAGCCATCCATATGGGCTCCTCTTCGGTAAGGCTGTTTCTCTAAATTCAGAATCAATGTGACAAGGTTTCTTCACATATATGGACAGCCTGCTCTGCAGGATCAAGTGGCTCGAAATTCCCATTTAACTTTAAAAACTTTGGCAAGTGCCCCCTCTATTCTGCCCTGATGAGACCACATCTGGAATACTGTGTCCAGTTCTGGGCCACTCAGCTCCAGAAGGACACGGAACTGCTGGAGAGAGTCCAGTGCAGAGCCACAAAGATGATTAAGGGCGTAGAACACCTCCCTTATGAAGAATGGCTGAGGGAGCTGGGTTTCTTCAGCTTGGTGAAAAGGAGACTGAGGGGTGACCTCATTAATGTTGATAAATACGGAAAGGACGGGTGTCAGGATGATGGAGCCAGCTCTGCTCAGTGGCATCTAATGATGGCACAAGGGGTGCCAGCTGGAACACAGGAGGTTCCACATCAATATAAGAAGGAACTTCTTCATGGTGAGGGTGACAGAGCACTGGAAGGGGCTGTCCAGGGAGGCTGTGGAGTCTCCTTCTCTGGAGACATTTAAAACCCACCTGGATATGTTCCTGTGCAACTTGGTCTAGGTGATCCTGTTGTGGCAGGGGGATTGGACTAGATGACGTTTCGAGGTCCCTTCCAATCCCTAATGTTCTGTTATTCTGTGATTCTGTGATTCAACTCAGCTTTTGTTTGCTAAGTGCATCCTAAAGTAAGAGAAGAGCATTATTCTGCCAAACTAAACTTTTCCAAGGCTGTAGGACATTTTGCTGAATAGATATGCTCACTCATAGCCCTCCATTGCATTGAAAGCATCACACATGCCCATGCTGACAGAAAAAATCCCAGGAGACCTCAGTTCCTCTGCCATTGCAGTTGCTTGTAATGCTGCTGTGGGAATCCTCTTTTCATAGTTTTATACTTTCAAGACATAAACTTGTACAGCATAGTGCATCCTGTCAAAATTAATATTACAAGCTCTCTTAGAGATAGGACACTAACAGATAGAAGATGCATGAAAACAGAACGGATCCATCACGCTCCAATGAACTCAATAGTCCTGTCTAATCTACTCGAGTTCTGTAGGAGGATAACATCCAGCACAACCTTGAGGGTTATTTAAAAGCTGAGTAAGACATAAAAAACATGTAACTGAGAAAGGCTCCAGTCCAAAACCCAGAAAGTCAAGCAAGGATAAAGGCATTCTGAATCTCCTTGCATCTAGGACATTGGTTGAGACAGGCGAGAATCCAGGTTCTTCCCATCTGACAGCTGTTCGGTAGCCTACAGAAAATGAAAACGGTGGTTTCTGTGCAGTTGGCAGACAGATGTTTATGTTATGGATAGAACTGTGAGGCAAGTTCAGCAGAGAAGCCAAGCAGTTTTGCTGGGTTAACACTCCAGTGGTAACAGACAAAATCATCCAAGCCTTACACTGCTCACCCCACTTGCTGTCCATGGGGTCAGTTCAGGTCACAGACAAGAAGTTGTGCAGGAAGTGCTGACACTTCTGCTATCTGCTCGCTTTGCAACTACAGGAGTCCACACAACACAGCATTTCATCCAGACGCTAACTTAGCCATTGTGAGCAATTTTTAAGCAATACAGACCTCTTTAAACAAAAAAGGCAAAACACCAACTACACGTGACAATCACTTATATTTCTTGAGACCCTGAACAATTTTATATTGCTAATTGGCTTTGAAATGTGGATAATCCCAAAATCTCAGTGGCCTTGGCCTCCTTGAGAGCCAGCCTTGAAGTGTCGACTAACTGCTGTTGACTTTTTCCCTGATGAACATGTGCAGCCAGCAGCTGTTATAGCGTGGGGCTCTGTTCTTCAGATGACTCTGCTCCTAAAAACCAAGCACGCAGTTGAGGCACCCCTTCGATCAAGGGGAACGGTTTATGGGGAAAAACCAAACCATGTAATGTTCAAAAGTCAACATCCCACACTGAAACTCATCATCCCAACTACTTTCTCTAATCCACTGAGCCTCTTTGATTGGAAGAGACCATCAAATCTAACTGTTAACTGCTAGGCTACCACTAAACCACATTCCTCCATTTGAGGGCTACTTGTTGTTGGTTTGTCTTAAAGAAATATCATCTGAGAGCCTCTGTAATGAACAGAGAGCTTGGTGTCAGTCGCTGGCATCTTCCAGTAGTACATCCTGTTCAAAGTCCCCAGTATAAAAAGACATGGGGCTGTTGGACCTGGCCCAGGAGGGCCATGAAGATAATCAGAGGGCTGGTGCACCTCTCCTGTGAAGACAGAAGGATCAAACAGAAGCTATTCAGCCTGGACAAGCCTCCAGGACAATCTTATAGTGGCTTCCAGTACCGGAAAAAAGGCCTACAGAAAAAGCTGTAGGAGGACTTTTTACCAGGGCATCTAATGATAGGCCAAGGGGAAACAGCTTCAAACTAAAAGAGGATAGATTTAGATCTTAAGGTGGTGTTTGAGTCACCATACCTGGATGTGTTTAAAAGTCTTTTAGATGTAGTGTTGAGGGATCTGGTTTAGGGATGAACTTGTAGAGTTGATGGTTGGACTCGATGATCCCAAGGGTCTTTTCCAACCTGAATGGTTCTGTGACTCCACCTCACCCTCCCTGTCAGGGTGCTGAGGCACTGGAACAGGTTCTCCAGGTATATTGTGGATGGTCCCTCCCTCAAAGTGTTCAAGGCTAGGTTGGATGGGACTCTGGGCAACCTGGTCTGGTGAGAGGTGTCCCAAGGCAGGGGCGTTGGAACGAGAGGATCTCCAACATGAACGACTCAACGATTCTCCTCCGTCACCACTGGCCCCTGTGCCGGTGGCTCTGCACTCCCTGTAGAAACCTGAAGAATCACAGGCAGTGGCAGGCCCTCAGTGCCCTCTGTCGCCCAACCTCCCCGGGGGCTACCGCCGACCCCACCCACAGCTCCGGAGCCCCGCTCCCCCACAGCCCGGCAGGGCCCGGCACCAGGGCGGGTGGAGCCGCGCCAAGACGTTGCTGAGGGCGACATCTAGCGGCCGCCGCCGCCGCTGCAGCAGCCCGGCCCGGCCCTCTGGTTCTCCACCGGCGCCGCTGCGGCCGTTCAACTCAAGGCGCCGCGACGAGCCGCGGGAGGGGCTCCGGTGCCGCCCGGTGGACCCTTACGAGCACCCCACAGCCACCAACTGGAGATGGTCCTTCTCTGGGCGGTGTTGTAGAAAGCACCGTGCGTGCCACTGGAAACTAGAGCTACCGAGCGACCGCGCCGCGGGCTGCTGTCAGCGGCTGCGCAGGGTCCGCGCGGCGGGGAGCGGAGAGCGCCCTGGGCTGCGGGACGGACCGGCGGGTCCGAGGGGAGACACGGGGCATCAGCGAGAGGCCACTGCGACAGACAGGCTGGAGATCAGAGCAGATGCAGGATCTGACATCCACGCTCTCCAGGAGAATCGGCATGTAGCACCGAACGACATCAGATGGTCACGACCCAAGTGTGAAACCTCGTCGGCAGGGTCCCACTGTGAGCCCGAGCAGGGCAGTGGTTCAGAGATGACTGGGAGGGAAGGCTGCCATTTCCTGACTCACCACCCTGCTTCCTGTAGCCTGGGCTTTCAAGTCTCCCTCCTGTTAGCAGCTCCTGAACTGAATCCTCTTATCGTGTGAAGTGCGATGAAGTCACAGGCCCCCACAGACTGTGTCTACACAGACTCTTCCTCCTCCAGACTTTTTGTCTGGAAATCTGTTGCTCATATGAACGTTTTCTCTCACAAAAGGTCCGAGTAAAATTATTCAGAAAATGAATCAGGTTTGCCAGTAACTGTGTGGATTGTAAGAGCTGATTACGTTGTTTTGTACTTAATCAACTTGATTTGACATCCTGAACCTGTGCTCTGATGCTGTAGAAAAGCTTCCTACTAGGTTTTAGTCATTAAAAGCTGAAAACTCACCTGATAGCACTCCTGCCAAAAATGCGAGTAGAATGAATGCAGAAATATTTAGTGAAAATGCCCCCAATTAACAACAGCAGATTTGAGAACAGCAATGCTACTCCCAAATGATAAAGTATTGCTCCTGCTCTTAGAGATACAAATTTTATCTGACATCCCTCAAAACACAGAGCTAAACAAGAACATCCACCAAGACATTTCACAGTGAGTGGTCACATGTTAGCTCTCACCTTGACCTGCTAGCTCTGGCTGTTCAGGAGAACTTAATTAACAGCTTCAAACAAAAGCGAATCATTGTCAGTGCCAATATCCAGACTCTGAGCAAAATGGTTTTTTGCTGCAAATGAAAGAATTGTCATGCAAAGAACAGAGAAGAGAGGGAAAGGGAAGAGAATAGGAGGACAAAATAGCACAGTAAAATTCATTGTAGAAGAGTGTTGTTAATACAATCACATTGCAACTAATAAACAACTAATAAATTAAAAGATGCCTTCAACCTGGCCTCCATCTATGCCTTATTTTACAGGGTAAGTGCCTCACTGTGTGTGGATGTAGCCACAGGTTTGCTTCCTTTCAGAGTATATTCTGGCTCTCACCCCTCTGGAGATCAACCTAGTGGTGCCTGCAGCCTTATTTTCCATCACACAGACTGGAAGGACCCCATTTTCAACATGTACTGTGGATCTCTTCTTTACTTTCATTGGTCTTCCATCTCTATGGCCACTAAGGTGCAAACAATTTAAGGATAACTCTTTCAACACAGCAAACAGGGAATAACAGATGCAAACAGAGAGTCTATGGCTGGTTCTGGTTCACAGAATCACAGAACTTTAGGGATTGGAAGGGACCTTGAAAGATCATCTAGTCCAATCCCCTAGCCAGAGCAGGATCACCTAAACCAAGTCGCACAGGAACATATCCAGCCAGGTTTTAAACATCTCCAGAAGAAGCTCCACAACCCCCCTGGGCAGCCTATGTTGGGCAGATGTAAAAAGAACAACAGCAAACAACTACAAAATCAATCAGCCTGCAACAGAGACATTACCAAGGGCTGCCTGAGAAACAAGGTGCAGAGATACAAAGCTCAGCCTGTCCCGAGAAAGCCACCAGAGAGGCTGCTGACAACTAAGTTTATCATCCAGTGCCCCGCCAACCTCCTCGTACAGCATCCAGCAACCATCAGCCCACCCAAGTCCTGCTGTCAAAAGACCTGTATGTTCTCACTGACAAACATAAAGAGCTGTGGAAAAACATGTCCAAACCCCAAAGCCTCACACACAGAGCACCTTACGGTTCTTTGACTGTTATAAAACCACCCTGAGTAATTTCCAAAACCATGGCCAGGGCCTAATGAATAATTTTTCAAAACAATGTTCTGGGTGTTTCCGTTAACACGTCAAGGGTGTACTTTTAATTTCTTCGTTTGGAGTCACTCTGTGTGAATGGGCATTATGTTCCTTTCAAGAGACAGCAGAGAACAATGCGGCTGCACTCAGTCAGGGGACAGCTTCTGGAGGGAGGAGGAAATTGTGCTTTTCCAAGAGCAATTGAGTAACTTTTCAGGGGAAAAAGCTTTCTGGAGTGCAGAGCGCGCCAGACAGTAGAGAAACCAGCAAGGAGGAGGAGCCTGCAGCATAAGCAGAGACAGGAGAGCAACGTGAGAGGCGGAGGAGACACACACAACCAGAGGTCCAAGCTGATGTACGTACCAGGATGGTGAAAGAGGATTGTAAAGACATCCTTGCAATGCAGAAAACCACTGAAACTTGGGGGCTGAGAAAAACAGCAGAACATAAGGACACACTGGGGAATGGGACAGAAGGCAGGAGAGGGGATTGTGAAGACATCTTTACAATGTAGAAGCCCACTACTGAAACCTGTGGGCTGAGAAAACGAGCAGAACGTAAGGACACATGGGGGAATGGGGCAGAAGGTAGAAATTGACTCAACATTTCTTTTTATTAGAAATTGTTCAAATTCATCTTCTAATGAAATAATGTTCTCTTTGGCAGCCTAGCTGTTAAAATTTGAGTGATAGAGGGACAATTAGCATAGCACCTGCACAAGTTGGCCTCACGTGATGGGAAGGCTTCCCAGTACAGGAAAAATAATAGAATCATAGAATCACTCAGGTTGGAAAAGACCCATGAGATCATTGAGTCCAACTATCAACCCCAATGTACAGGGTTGAGGACTCAACCACCACCCTGGACAGCCCATTCCAGTGCCTGACCACTGTCTCCGTGAAGAATGTCTTCCTGATATCCAATTTAAACCTCCCCTGTTGAAACCTGAAGGCCTTCCCTCTGGTTCTGTCAGTAATGACCTGTGAGAAGAGACCAGCACCAACATCTCTACAATGTCCTTTCAAATAGTCTTAGAGAGCAGGCCCAGCAGCAAGCCACCAGACTGGTCAGGAGACCAGAGCACAGGCATACAAGAAGAGGCTTAGAGAGCTGAGTCCATTCAGATTGGGAATGAGACCTGACTGCTGAAACTTTCTGACCTCAGGGTATAGAGAAGATGGCAATGGACACAAGTCGGAGCCTGGGAAACCCTAATTAAAATAAGAAAAATACTGTATCATAAAATAGGTCAACTATAGAATAGAGGATGGGGGCTCCCCGCTTTTGGAAGTGTCAGGCATGGCCCTGAGCTACCTCATCTAGTTAGATCTCCTCTGAGCAGAGGAGACAAAATAACTTCCAGAGGATTGTTCCAACCTAAATTCTTCTGTGATTCTATGAAACTCAGCCTCACAGGCTCAAAATGCTGATTTTTTTCACATACTCTTCACCTTAAAAACAAAGTGCAAGAAAGATCTCTGTCAGAAATCTGACCCACCCAGGCTGACTAAAGAAATGCCATGGCATTTTTGCGAATAAAGTTTAGTTTTTATACTGTTGTTGCTGGTATTTCACATAAATATTACTCCTCGTTTGTATGTCGTGCAAGACCTGCTATCTTGACTCATAAATCTACTTTTCTTCTTTTTATTTCTGTATCCTGCTCTCAATCCATAACTTGTATCAACAGTAACCCCCTTCCTACTGCCTACCGCCTGAGGATTACAAAGGTTTCTATGGGTAACAGTCTCTGTGACTGTAGTGTAACAAAGATCCATCCGCTATCACTGGATGCGTTTAAAAGTCACATAGATCTGGAACTCAGGGACATGGTTTAGCAGTGGTCTTAGGACAGTTGGGTTAATTGTTGGTCCAGATGATTTTGAAGGTCTTTTCCAACCTAAACAATTCTATGATTCTGTCTTTGCAATGCAGTGGCTCAGCAGTGCTTCCATCCTTTGCTGGGCTGACCATCTGTGCCCACTGTATCTCAGGGAGGCTTCCAGGCTGTATTCTCATTGAGAGCACTTACAGAGCATTACAGTGCCTCCTGCATAGGTACAGGTTTCATAGTCCTCTTGGTGACATGGAGGCTTTGCTCTGTATACTAGGGACAGCCCTATCACACAGAAGCACTTCTCTCTTAGAATCATTCAGGTTAGAAAAGACCCCTGGGATCATCGAGTCCAACCATCAACCCTACTCTACAAGCTCACCCCAAAACCAGATCCCCCAGCACTACAGCTAACCAACTTTTAAACACATCCAGGGATGGCGATTCAACCACCACCCTGGGCAGCCCATTCCAGTGCCTGACCAGTCTCTCTGTGAAGAAGTGTAAGTTATTCTGGTTTGTTCAGTGCCTCAGGTAAGCAGCAGTAACTCTTGGTGTGTTTGAACTCTGGTGTTGGCATTCCTACGCCGTACTGCGTTAGACATTCAGACAACTGTGCTGATCGCATATTTCCTCTTACTTTAATAGGCCTTTCAGGAATGAACAAGCATTCCCTTGTATACTTCTATGGTTCCCATCACTTGTTGGTCACACTTAATTAACCACTAGTTTAGTAGAGAGCTGGTTACACTTCATTTCATTAAGTGATTTCATGATCACCAGAGGTACACTGACAGCTCTGTTAGCTGAAGCTCTGTGTAAAGGGGCAACAGAGACAACAGGAACATTCTGCAGCACTTCTCATCACTGATTTTCCAGACGCTACTCTTGCAGAATACAGCTAGTTACATTTCCATTCCTCTTTAGCTATTTGGCTCAGGACTGTCTCAGCCTTGAGGTAAGATAGACTACATCCCATTACTGGCACCTAGAGTGATGCTGGTTCTTGTGGCCTTAAAGTTATAATTTTAAATGTAAAGTCTGTCTTCTCTCCTTAGAGTTTTTGTGTTAATGTTCAGCAAATAAATGCAAATAAAGGACAAGATCTTGTTTAAAAACATCTTCCAATAGATTATTGCTTACCAGAAAATGTTAATAGGTTCTATAGTGTGATAAACCAGGCAGTTGAAAAACTCTTGGCAAGTTAACTGTAAACTCTGTAAGGACTGTATGACAGGCAAACCAACACCAAAGTTACACACATTAACATAAGCCCATAGACAGAATCATACAATGTCTTTGGTTGGAAGAAAACTTTAAGATCATCAAGTCTAACCTTCAACCCATCATCAAGACTAACCTTCAACTCAGCGCTGCCAAGTACCACTACACCATGTCCCTCAGCACCAGGTCCACATGTCATTTAAATACCTCTAGGAATAGTGACTCCACCACTAGGCAGCCTGTTCCAGTGTTTGATAACCCTTTCAACGAAGAAATTCTTCCTATCACAGATTCACTGAACATTAGGGATTGGAAGGGACCTTGAAAGAGCATCTAGTCCAATCCTCCCGCCACAGCAGGACCACCTAGATCCAGTCGCACAGGAACATATCCAGGCGGGTTTTAAACATGTCCAGAGAATCAGACTCGATAACCTCCCTGGGCAGCCCCTTCCAGGGCTCTGTCAACCTCATTGAGAAGAAGTTCCTTCTGATATTGATGTGGAACCTCCTCTGTTCCAGCTGACACCCATTGCCCCTTGTCCTATCATTACATAACACTGCAAAGAGCCTGGCTCCATCCTCCTGACATACTCACTTTCGCATATTTATAAACATTAATGAGGTCACCCCTCAGTCTCCTCTAAGCTAAAGAGACCCAGCTCCCTCAGCCTTTCCTCATCAGGGAGATGTTCCACTCCATCATCTTCGTGGCTCTGTGCTGAACTCTCTCTAGCAGCTCTGTGTACTTCTGGAACTGAGGGCCCAGAACTGGACACAATATTTCAGAAGAGGTCTCCCCAGGACAGAGCAGAGGAGGAGGAGAACCTCCCTCGATCTGCTAACCACCCCCATTCTGATCCACCCCAGGATGCTGCATCTCACAAGTCTATGCCACCCACAAAGTCTGCCATGGCTCAGTGGCTCGTTGGGTTTCTTTCTGAAAGTTAGGGTCAGAAAGATTCTCCTACTGAAGTAATTCTTGCCCCAGGTGAGAGGACTGCAAATACAAGCACCTTACTGGCTTCCTGCCTTGCTCGAGAAGAGGCCAACCAGACAGCAACGGGCATTTGCCCGTTTGCTGCAGAGAGCTTCCTAACAGGCAAGCCAAGGAAAGTCCTCTTAAAACTCTTTATGGCCCTTCTGCCCTGATGATTCTCAGAATGGAAAAACAAGTTTTGTAATTCAGTGGGAAAGAAGGAAGTGGCTCCTTCCAGGAACACCCGGCATCATCTCTCCAACACCCCCTTCAAAGTGCTCGTCTCAAGCTGTGTCAGTGAGAGACTTGTTCCTTTCTGCTGGTTTCTGTACTGGCTGCTACTATGCTGAACCAACTTGTTTATGCAATAAAGAGCCCAACAAGGAGTCTGCGTGCAGAAAACCAACAGCTGCAAGTTCAGCTAGAATGGCCCGAACTCTCAGCCTCTTTAAAGTTCTCCCACATAACAAAACCCAATTCCCTGTTATGGGAGATGCTTTATGCTGCTTTCTGGTCTGCCACGCTGCTCCTTCACCTGCCTTTGTCAGGAACACACAGAATCACAGAATCATTCAGGCTGGAAAAGACCCTTGGGATCACAGAGTCCAACCATCAACCCTACTCGATAAGGCCACCCCTACACCAGATCCCCCAACACTACATCTAAGCAACTTTTAAACTCAACCAGGGATGAGGACTCAACCACCACCCTGGGCAGCCCATCCAGTGCCTGATCACTCTCTCCCTGAAGAATTTCTTCCTGATGTCCAATCTAAACCCACCCTACTGAAGCCTGAAGCTCTTCCATCTGGTTCTGTCGCCACTTACCTGTGAGAAGAGACCAGCACCAACATCTCTACAATGTCCTTTCAGATAGTTGTAGAGAGCAATGAGGTCTCCCCTTAGCCTCTTCTTCCTCAAACTAAACAGCCCCAACTCTCTCAATCTCTCCTCAACAGATTTATCCTCCAAGCCCTTCCCCCAGCTTCATTGCCCTCCTCTTCACTTGCTCCAGCACCTTGATGTCTCCTCTGCAGCTTCTATGAGCATTTTAATGATTATCAAATACATATTATAATTATTTTCAATACATTTCTTCTTTGAAAACTATCCTCCAGGAGTTCTACCAAGTACTTGTTTTGATGATACATTTGATGAGAGTCACAAAGCCCACTCAGAAACACAGGAATGTTCATTTGCACTTGCACAAGAGAGCCGACTCACCACACTAGTATTTTAATGGAACCACTGGATGTTTTCATTAGCCGCATCTGCCACCATGACAGCAACAATAACTCCCAGACAGAAGTCGAGACAAGACACAGTAATTAGGTCAAACCTTCAGGACAGAACTGTCATCACTACACACAAACGTAAGTTACTCTTCCACTGCCCCAGCTCTGCAAGATGTGCTGTTGCACGGGGTTGTCTAAGCAGGATAAAGAACTGGAGGAAATTAGGGTAATTCTGCCTTTTGCTGTTCTTCACAATTACCCTGTGTTTAATTGATCTTGATTAATTATTTAGGGTAAATGGAGCTTTCCTGACCTACCGGCAACATGTAAACTGATTAACTTTACAAAGCCAGTGAAATGATCTGCACAGCGAGATCAGCTCTTGTGATGTATTATTTAGGCCAAGTTATTTGTGTGGCTGCCAATGACGTGCTGCCAAACACAAGGCAGTGATCGTGAAGGTGTGGGGCACATCCCCTCGGGCTGAGGGTTAGGCTCCCCCAGCCCCTTAGCACCAGTGGGAAGGGAGGAGGGAGAGGAATATGAGAAACTTCCTATGCTATGCTAGAATGCGATGCCTCCTGGCTGCATCTACATGAGCTCAGTGAAGGAGAAGGAAGATAACCACTTGCAGGATGGGATGAGGGCTGGGAACACGTGGGGAGCTTGAGGAAGACAGCAGAGCAGTGAGGAGGAATGATGCATCCATCAAAGGCAGACTTCAGCAGCCCAGTTGCAGGAAGCAGGCTGTGGGGTGGTTGGCAGAGCAGCCTGCACAGCCCAAACCCCAGGAGTAATTCCAAACTCACCCTTTATCTGGCTCTGTGTTGGCTGTCCTGTCGTGGTCTCTCCCATCTGTTATATCACTAGGGGTTACAGGGCAAGAGAAGTTTGTTTTGTGCAGATAACACCTATCTTTGCTAGAAATCAAACCTAGATGAAAGCTTCCCAAGGGATTCTGCTCAGATTCGGGTCGAGCTTTGCAGCAGGGCCAGCAGCACCTTATCCAGGCAATGTGGTAAATTGATTCCTGGAAAAACTTATGCACGTTAGAAGAAAGTGATTTGTTTAGATATCTATGGTATTCCCCATCCCTGCTGGCCAACGGCTAACGCAGGCACACAGATAAATGAGAAGAAAACACTCGTCATCACTTTGGCTTCAGGGGAGAAGCAGATAAGGTGTAGAAGGCAGCAAGTGAAATCCTTCGCCAGGCTCCCATGCAAATACAAACTCGGGCAAAGGCTGCTCAGCTGCAGCAGAAATACGGCTCTGGTTGTTTGAAATAACAGCACCCCAGGCACAAACAGGACAATAACCTTCCACCTCCATCTCAAGCTCCTTGTCCAGAGAACTTGTAATCAAACCAGGCTAGACAGAGCAGTAGGAAGGAAACAGAGACACTCAGTCTTCCTTGGAGGCAGAGGGATGGGTAGGAGACCCAGCAGGAAGTGCATCTTTAGACTCAATCCAAAGCAGCCTCCCCCTAGGCTGGTTGTGTCTAAGGGTGAGGATGCTGTTAGTTTATGGAATAGAGGCAAGAGAGATGCCAGCACCACCACTGAGCTCTCCATCACTGCAGGCAGGAGACAACACCCATCAAAACAGTCTTGTGCTGCTACCGCCATCCAGGAGGAACCTGGAGCATCTCTGACCTGCAGGATGGGCTAACCCTGTCAGTTGTGCACAGAACCCCCAAATCCTTCAGTCAGGGAGAAGTTTCTTAATGATCTGGCTCTGCCACAAGAGGCTTTGAAACCATCTCCCTCCTTTCTAAACAGACATTCACAAAGTCTCATGAGCCACATTACCAAAAAAAAAAAAATGAGAGAGGCTTTTTGCCAAATTGCTGAGACTTTAGGGTTCTCCCCACCCAGTTTCTTTTACATCCCAGCAATTCCTTCCCTGTATTTATTTCTACTCAGTTTTCTACCTCTGGGACCCAAGCAAGCCATCAAACCTGGATTAAACATGTCACAAAAGAATTCGAGCCTTGACGTGGCCAAAATACTGGTTTCCAATGAAACAAAACAAAAGGCTAGAACGAAGTTACTATTTCAGCAGCTCATGCAGCCATGTAAATAGATGTTGCCAAGGGAGACTGAACAGAGATAAGACTCCACCACCCCTCTTGAGCTCACAGAGGAAGCGTTCAGATCCAAACCCCATTTCCCTGCAACATTCACCACTCCAGCTTCAGCTGAAATGGTGGGTAAGGCACAAGTTTAATGAGGACAGAAAATTCAGGCTTCCCAGCTAGGCACCAGCAAGGCAATTCCTCTTGTGACAGGTTTCGTTTCTGAAGCAGAAGATATCTGCAGCCTCCCGCCCATGAGGAAAGGACTGAGCAGACCTCAGCACTGACCCAAGCCAGCAACAACAAGAGCAAAGAGTTGGTTCTCTTAGTTTAAAAATATGAATTCCTTCTGATGGTGATTTTCACCGACAACCTTCAGACCATACAGGCTGCCTCATGACAACCGGTCCACAAATGAAAACTAGGTAGAGGGAGCTGGCAAAGCTGGAAGAGCAAAGCCTCATGTCCTGAGATGCTGAAGATGTGTCCAAGGGGCCATGGGCTGGGAGGTTCAGGCTGAACATCAGGAAAGTTTATCCTTGAGAGTTGGTGCAATACAGTGAGGCAGCCTGAGAAGCTGCCAGGCCAAGATAGAAGTGTCCCAAACCAGACCTGGCAACAGCTCAGAGACCAGACCCTCTCACCCAGCACTTCCATGAACACAAAGGGAATCGGTGCAACAGGGGCTGAATTACAAGAATGACCACAAAAATACAACCAGCAGGCACAGAAAAGAAGTAGCTGTAAACCAAGAGGATTTATCCCTGTGTATTAATTAACACTGAACCTGATAAAACTTAACTTACACATTTGTTTTAATTAAGAGAAAGGGCCACTTGGCAGCTCCTCCATCAGTCTCTCTCTCCCAGGGACACCCACACCAGGCAAAAAACACTCAGGAATGCAGCTCCAGCTCACCTGCTGGCATAACCTGTTTGTTCTCCAACGTGTTGGATTCCAGTTTGCAGCCGGCTGTATTGGCTGTACTTTGGTCCAGGAACATTTCACCTGCATGTTCAAACTTGGCTCTACAGCCCCCAGAGCAAACACTGTGTTTTCAGAGGGCAACTCACACACCACGGTGTGAGGTGAGCTGATGGACACGGAGACTTTATTTGCATTCAGCCTATCTAGGAAATGATTCCTAGCCCACCACATCCCTCCTGGGCTCATCACTGCTTACAGACCTTAGTGAGGGCAGCCCCAAGGAAGACCTGATCCACACAGTTGCACTGCACCGCCATGAACTGTTTGGTGGGGTGCAAGAGCACGTAGGATTTCAGGCTGGCTGCAAGGAGCTGGATGCATCTGGCACAGACCAAGAGCACCCCATGCTCTAAGCCACATTTCAGGGCTGGGATCGAGACAGCAAGATTAACACCCCCACCACTGCCTCACTGCTTTATTCACGTCTCCCAGTCACTCCACACCACATTGGCACAGATGACACCTCTGTCCAAACCAGCTCCCTAGCACTAAGGAAAACAGCCCTTGAGAGCCCAACTGCTCCCTCCTACACAGGACAACCATTACCACCAGCCATGGGGTGGGTGCAACACACCCTGCTTGAAGCAACACAAAGTCCCTTCACACAGGGCTGGTGCCCACCCAGCTGAGACAGGCTGTTTTGGGAGCAGAGGGCAGGCTGTCTTGGGTCGCTTAATCTCAGCCCTGCATGAAAGAAAACAGGGTTTGGGGCTTCTGTAACTAAAGGTTTTGTTTGTTTTAAAAGTACATCTTGTTTCAGAGTGTTTCAGGTAAACTCTGAAGGGAAGTTCAACATTGATAGTGTGAGAAGTCTCCCAATAAATACACAAGTGTGCACCAGTTTAGGAAGGGGAAGCACAATGCTGGGTCTTGGGTTGCCCCTGCTCAGATGAACTGCAGTCCCAGGGCACAAAAATGCTTTTAGCCTGGACTGTTTTGGCCTAAGCCCACTTCACTGGGGGCTGAATCTACCCCAAGCACACATGGGACTCATGTTTCTGTGGCTCAGCTAATATTACCATTAAGCTGCTGTACCTTGCCCATGCATCAAAGCCCTTCACTATAATCAATGTTTAACCCCAGCAACCTAAAATGACCCAGTAGAGAGATGCCTCATCTCTAGATACCTGCCAAAGGGTTCAGAGCAGGTGAGGTGAGGCTGGCAGCATCTGCACTCATTCCAGCCAGGGATCTCCCCCAACCCCAGGCACCATCCCAAGATAAAGCTTCTGTCCCAGCTAGGCCCAACAGCTCCAGTTTATCACATATTGTCCAATTGTTAACATAGCATCGTGCTTATCTCTTAACACACACACACACACACACACACACAGAGCAGGGCACAATAACCTCTGTCTCTCTGCTCACCTCCTATCTCAAAAGGACAAAGCAGCCCGAAGTTTCTGTGCACCAAACCCAATAAAAATAAAAATAATCTGGATACTCTGCACCGCCACAACAATTGCAGCTACTCCAGCAGGTCTGCAGGTCAAAGCGCTGTGGGAGGAACGCTAGCTCCACATAAGGAGGTGACTAACTCCCATTACAAAAGGGCCATCATAGCCACTCTCGTTTATCTCAATAGGGTGAGAAAGTAATTGCTGTGGTATTGAAAGATAAGGGGCTCCCATGCCCACTGACCCAGCTGTGGGGTTCCAGTGCTGAACGTGCTCCTCTCACAGCAGCCAGGTAAAGTCTCACTTCTAAATGGCAAATGCCCACCGGCAGCACTGGGACACCTCATGCCATGGGTGCACACCTTTCACAAACCCCCTTGTTCTGTCCTGCAGGTGTGTTTTCCAGGGGAGGTGTGAGCTGGTTGCCACAGGACCCTTTCCCAGCAGAATTATCCCGGGGAAAACAGCCAAGGGACTGTCTCCCCCTGCACCGCGGAGCCAGGCTGCGCGGGGGATGGCCCGAATCCTCCCACCAGGTCACCCCTCGGCAGCACCAGGTAACGACGGAGAGCCCAGCAACGGATGGGACCCGCGTTCGCCCAGAGGGCAGGAGGCAGCCACAGACCTGATGGATGCAGAAGGCTGAATCCGAGCCCCGCTGATGCCCATCGCCATCACTCCCAGCCTCACCTCTTGCCTCGGAGCGGCTGCGCTCCTCCATCGCATCTAAACTGCCTCTCAGCTGCCCCCAGACCCTTTCTGCGGGACCTGCCCGCCCCCCGCAGGTGCCCTCCTTCAGCGCTAACGAGACCCAATAAACCCGACCGACTCTCGGCGGCATCGGGCAGTGATGGCCATGGAAGGGAGGGAAGGACACTCATCGCGGTGGGAATGGCCACAGGACACGCTGACAGCTGGTCCCGAATCCTGCGGGATAGTGTGAAGCATCCTTGTAGTCAGCCAGCCTGGCCCCGCGCTTGTCCCCATCGAACCGAGCTGCCCCGCTCCATCCTGCTCCAGGCACAGCCCGGACAGGCTCCTGCGCTCGCCCTCTCGTGGTGGCAGTGGGCAGCCGGCCGCGACCCGCATCCCGCATCTCCGTGACCTGCATCCGCACCACCCACATCCTTCACCGGGGCCCCAGCTTGTGCTGAGGACAGGGCAGGGGCACAGCTGTGCCGAGGGGGATAAGAACCCACCACATCCTCTGCAACAAGCGCTGGTCGTGTCCCCCCTTAATGATGCCAAAGCAAGAGCGACCCAAGCACGGTGGTGTCAGTGGGACCAGAGCACGGATTTGGCCCCGTACCTGCAGATCCTCTTTGTAGAGCTGCTCATGCTCGGGGCTTGGTCACAGCTCTGAAATTTCCCCCAGCTCTGATGGGAGATGCAACAGGACATTAACATGATGGGGGCAATTCCGTGTCAGCCTTGCAGACATTTGGTGCTCCTAGTCTTGTAGAGGATTTTAGAAGTTTGCCTCTGCAGCGCGGCTCCTCAGGGAGCCCAAAGCTGCTGGAGGTATCACGGGTTGAGCATCCCCAGAAATGCCCATGATGGGAAGGAAGGATCATGCTACGAGTTGCTGCCAGAGCAGCAAGTACCATTACCAATCTCCAAAAGCAAAGCTTCTGCCTCAGGCCCTTTCAGCATGTCCTTCTGGACAGCCCATGCAGAACCTCCAGCCTGGGCAGACCCGGGGAGCTCTGCCGTGGCTGCCATCCCACACCACACTGTGCACAAACTGCAGGCTTGGACAAATGTTTTCGATTAAACCTACAAACACAAATTCACCCCAGAAAGAGCAGAGGCCTGGATACCAAAGCAACGGCTTCTGCAGTGTGACCCCTTGGGCAGGGTTCTCCAGAAACTGCTGTGTAGCCCCGGCCCCTCCTGCAGCATCCTTCGCCCTTCCAACCCCTCCAGCACTCCCAGTACCTCAGCAGACTCACCCTTTTTCTGTTTTCCCCCCTGTGATTGGGATGAACAGCACAAAAGGAGCAATTTTGCTCCCAACCCCCTTCTCATCTCCCCTCCTCCCCTGTCTGGCAGGTTTGTGTTATTATTAAGACACTTGAGATTATGGTCGTCTGAAAGTCAAAGAATGACAGCAAAGAACCAGATGCCGTACGCTGGTAAATTACAAGGGCATTATGCAGAGGCAGCTGTACCATATAAAAGCCTGGTTTTTATACCATGCCATGATTTTCCATGTGGCATCGTATGGTTCCAGCATCTGGGCGTCGCTGACAACGTCTCCCGTATATTTTGCTGAGCACGGTCATTATGATAATGAAGAAATTGCAGCAGACATTAATTGCAGTCCCCGCTGGCTATTGCGAGAACTCAAAGGCACCAGAGCAGGCTGGCAGGGCCTCCTCTCTCATCTCGTGGGGGTTTTCTTCACTTTGTTGACAGTGAGAGAGAGGGGTCTGAATGGCTCTGGATGCTGTGAGCAGCGTCTACACCCTGCTTTTCCAGTGTCTGGCACTTTTAGGGACTGGCCATTGCTGGTAGCATGATAAGATCAGATCACAGAATCACAGAACATTAGAGACTGGAAGGGACCTCGAAAGATCATCCAGTCCAATCCCCCTGCCACAGCAGGATCACCTAGATCAAGCTCCACAGCAGCATGTCCAAGTGGGTTTTGAACGTCTCCACAGAAGGAGACTCCACAAACCCCCCTGGGCAGCCTGTTCCAGTGCTCTGTCACCCTCACTGGGAAGAAGTTCCTTCTCATATTTATGTGGAACC
>JAOXOE010000343.1:26988065-27034094 GCA_028565055.1 Phoeniculus purpureus | reverse complement strand
TGTTCCTGTGCAACTGGATCTAGGGGATCCTGCTGTGGCAGGGGGATTGGACTAGATGATCTTTTGAGGTCCCTTCCGATCCCTAATGCTCTCTGATTTCTTGGGCCCAATATACTGCAATACTAAAGTTTTACACTTAGAACCTCTAAACATTGGAAGTTTAAAGAAACTGTTGCAATAAATGACTGTAAAAAGCCTTTGGAAGTGGAAAGTATTAAAACTGCAAGACATTCAAAGGGAAATTAAATGTATGTTCACGAAGTTATGATTCTGCAAACAAGTTCAGTAAAAGGATGTTAAAAGGAGAGGCTGAGGAAGCAATAAAACATGATTACATGGATACTTATATAGAGACAGACAGATAGACACACAGATAAAACGAGTATGTTGAAACAGTTTTGTGAGATACTCAAAAGAAAGATGTATTATGCCTATTTTTGCTTTTGGTGATGATGGTGGTAGGAAGAGGAGTGCAAGTGATTAAGGCATTCCTGTAATACTTGAAGTCACTTGGATCATTTCCTGACACCATAAAGCCTTAGGAAAAAGTAGGTGTAAATACCTGTTTTCCAGCCACAGCTAGTGACATCATAGCTCTTAAAACAAAGGCTTGAAAGAGCTGTGATTTTTTTCAAAACCTCTTTTCTAGGCAAAGTTGGATTAACTTACTTGGAAAAGTGAATGAAGAGGTCTGTGGTTTGGATTTATTTTCTTTTCTCCCACTGGTTTTATGTTTTAGATTTCAGTGTATGGGTGTATCACCAAATGCGACATCACTTCTACCCTCAAGCCTCATCTCACTTGTGTTTGAATGTCCCCAACTTGATGCAAGTAAGCTGCAAGCCCATCTGTGTGATGGCTGCAACAACTGCAACTTGTTCCTGGGTGTCGTGACAGTGCATCGGATTAAAGCTTTTCTTCTCTCTGATGCATGGAAGATGATGAGGAATCCCAGCTCTTCCACTCTGGACAGAGCAGGATGTCTACAAGTCTGGCTCCTTTCTGTTATGCCCAGAAGAGCTGGATGGTTGGAATCACCCTGCTGAGCCTTTGTCTACTGTTTCTGCTGAAAAGCCAAAATGCAGACCGGTATTTTTCAGCTTCCCTGTGATCCCCTGATGTGCGGTTCCTGACCTCAGAGGTAAGTGTCTCACAGTAACCGCTATCAGATCACTCAGTAAGAGAACAGTTTTAACTATAAACTGGAAGTGCATCAGAGATATGACTGTTGTCCTTCTCCTGGCTTTTTGTAACTCATGCTGCCTATAACTTTTTTCTGCACCAATGCAATAAAATTTTAGTCAAATTTTGCTTCGATTTGACTGTTTAGAGGAGGTGCATGCGTATGTCTGCCTGTCTGCCTCTACAAGCACATGAAAACACATTCTGGGGATAGTAATGTGAAACACATAAGTAAAGACTCCAGATATTGGCTGTAGACCCAATCATATGTCTCATATTGCAAGAGAATTACTTGGCTGAATTTGTCTCAAAGAGATTCTGGCAGCTTTCAATTTGTATTTCCTGCCAATAACAGACATCAAAATACGCACAAAAGTTTTTTCCCCCCTGAACTGCCAAATTAAGACATTCTCTGTTATTTCCTTGGAGTTCACTGCTTTCTCATAGAATCATAAATAAAGCAACTATGTGAGCAAGAAAAAATGTCTGATAAATATTTGTATTGGGTTCTTTTCGATCAGAACTTCATAGAGATGTTGTGTTGGAAGGGACCCTAAACAGTCATCTGCTCTGTAAGGGATCAGCTACACAGAGCATTACAGATATTTCTCCAAATTTTTTCACCAACAGCCACTGCAGAGGCTTCCTCAGCCTCAGTGAGCAACCAATACTACTGATTTAATACGAAACTTCTCCATAATATTTACATTAAATATTTTTCTTATGCAGATACACTGATTACTTCTTTCCTTAACACAAGGGAATGTGAAGAACACTGGAGCACTCATCATAACAATTTATTTCTTTGACTACTTGTATTGTTACTGTTCCATCTCAGCTGTTTGATTGTGTTGATTTCCTCAGTGGCTGTACACATAACACTGGTCTCCCTGGTATAGTTTTACCCTATTTTCTTTAATAAATATGAATTTCTGATGGTGAATCTGGCACCACAATATGTGTACGTATATATTAATAAATTGAACGAGAGGGAGATAATTGGTAATATATTGGGCAGTTTCATTAATTATGAAGCGTAGTTAATGAATATTTATGTTGTTGATGTTTTTGACTTTCCATGTACTATATATGTATACAAATAAATATAGTAGCAAATACAGAGAGAGACCTGCTATATACATATATAGAAAGAGTGTAGCATATATAGGTATGTATTGTCATAAATAGATATGTTAGTATAATACAGAATCACAGATTCACAGAACAGAACATTAAGGATTGAAAGGATCTCAAAAGATCATCCAGTCCAATCCCCCTACCACAGCAGGATCACCTAGACCAAGTCACACAGGAACATTTCCAGGTGGGTTTTAAACGTGTCCAGAGAAGGAGACTCCACAACTCCCCTGGGCAGCCTGTTCTAGTGCTCTGTCACCCTCACTGGGGAGAAGTTCCTTCTGATATTTATATGGAACCTCCTATGTTCTAGCTGGCACCCATTGCCCCGTTGTTCTATCATTAGATACCACTGAGCAGAGCCTGGCTCCATCCACCTGACACCAACCCTTCACATATTTATAGACATTAATGAGGTCACCCCTCAGTCTCCTCCAAGCTCAAGAGACCAGCTCCTCAGCCTTTCCTCATAAGGGAGGTGTCCCACTTCCTTCATCATCCTCATTGCTCTGTGCCAGACTCCCTGCAGCAGCTCGTGCAGATATGGTACAAAATTATGAATAAATTGAGAATCTAAGAATCCATTTTATATCCAGAAAAAGATCCTGTGCCTTTGGAAAGTTCACATTTTGCATAGTGACCATGATGGCAAAGTTTGTGTCAACTAATTATTTCACAGATGTGAAATTATTTCATTGCTGTTATATGTAATGCACAATAACTTAGACACACAAAAAAAATTAAATCACAAATGACTTCTGAGCTTCCAAATCTGTTCAGATTTTTGAACCAATTAACTTGGGGCAGGTTCACATTTTTTCTCATCTTTCTGAACTGCATCATCAAAATGAGCTGTAATGAAAAGAACTGCAATATCAAAGAGAAAAAAAAAGCAGCTTTGAAAGACCTTAAAGTTCTGAAACTTTTGATCCAGCACATGTTGTCCACAGGCATTCTTAAAAAGTTTTCCAAAAGGGGGACTCTATCCTGCTAGTTCCAAATACAAATCTGGGAAAAAAGGTCAAAAGGGGAGCGAGCACCCTTACTAAAACTGGAACGTTTGGGTCACCTCCCCGCCATTTGGTGTATTTTCAAAGTCCACTGCTCATGTTGGGGCTTTTCTATTCTTTGGTACTTTATAGCAATTTGTATTTCAGGTCACATTTTAAAAGTAAAATTGCTTGTCTTAACAAATAAAAAGTTATAAGATTTCATCACTGGGACTACTCATTACTAGTTGCATAGGACTAACGCACTCAGAAGCAGAGATACTGAGCCACATCTTTATCCCTCACAAAAGAGACCATCTTTTTATTGAGGAAAGTAGTATCAAAGTACCACAAGTACTTTCTAGTTCTTTGCATGCATTTGTTCAAAGAAACAACTTCTCTCTTTCCTTTTCCTTATCTGTCTTCTCTGCTTGTCAGCTGAAGAGAAAGTATTGCTTTAACTCACTTTTGTCTGTTAATTTGTAAGACCTACATTCTCCAGACCACATGTTTGGACTCAAACTCAAGAAATGTTTGTAGAACACTGTCTGAAGCTCCAATCAGTGCAACACAATAACACTGTCAAGGGTAATTCTCTATTTTTCTCTGTTGTCTTTAATTCTGCAGCCTGAATTTACAGATTGCAACGAAGACAGAAAGAGGTGGGGCTCTTTAGTTTGAGGAAGAGGAGGCTGAGAGGAGACCTCATCACTCTCTACACCTACCTGAAA
Organism: Phoeniculus purpureus; assembly: GCA_028565055.1. Classification (NCBI taxonomy): domain Eukaryota; kingdom Metazoa; phylum Chordata; class Aves; order Bucerotiformes; family Phoeniculidae; genus Phoeniculus; species Phoeniculus purpureus. The sequence goes on along the minus strand of JAOXOE010000343.1, from coordinate 27,030,055 downwards.
GGACTTTGTGGAGAGGCTGGTACTGGTCTCTTCTCACAAGCAATCAGTGATAGAACAAGAGGGAATGGGTTCAAATTACAACAGGGGAGGTTTAGACTTGATATTAGGAAGATTTTTTTCCCAGAAAGGGTGGTCAGGCACTGGAATGGGCTTCCCAGGGAGGTGGTTGAGTTGCCATCCCAGGGTGTGTTTAAAGATCGTTTGGATGAGGTTGTAGAGGGATGTGGTTTAAGGGTGAACTTGTAAGGTAGGGTAGATATTTGGACTCGATGATCCCAGGGGTCTTTTCCAATCAGTGTGATTCTGTGATTCTGTGAAATGCAGTTCTAGTTGAAGAGAATGAAAAATATTCTCATAGTTAAAAGCGATTGCCTCATTAGAAACTTCACTTCTTCCTCATTTGATTTTCTCCTTTGAAACCATTTTAAAATGTGCCATAGGTAAAAAAGAACCTTAGATAAGGGCCAGCCACGGGCAGAATTTGAATACCTGGAGATCTGCCATATTCCTACAACAACATATTGGCTTAATGAAAAATTGAATAAATTAATATTTATTGATTTTTTTTCACTATTTGTAAATTGAAGGAAGAATCTGTAATGAGATCTTGCCATTATAATAGATCATAGATTAAACCTGTCCATAGGCTTTTTAAAGGGATGCTCCCACATTTGCATTCTGGTTCATCTTTTTTTTCCTGTACCACAACTACTAAATGTGTCTCTACGAGCTGTGTTTTGTGTCCATTTGAACATGTATAGCTATGCTTCCTACTGCTTGTACTTTTCCTGATGTTGTGGGGTCTCCTTCTCTGGAGACGTTTAAAACCCACCTGGATATGTTCCTGTGTGACTTGGTCTAGGTGATCCTGCTGTGTCAGGGGGATTGGACCAGGTGATCTTTTGAGGTCCCTTCCAATCCCTAATGTTCTGTGATTCTGTGATTACCAACTGCAGAGCCTGGATATGTTCCTATGCAACTTGGTCTAGGTGATCCTGCTCTGGCAGGTGAATTGGACTAGATGATCTTTCGAGGTCCCTTCCAATCCCTGATGTTCTGTGTGTGGTTCTGTGGTTCACTCTGAACAGTATCTGATTAACAAAATTGAACTCAGAAAGTTCACCTTCAAAGTTTTCCTCAGGTCCTTCATGCACTATCAATGTCCCTACGTCTGCTACAGGTTTTAAGTCAACTATGCTGTCCTGAGCAACAGAAACCCAAGCACATACAGACAATAAATCATTACAGACTCTTAAAGCGTTCTGCTGTTTGTCTGACAACCAACACTTTGTGCTTTGAGAAGCCTCCCAGCTTGCCTGCAGGCTTTCTTTACTGGAAGAACCTATGTGTTATCATCACCAGCAAAACAATGGAGTTGGCTCCAAGCACAGTGGTTGCACAGTGCACAAACGGAGAGAAGAACCCCACGCAGAGCTTGCGGAGCAGCGATTGTGAGGAGTGCAGTACAGTGAGGCCTGCCGAGTGCTAATGCACATTGGGGATTCTGTGCCAGCACTCCACTCAACAGGCTGCATCTCTTGGCAAAGTGACAGGGTAATATTAGCCCTGGATCCTGCTCTAGCAGGGGGACTGGACTAGATGAGGTTCCTTCCAATCCCCTGATGTTCTGTGATTGTGGTCAGAAAGCCAAGCTACTTGCTCAGTTTCCTCATGTAGGAAGAAGAGGAGTAATAGAGCAGGGATAGAAAGAGCTCAGAAGTACACACAGATATGACAGCAGCTTTCATTCTGAGAAAATAGAGGTGCTCCTTCCTATAATGCCTTTTCTGAGCACAAGGAAGAAGGTCCCAAAGTTCACCTACCCATAGATTTCCTTGAACGAGAAATAACACATAGAAAGTGGGTGTCTTCTTCCCAGAACACACTCCAGAGTGTTTGAGTATGTACCTCATCCTCCCACACATTTGTTTGTTTTATCCATCTGCTATTGCCCCATATTTGATTATGAAGTGAAAGCATTCTCTTGGAGCTGCACTCTGAGCTTTTTAAACTGAAGTGTTTGAATAAGACTTGTCACTACAGGAAGGATGTAGAGGGCATCACATTCCCCAGCTGCCTCCCATCACCCTTTCCCCCTCCCTGTACCTCAGAGCCAGCGAGTAGCTCCAGCGCAAACGGGGAGAGCTCTAAGCAGATGCTACCTCTTCCGTGTTTCTCTCACTGAGCAGCTTCCATGCAGGAGGCAAGAGAAGAGAAGAGTGGCTCTGTTTCTTGTTTCCAAGCAAGTTGAGGGAGCCTGAGGGCAAACAGAATGCTTCATTGGGTTCTGTCTAAGCCTACAGTGGCACATTAGTAAAGGATGGATTCTCCCATCCTACACAGCCACAAAGTAGAGGCAAATACATGAAAAAGGGGTCATTGTGGCTCCCTGATTCTCCCTGCCCCAGCCACAATGCCTGGTTAAAGAAATTACCATAATGCTTCCCAGATTAGTACCCCGAGGAACTGGACAGTCCTACGATGTCTTTCTTCTGGAAGGGTTTGCAGGAGTATGATGTTTTGGCAGTATTCTGAAGTTGGGAAGCCCCCCCTTCCACCACCTTTCAGAGAACTTTCCAGGAAGGGACATTTGAGGGTGATTTCCACTCCCTCTGCACTGGCTAAAATAACTTATGAAATAGCCTATTAAGTCTTGGGCTGAGAAGAAGCTTCCCTGCTCCAACCAAGCACAGCAGCTAAAACGCTTCTGCTCAGCCTAGAGTGTATCTCTCCATCACTGCCAGGGTATGACAAAAGCCATCAGGCTGCACGGCAGCCATCAGAGCAGGGAACACCCGTTTTTCTCGGGCGCTGTTCCTGAGGGAGCAGACTATAAATCTTTTAAAGGTATAGCCTGCTCCTTAAGAGCAGGTTGATTATTTTCTTCCCCCTGAATTACTCTAATAAGCCATTTGCATTTGATAATTTCACTGATACGGGGTCTGCTTTCGGGTAGCAAATTGGCTGCTTTGTTCTTTACACGATGAGGAAATTTCATTTTTAAAACAGGTCTTCAACTTCAAAGCTCTATAACCTGAGACTTGAAGCACAGCATGCACACACCACCCAGGCTTCTAATTCTGGCCATTTGTGGAGCTGGCTGACAGTAAGGGGAACTGAAAAAGTTCCCATGTGGGTTTCTGCTGCAGCCAGATGAGAGGAGGGAATTAGAGCCGGGGTGTGGTTCCCACCTAGAAGGCCTCTCCTGCAGACCTTCACACTGCCTTATTAACGCACACTTCCCTCTCTCCTTCCAAATATGCAAACTGCACCTTCTCTTGCGTCCCTCCTTAGCTTAAGGGTGCTGGCATGTGCTTTGCTGACTTTCTGGAGCCCAGGGATTTCCAATTATTTCCACATCCTCCTCCTGTTTCTGTTCTCGCTGTGTTGCCTCTGGGCTGCGTGCTCTGCTTCCCACTCCGCAGGTCTGCAAGGCACGGGCAGAAAGGCCAGAAATTAAGAGAGCAGAGTGATATCTTCTCAATGTCATCTAGTGATAGGATAAGGGGCAGTGGGTGTAAGCTGGAACACAGGAGGTTCCATATAAATATCAGAGGGAATTTCTTTCCAGTGAGGGTGATGGAGCACTTGAACAGGCTGCCCAGGGGGCTATGGAGTCTCCTCCTATGGAGACGTTTAAAACCCACCTGGATCTGTTCCTGTGTAACTCAGTCTAGGTGATCCTGCTCTGGCAGGGTGATTGGACTAGATGATCTTTTGAGGTCCCTTCCAATCCCTAATGTTCTGTGATTCTGTGATATTTGCACAAGGCAGAAGGAAAAGGAACAATCAGAAATTGCCTAGAGTAAGATCTGCTTATTCTCTCTGTCTTGCCCTTCTCTCCAAAAAGGCAGCCTTCATGTCCTCTCTGGTTCTTGTTAAGTTTCCCAGCTAGCTTGTATGGAGCATCCAGCTCCTTCTGGCTCTGTTCTTTGGAAGAGAGGAGTGGGTTTGCCTTCAGGCACAAAAGGCTGCATCAAGGTGAGCTACAGACAGTGTGTTCTATTAAAGCATGTGGAACAACACAGTGCAGGACATCTCAGAAGTCTTGAACCTATTATTGCAGTGTTTGAAATTCTTGCGTTAGGTGACATCCCCCCAGATCAAAGATTGATCCCCACCCAGCAGTTACTGTAGACCCTACACCCGTCTATCACTCAGTCTAGCAAACCCCTCACTGTTATCAATGTGGCCCACCTACACAGTCCAAACTCACTCCCTGAGCTTTCCAGTGCTTGTTCAACTACTCTTGCATTCAGCAGTATGTCAGAGCTAGTCCTCAACTCCCCACCTTCCAGACTAGAAAGCTGGTGGCTATAAGTCAGTCTCCTCCAAGCCCTTCCCCAGCCAAGGCTACAGAGGACAGGTACTACTACAAACAACCCCCTTCACCCTGTTCCCAAGCTGACTATTGCAGGGAGGGAAAGGGAAGGAAGGAAAAGGAGATAGCAAACTGACTTATTGTTCCCAAGAAGGGTGGGGGAAGCACAGAGAAAAGCTGACCTGAGCTGCAAAGCTCTTTTAGTTTCCTCTTTCTCGTGTAAGGATAATTTCTGTTGTTCCTACTCTCACCCAGCCAGACCCCTACTCTAAGCCAACTCCTGCACCTACAAGAAGGGGAAGAGTCGTGCACGCCTTTCGCAGCAGTCTTGGCATGATGCTCTTTCGTAGGAAGCCAGTCCAAGCATCACTTCCCACTTGCAAACTGTGGAGCCTCAAGAGGACCTAGGGTCAGGATATGGAGAGCACTGTAGGTCTTTCTATGTCTATTAGACTGCCAGAATGAGAAAGTAACCAAGCATTTATCTGGTTAATGACTCCTTTCATTTTCTACACTATTCCCACCTCCAAATCCGTACGTATACGTTTGCTGCTCCAACAACAGCATGTTTGTGCGATTCCAGCTGACCAAACAACAGAAGTTATAAATAACTACAGATGACCAGGCTCTGCTGTCTTTTCATTTATGCAATTTTCCTTAGATCACTCATTGGAAAGTGGTCGCACTTTCACGTTTCTCACACGCAGAGGCCCCGCAGGTTAGCCCACAAGAGATTAAACTTGGCGGTCTGCACTGCTGGACTGCCTGAAGAGGAATTCTCACTGCAGCTGTCTGACCCAGCAAGGCTCAGGGCTGAAGGTTGCTGAGCTGTTCTCATCGCCACAGCAGCAGCAGGTGCCTGCAGTGGCAGTAATGGTGATTTTCAGACATAAAGCTTTATGAAACTGGTACTGGCTTGTGGGTTTTTTTCTTTTGTTCAGGCTCTCTGGCATTGCAGTGGCATTAATTAAACAGGATACATGACTGCAAGGTGAAGCACTCTCCTCTGCCTCTACTCGGCCCTGGTGAGACCATATTGGGAATACTGTGTCCAGTTCTGGGCCCCTCAGTTCCAGAAGGACACAGAACTGCTGGAGAGAGTCCAGCAAAGAGCCACAGAGATGATGGAGGGAGTGGGACATCTCCCTGATGAGGAAAGGCTGAGGGAGCTGGGGTTATTCAGCTTGGAGAAAAAGAGACTGTGGGATGACTTCATTAATGTTTATAAATATGTGAAGGGTGGGTGTCAGGAGGATGGAGCCAGGCTCTGCCCAGTGTCATGTAATGATAGGACAAGGGGCAATGGGTGTCAGCTGGAAGATAGGAGGTTCCACAAAAATAATGGGTTTTAAACATCTCCAGAGAAGGAGACTCCACAACCCCCCTGGGCAGCCCCTTCCAGGGCTCCATCACACTCACTGTGAAGAACTTCCTTCTGATACTGATGTGGAACCTCCTATGTTCCAGCTTACACCCATTGCCCCTTGTCCTACCACCAGATGACATTGAGAAGAGCCTTGCTCCATCCTCCTGACACCCACTCACCACATATTTATCAACACTAATGAGGTCACTCCTCAGTCTCCTCCAAGCTCAAGAGACCCAGTTCCCTCAGCCTTTCCTCATCAGGGAGGTGTTCCACTTCCTTCATCATCTTCATTGCTCTATGCTGGACTCCCTCCAGCAGCTTTGTGTCCTTCTTGAACTGAGGGGCCCAGAACTGGACACAATACTCCAGATGTGGTCTCACTAGGGCAGAGTTAGGGCTATACATCGAGATTTGGAGCAGCCAGATGGAGACGGCAGCATATTTCACAGCATACGCTGTAGGCAAGAGGCTTCACAACTAATCCAAGCAGGCACACACCCAGCCAGAGCCTATCTACTAAATAAAGCCTCGAGATCTTTTTCCTAAAATAAAGAATATTAAGGAATTTGGTGTTAAAAATACACAATAAAAAAACTCACTGCTGGCAGTAAACAGGACAGAAATGAAGTCACAGATGTTGCTTTCCTTTATCTTAAAGCAGCATAAGCCTTCATTTTTGCTTCAGTCAAAACAGCAGTGCAAACAGTATTCAAACACTTGAAGAAAAGCAGCTATCTTCTTTCGGGCAGGTTAATAGTAATTCTTTTAAATATTAACCTGCGCCAGTGAGGCTGTGTCCACCCAGCAGTGCTCATGTCTGGATCTAGATCTCTAGAAAAAAACCTTTCCTTACTTTCCAGGGAGTTAGCTTTTCTTATTTATGGGAAATTTAGACTTTTTCTGAACAGTTCACAAGAGGGAAGCTGGCTGGTGTTGGGGATTCTGATATCACAGCCATGGAATGCCACACACTTATTAGGCAAGTGTTTCCATCCCTCTATGTACATGACTCTTCTCTCAAGCGAACCATTTTCATAACCTTTTGCCCTTCCCATGGCATCACAGCTATTTAGTAATATTTACTCTTTTTCCCATCTTGTAAAATGTGTGACCCCATTGCCTTACTAGGTTGTGGCTGATCCCCACGTAGATGAACTCAAACTAAACAAGTAGCTCACAACGTCTCAGTTCTCTGAGAGACTTTCTTCCAAGCACGTTAGTCAATAGCCACCAGTGCTCCCTAAGGAAAAAGACATCCAAATTATTAGGAAGAGGGAGGTACCACAGCTTTTTAAAGCTGTTTTCTGGTGCCTTTAGTCTCAGACATCACTGACTTTTCTGGAAGAATTTTTCTCTTTTGAAAACCGGTGCCTTCTGGGCTAATACTGAGAACATGTACTTGGCACAGTATCCAACATAGGGTTGCAATTAGTAGCCAGTATAGCACTTCTGTTGACCAAATAACCGGCTGAATTTGTTGCAAAGGACCTAGTCACATTATCACTAGCTACTAAAACTACACGTTACTGTAAATGCTGTGCAGTCCAGGCCGAAGTTCTATTCTCTTCCTCATGCCCATGACCCATGAGCACCAGCTCAAGTGCTAATACCCATCAGCAAGACTTCCTTTCAAGAAGAGCAGGAAAGATCCAGCTGCATTATTTATATCAGAAGGAAGTCTTAAGGTATTTTTGTACTAATCCCAAATGTCGAATGATACGTTAATGATGTTTTTCACCAGAGGGTAATTGAAATGGATGACTGCAGAAGACTCCAATCAATTAATCCGCTTAAGTGACTATGCTTTCAGTGAGTGAAAAATGTGTTGCTGAGAAAACATCTAGTAGAAAATAGTGACAACTTGGGAACATAGTCTGTATTCCTTCATGTCCTGGAAAATCCATACTGAAAGAAAAACTGATTTGAGATCACAGAATCACAGAACATTAGGGATTGGAAGGGACCTTAAATGATGATCTAGTCCAATACAACCACCACCGCAGGATCACCAAGACCCAAGTCACACAGGAACATGTCCAGGCGGGTTTTAAATGTCTCCAAATAAGGAGACTCCACAACCCCCCTGGGCAGCCCCTTCCAGTGCTCTGTCACCCTCACCATGAAGAAGTTCCTTCTCATATTGATGTGGAATCTCCTATGTTCCAGCTGACACCCACTGACCCTTGTCCTATCATTAGATGACACTGAGAAGAGCCTGGCTCCATCCTCCTGACACTCACCTCTCACACACTCATAAATATTACTGAGGTCACTTCTCAGTTGCCTTTTTCCCAGGCTAAAGAGACCCAGCTCCCTCTGCCTTTCCTCATCAGGGAGATGCCCTACTGCCTTCATCACCTTTGTGGCTCTGTGCTGGACTCTCTCCAGCAGTTCTGTGTCCTTCTGGAACTGAGGGGCCCAGAAATGGACACAATACTCCTGATGCGGCCTCCCCAGGGCAGAGTAGAGGAGGAGGAGAACCTTTCTCAATCTGCTAACCATCCCCCTTCTGATCCACCCCAGGATGCTGTTGGCCGCCTTGGCCACAAGGGCCCATTGCTGGTTCACGGTGATCCTGCTGGCCACCAGGACCCCCAGGTCCCTTTCTCTTACGCTGCTCTCCAACAGGTCAGTCCCCAACCTATACTGGTACCTGGGATTGTTCTTGCCCAGATGCAGGACTCTACACTTGCCCTTGTTATAGTTCATTAAATTTCTTGCATTTCTAAAATATTTCTAAAGGTATTTGACTTTACAGCATCTCTGCACTCCATGGTAACCTCCTCTTGGTTCTGAGAGCCTCTACCCATTAGAGACCTTGTCATGGCAAAGCAATTGTTGGTTAGTCACTGATTATGTAGTAAAATCAATACAACTGCAGTCATTTTCAGGTAAATGAAAGAAAAAGGAAATAATAAATGGAGACATGCTGTGTCTGGAAGTGATGTTTAAAACCCACCTGGACATGTTCCTGTGCAACTTGATATTGGTGATCCTGCTGTGGCAGGGGGATTGGACTAGATGATCTTTCGAGGTGCCTTCCAATCCCTAATGTTCTGTGATTCTGTGACATGGAAACACTACAGGGAGTACCAGCAGTAGCCAGATGCCAGAAGAGAGACCAATTAATGGTACAGAATTTAACGCACATACTTCCCTGGCCTGCATGAGAGAGATCTCAGATGTTAAAAGTATAACTTTCAATCAGGGAGCTAGTGCTGCTGTTGGGATTTGAGGCTAACAGTTGAGCTTGTCAAAGTCAGCCCAGCTTTCACAGACATCTTTCCTGCAAAATCACAGAACATTAGGGATTAGAAGGGACTTCGAAAGACCATCTAGTCCAATCCCCCAACCAGAGCAGGACCACCTAGACCAAGTCGCATAGGAACATATCCAGGCGGGTTTTAAACGTTTCCAGAGGAGAAAAAGAGAGCTGTGGGGAGGAAACTGCACAAAACAGTACCCTATTCTACTCCAGGATGCTCTTGCTCTGTGACACACTGCTCCTGCCATTGCTGCTAGAGGCATTCTTAGGAAGCCTGAAGGAATGCAACAAGTGTCTGATATCATACGCAGGGATCTCTGCAAACTTCAGGCCAAGAACTGAGCTGTTCTTCCTGCAGTACAGCTGAGCTTTTGTTACTTTGCTTGATAAAAACTGCAGTCATTCTTCTTTGAGTCAAAGCAACATCAATGGCCATTTAGGTTGCCCACTGTGTATGGGAAGCCTTGCAGCAGATCTACCATACAGGTTTGCGTAGCACCTCTCCCTGCACTCAGAGGTTGGAAGGGAAACCCTAGAAGAGAGTGTAAGAAACCTCTGAAGTGCATTTAGTCTTGTCTATCGCTCACCCACCACCAGCGCTAACACTGCAGATCTGTCCAAGTTGGAAATACGAGTTCAAAAGCCTTTCCACTCTCTCTGCTGACTCCTGTGCAGCTGCTAAGCTTGTGCTTCATGTGTTTATGTTAAGGGTTTGGTGTCAACGGGGCTTATTTTGCATGGCTGTCTGAAAATGTCCCACACACCCCTTCTCAAAAATGGGCAAAAGACCAAATATTTCTGTAAAGCTTTTAAAATCCTATAGTCTGCAGGAGACATTTGATCTTCTCAACCAAAATTGAAGATTTTCAGAGAAAACGAGCATTTTTCTGGGAGAATTAAAATGAATTCATTTTAAATGCTAGGTTCAAAGGCTTTCAGATAACGCTTATCATTAAACTCTACTAAAAAATAGAACAGTTCTGCATGAATTCTACAGCCTTCAAATGGTTATAGGTTCTTTTAAAGATTTGCCTCAGTGTAAATTTTTATTAGAAATGAGGATTAGTAACAACATCGCACATAGTGATGAGCTTGTAATGCACCTCGTGTTTATTTTGGTCTCAGATCCATCATGAGAAGAGAAAGAGCTGGCAATTTCTTGATGCAGTGATTTAGTGACTGGGGGGCAAAGAAAGTCATTTAATCCCTGGGTTAAAGAATTTATGTGACGGCCATGCAGCTCTTTTATCCTCTGTTAAACAATGTGTTCCCTTTTTTATGCCTCATGCTTTAGCACAGCATGTCACATTGCTAAACCCAAGATGTGCAGAAAGCCCAAGGCCTCTGTGAAAAAACCAGGCTGCAAATTAATTAATTCCTCTTTGCTCCTTGGAATAAGGACTGGTAGGCACAGCTTTTCTCAAGCTTTTATTCACCCTGAACTGCACAAGTGTACTTAGATGTTTTCCAGCAGGCAATACCATGTCACAGCAACCCTTGCACTGGACAGTACTAAAGGTACTGAATGGGCTGACCAGGGAGGTTGTGGACTCTCCTTCTCTGGAGACGTTTAAAACCCACCTGGACATGTTCCTATGCGACTGGATCTAGGTGATCCTACTGTGATGGGGGGAGATTGGACTAGATGATCTTTCAAGGTCCCTTCCAATCCCTAATGTTCTCTGATTCTGTAATACTGAAAGTCCAGAGACAAGGTGAGAATGGTTTGAGCTGGGATCAACACATACAGTGACATGAATTTCTTCAGGCAGTTGAGGAGTGTGGTGGAGAGGGCCACATGCAGAGCTCAATCAGACTACCTGAAAGGATGCTAGATCACCTTAAAAAAATGGCCACAAGCAGCTGGAATCTCAGTTTGAATCTATCTACTGATGTTATTAGAAATACTCATCTCCAGCTTCAGTGAATCTGGCTTTCCTTAGCTCCAAGAGCTGAAGATCCCTCTGCAGAAATACTTCACAAAATCACAGAACATTAGGAATTGGAAAGGACCTCAAAAGATCATCCAGTCCAATCCCCCTGACACAGCAGGATCACCTAGATCAAATCACACAGGAACATATCCAGGCGGGTTTCAAATGTCTCCAGAGAAGGAGACTCCACAACCTTCCATGGGCAGCCCCTTCCAGGGCTCTGTCACCCTCACCGTGAAGAAGTTCCTTCTCATATTGATGTGGAAACTCCTCCGTTCCAGCTGACGCCCATTGCCTCTTGTTCCATCATTAGATTCCACTGAGCAGAGCCTGGCTCTATCCTCCTGACACCCACCCTTCACATATTTGTAGACATTAATGAGGTCACCCCTCAGTCTCCTCCAAACTAAAGAGACCTTAATAGCCATTTCTGGCCCATAGTTATTGTAACTCTGAAGCACAGAATGCATTCAGAAGCTCTAGTGTTTCAAGTGTTGAAAATCACAGAGGAAGTTGAAAATCAAGGACAAGAAGTAATCAAGCGACATTACCTGTCTTCAAACACCACGTTTACTTTCTAGGCAGAAAAATACGAAGCATGAAACACCAGTGAACCAAGCCCCTTTACCTTTCAGAGAAGATTGTACAGGAATCCAAATGTCCTGGTATAATTCACAGATTCCTGAGTTCACAAGAACAGCAGCAAGAGAGGAAAATTGCTCCATATCCTGTAGAGAGGAAATGAAAGGTATCAGGAAGAGAGGAATGTGCTGTGTGGTGCAAAAATGCTGTTTTGATTCCTGATGCTAAACATCTGCCATATTTTTTGTGTGGAATCACTTGACTTAGTGAGAGAATAGCATCTTCAGGATTGTGCAAAGCCTATTCCAGACTCGAGCTGTCTGAATTGGCAGCTGTGGGAACACCCACAGGAAGCATGGGACCCTGGAAGAAAAGTGTAGGAGTACATCCTGTAGGGATAGATAAAAGTCAGACCCAGACTATGGGAACCTCTTCAGAACAAACATGCAAATACAGTTTCGCAAGTCAAAGACCCAACTGTTTGTTTAGGGATTTTTTTGGTTATTTGTTGCTTTTATTTGGCTTTCACAGAGCAGGGACATAAAAAGGGTCTCAGGAAAAAAAGAAAGATTAATGAAATCAAAACCTTAGATGTTTTCCTTATTTCTTGGTGTAAGTTCATGTGCTTCAGATGCAGCGCCACAGCTTGCTGCTTCTGCCTTGTGATAGAAGAATACCAAAATATGCCTATTTCTGGTTCTCCAGACTCTAGAGTCTGTCTCCACACACAGTGCTGGAGCAGAGCTGCCTGTAATTTGTCACTGCTTGATGGAGAAATGCTTCCTCTCTTCACAGAATCACAGAACATTAGTGTTTGGAAGGGACCTCGAAAGATCATCTAGTCCAATCCCCATGCCACAGCAGGATCCCCTAGATCCAGGTCATCCATATAAAATCTTACCATTATCAGCTTTGAAATTGCTCATTGGAAAGAGTAACCGTGGGAAATAATTTAATCTATTTCTTAATTATTAAGTGATCCCACACTGAAAATCTGTGTCATGACAGCTTTGCTCAGTGCCAACAGGTGACTGAGAGACCTTCTGCCATAGGAACACACAATTCCTTGTACTCCCATCATCACACTCCTTTCTCTTGCCTTTCTTCTTAGTGTTATATGCCCTGTTGAATAAAGTTAGATGGATTTATTTTTATCTAACCTGGAGAGCATTTTCATTTATCTTTGTGCTCAAAATTTCTCTCCATCATTCAGCCAACTTTCTGTTATTTATGCAAATGAGATCCTGCAAAATCGATGCCTACAGATTCACTACACTCTGTCAATTACTACTCCCTTTTGTGTCTGAATGTTCCCAAGTCCTGCAGCACTGGGAAGGTTGGAAAGGAGGTTTAAGTTGGCTTTCTGCCTATTCTCTATTATTTCCTGTGTGACACATGCTGTATATCCTCTTGTTCTTTTTACTGTCCTCAGTAAATAATCCTAATCTTTGCAATTTCTTCCTAACAGGGATACGTTGTCTGTAGTTCTCTGATATTCTCACTACCTGCCTGGAGTTTCTTTCTAGTCCTGTGCCTGTCTTTTTTCAATGGGGTTACTAAAACCAAGCAAGGCATCCTATATGCAATACATAATACTCCCCATGTGACTGTTTACCCACTTCTAACATGCACTCTCATCAATCTTTTTTTTCTGTCACACACCCAGATCAGACATTGATTGTGTTGCACATGATGGCTCCTACAGCTTCTTGTTTCCCAGATTACTACAACATTCAGAACCCATTCATATGAAAGAATATTGTAAAGTGTATTTCTAGGGCTTTATATTGTCAGTTTTTTAAAGAGGAGAAAGAAGGGAAGGGGGAAGGGGGAAGGGAGAAGATGAAGAGAAGATGAGAAGATAAGAGAAGATGAGAAGAGAAGAGAAAAGAGAAGAGAAGAGAAGAGAAGAGAAGAGAAGAGAAGAGAAGAGAAGAGAAGAGAAGAGAAGAGAAGAGGAAAGAGAAGAGACGGGGACAGGTGAGAGAAAAGAAATAAACCACCAGCTCAGTAGAAATTAAAGAAGTAAACATTTTAGAAGTTATCATGCAGTGTGGAGAAGTGGTGACCATCTCTCAAAACGCCTTTTAATTCCCCAAATGCTGATGGGAAATATTCTGGAGGCACAAACAGGCTGCAGATGTTGGAGAATACATCTTAGAATTCTGATGAACATATTACCCTACTGGGAGGCTGTTTCAAGTCTCTGGGGACATTCCTTTGAGAGCCCAGCTGATTGTCTCATATTGAAACAACATGTCCGAGATACATTCCAAGTAAAAGAAAATAGAACAGGGGTACTCTGACCAAATATAAATCATGGGGCTAAAGGGCAGTTTATCTTCCTTCTTTCTACCATTCCTTTTCTCCCCCAATGAATAATCCCCCCAGGGAAACAGACCACTGGGTAAATGACTGCCAAACATGATGACTCAGACATTAGGCAGTGTCCCCAAGTGCTTCACAGATGGTGTCTGGATGGGAAACCCATTGCTTTCGGCACCATAAGCCTTGCTACTCCTTTTTTTTTTGCTCTTATTTTTTCAAAAATTCACTGCAGCTCTACTTCTGATCTCATGTCAAGCCCTTACAGCACTGTTGCCCCCCACAACGAATTTGGATCCTGACCTTACAGCAACCAATGTCATTGGCACATAAAAAGAGATAGGAGAGAAATCCTAGCAGACCTAGGTGAGTGGGAAAATCAGAGCTGAAATAAGCACATTATTTAAGAGATTTTCTTGTGCCTAACTGCTTAAAAAAGAAAGAAATCCAAAACAAAAGTAAATTTAAAAGCAAAAGGGTCTGGTGCAAAAGACAGGCACACTGTGAAGTACAAGACACCAGCACAATTGCATCACAGTAGGTACTTTGAAGGCAGATGTCCTCTGCGGTTTTTATTGGTCTGCTTCTTTCTGAGGAATCCTGTTTGTTTCAGTAAAATCCTGCTCCTCTCAGTTTGCTTTGTGTTCCCCAAAGCTAGCACATCTTGGGATGCACATCTGGACATGGGTGAGCCTGGAAGCAGTGGCACATTTCTGTGCTCCTCCAGTACTCTGTGTTCACACCAGGCACTGGAAACGAACTCTGGGGAACAACAAAAACAGCAGCTTTTTTTCCTCCCATGAAGAGAAGCTCAAGAAAAGCCCTGCAAAGGCTCGCAGATTATGCACGATGAATCAAGCTATCGCAACCCTAAACAAAATATATCATGGGAAACGTGAAATAGCCCTTCCTCCCTCTCTAACACACGCATGGACACACAGAAACCCAGCTGCAAAGGATAAAAAGGGAGGAATTGTACTTTGAGAAGAACCAGGTCCAGCACATACTGGGGTTTTATTTCCTCTTCTTCCTCTCCTTTTGTTTTTTAAGTTTTACCACCAGCATCATCCATAAGAAACAAAAGGAGAATTGTTTACTCCAAATGAAGCAGATAAATAGGTGTTTCTGCGGGTTTCATTAAACCTTAAAGGTTATGTAGCAACTCATTGAACATCTCCAATGTATACAAACCCAGCAGAGCCATAATTCCATTTCAATCAATGGAGCTATTGGAGCGTGTGAATGAAAGTGAGAAAATCCACAGAATCACAGAACATTAGGGATGGGAAGGGACCTCAAAATATCATCTAGTCCAATCCCCCTGCCACAGCAAGATCACCTAGACCAAGTCTCTTGCAGCATTCTTTCTGGTGGACCAAACCAGGGTCACAGACAGTGGCCACCACAGGGTTCCTTACCTAGTCACAGTCACTTCAGAGTGATTACACCTGGAAATGAACAATCCTTAACTGCCAGTTGGTGAACAGCTAAGGAGCCAGTGGTGTAAAACAGCAAAACTCTAGCCAGGTTTCTAAAATGTGCCTGGCAGGCAGTTTTCAAGCCCTGCCTGGGTTTGGAAGCAACTTTGTCAAAATTGGACCCTCTCCACAAAGTGCCTTGATGTTGATGAATAGGTAAATTCCAACAAAAACTTGTTTAGTCAGAATTTTTCTGACCAGCATTACTTCCTCCTTCTGCCAAGCCTATTTACTAAGTCTCTAACTTTCTGTGTGGCTTCAGGAGAAGGTTTTCTGCCAGGACCATCCATCACAGCATCCAGAGCCCCATGCTCAGGGGTCCCCCTGAGAGAGCCGCACCTTAGAATCATCATAGAAGGAAAAGGCCTTTAAGATCATCGAGTCCAACCATGCAGCAGCACAGCTGTCAGCCTCCCTTTCCACCACAGCACAGCTCATGATGCCTGGCCCTGCGCTGAGGCCAACAGCTATCCACACATTTAGATTCACAGAATCACAGAACATTAGGGATTGGAAAGGACCTCGAAAGATCATCTAGTCCGATCCCCCACCACAGCAGGATCACCTAGATCAAGTCACACAGGAACACGTCCAGGCAGGTTTTAAACATCTCCAGAGAAGGAGACTCTACCACCTCACTTGGCAGCCCATTCCAGCCTCTGTCACCCTCACTGTGAAGAAGTCCATTCACACATTTTGCTTCCAGATCCAAAGTAAAAGGTCCCAGAATTAAAAGCAGCAAGTCTTAGTTCAGCTGATTTCTCTATTGCATAAGAAGCCTCTGAGAAAAGTTGGTAGCACTATGCTGAGCTGATCTTCCTGAGCACTGGGATTATGAGCTGCGTGAACTCTTCACAGAATCACAGAACATTAAGGGACTGGAAGGCACCTCAAAAGATCATCTAGTCCAATCTCCCCACCACAGCAGGATCACCTAGATCCAGTCACACAGAACATATCCAGGCGGGTTTTAAGCATCTCCAGAGAAGACGACGCTACAACCTTCCTGGTCAGAGCTAGTTGAGTCCAGTACCGGTGTGGGTGAGGCTGTGCATAAATGGAGAGGGAGGCTGGAAGAGAACAGGCTAAGATTATATTAAACTGTTTCCATTCTGGGCTTGCAAGAACAATGTCTTGCACTGAGGTGAGGTGTTATTGTGTGCTCTTAACTGCACCCTCCCTTTCAAGTTTTTCTTTCTTAATAAAGTATCTGAGGTCATGCTATTGTCATTAGAGCTTGGCGGGTGCTCAGCAGCTGTCACCGTGGCAGCAGGAGTGTGCCTGGTGCCAGTCCCCTTTGTCACGACAGCCGCAGCAATGTGAGGAGAAGGGCTTTGCAGGATGCAGGACAATACTGGGAAGGAAAAGGAGGGAATCCTCGACCTTGGGCCAGGGCCTGGTGGCAGACTATTGAACCCTGCGAGTCTCGGCGAACCGCAAGGAGCAAAACTTCTTGGAAGCTGCAAAGGTTGCAAGTGAAAACAAAAGATTCTATCGTGTAGGAAACAGAACAAAATGCAGAGAAATTTGTTTTGCTTTACAAGATAAAATAAGCAAACAGCCCTCAGCAAGGGTCAGGAGCACGGCTGCACCCTACGTGCAGCAGTCATGGCAGGGAGGAGGGCAGAAAAGCTGGAGTCAGTCTGGACGCAGGTAGGAAAGTGCTCTGCAGCTCTCCAAACTTTGCACTGTCGGCAATGGACTTCCCTCATGAAAGCAAAAGAGGCAATGACAGGCTCTGATGGAATCTAAAGCATAAAATCATCTACCCACACAAGCCCTTATGATGTAACGCAATCGAATCATTGCCTTTTGAGCCCATAGCTGAGGCAACAGAATCAGAATGAAGCAAATGAATCACTGCTACTGGGCTTTTCTGGTCGGGCGATTGGAAGAGCTCGGCGTGGGATAACAACTGCTGATCTCCTTGCACTTCAGCTAAAGGGAAGCAGGAGCAGACACTGAGGATGGTGTCATCGGTCCATGTAGACTTGTTAACTTTATAAATATTTCACGGCTGAAATGTTGGAGCATTTTCACAGAATCGCAGAACATTAAGGATTGGAAGGGACCTCAAAAGATCATCCAGTCCAATCCCCCCACCACAGCAGGATCACCTAGATCAAGTCCCACGGGAACACGGCTAGGCGGGTTTTAAACATCTCCAAAGAAGGAGACTCCACAACCCCCCTGGGCAGCCTGTTCCATTTTGAACCCTTTTTGTATTTGTGTTTGTATCAGCAAACCCCAGAATATTAGCTTGGAGTAGGAGTTGCTCAGTCTTTGTTTTTCAGCTCACTTCAGACCCAACGTTCCACTCCAGAAATACTAGCAATTGCCAACCCACACCAAGCAATCAGCACAGTCTCTTTTGCACCACAGATCCCAGAGTACTCTGTGTGCACAACTCTCACATCTTTGTGGGTGTTCCCTTAGGACAGGAAGTAAAGAAATGAATCCCATCCCAGCAGAATCACCGGTGGAGCTCTGGGCTGGTGGGACACTACCCAGGCAGCAGTTTGGCTGGGATCCCTGGGCCAGCACCCCTGTATTTGAAAAATACCAGGGCATTCTGAATGCCCACAAGTGGTCAGAAGCTCAGCTTTATTCTTTATCCAAAAGAAAAATACCTATTGGAGCAGAAAAGCCCCATGGTGGGGTGAGCAGGACTCATAGTGCCACCTGCTGAAGCACCAGGGCTGCTCAGGGCAGTGGATGATGTCCCTCTGAGATGGAAGGGAAGATCTGGCACCATGACCGTTGCCCCCAGCCTGACACTAGCAACAACTTGTTCCTAAAACTCTCACCTTGGGGGGAAAAAAAAAGCAACTCAACAGATGTGGGGGGAAGGCTCAGGGGGCTGCAGGAAGGCAGCGAGGGTCTGGATTTTGTGACGTGAGAAAGATGTTGCCTTTCAGCAAAGCTTTGGGTCACAGCAGTCTCGGTGCCAGCAGCCAGGCTGGTTATTACCCTGAGACAATACAACTTGTTCTTTTTCTTTCTCAGTAATTTCACAGCTTCCAGCCCCTGCTGGAGCCCTTCATTCCCCTCCTCCTCACACTCCAGTCTGTGGATCCATTGAAAAAAGATGCTAGTAAAGCTCCCTCACACATAAAAGTAATTAATTGCGACAGACTAAGGACATAGCTTTTTACCAGCAACTTCTTGCCTTTTTCCCATCCTCTCCTCTGTCAGCATGGGGCTGCAAAGTAGCTGAGACATGAAAAAAAATTAAAAGAGCATTTAACTGAGAGTTCCCCCTCTCCCAGCAGCACTGTGTCACCAGCTCCTGGCAACTCACATCCAGCCACAGGAGTAGGACTAACCCAACAGCAGGTGCTAGTTCCACCATAACAGGCCCCAGGCAGACCGTCGCTTTCCAGTGCATCACTCTCTGAAATGATACAGAGCATCCAAAGCAGGGGAGCGCATCTCTGCTGCATGTGATAGCAGAGAGCAATGATTCCAGGACGTGAATAAACAGGACTGGTTTAGTCTAGGCTCAGGGATTGTAAGCTTGTCGAGAGAGCATCATAAAACCTCAAAAATGAAGCAGGAAGGTAAATGAAGCAGTGCCTTTTCCCTGTGAGGGCAAGCAAATCGCATGAGCAGTCTACAGAATAAACTGGTGCAGAGTGAGGGGGAGTCCAGCTGGTGGGCAGAAGAGACAGGGTGCAGTCAGGAATCACTCAAGAATGTGTGTGACACCTTTTCACAGCCATGCCTACGTGTTACTCTCAAATCAGCCACCCTTCCCCTTGCGCCCCGCTGAACCTTATTTACACTTCCCAGCTTTTACACTTCTTTTACTTGGAAAAGAGGAAAAAAGAAAAACCAGTTTCTTGGCTTCTTCTAAACTCTTCTACAACCTTTCTGCAGAGAAGAAACAGCAAGGGGGAAGAGACGAGCAAATGTGGCATCGACTCTGTGACTGTGGTTTTTGTTTCCATAAACCTTAGAGCACAAGAATGCATGAGATATTTACACAAATCTTTCCACAATTCCTGTGGCCTTTAGGAGCATTGCATCTGCATGACTTCACCACTGCGGCTGGTTTGTGCTTTCTCAGCAGCATTGCCTGCAACAGGGAGCAATCCTGGCCATTCCCAGTGGTTCTCCCTCTCCCACTCTCAGATGTGATCACACCAGTTCATGTTTAACACAAGCTGTGTTAATGCGGGAGTTCCTGTCCTGCTTGTTGTCCAGTTTCCCAGGGATGGTACAGGAAGCTTCCCAATTCATCTCCCAAGTACAAAAGAGAGAAAGTCTTGGCTGTTTAGATCTTGAAGGAAATATCAGGGGATATGAGAAGGAGGATGACACTTGTGGAAGGTTACTAAAGTGAGGTAGAAGTAGCTTGAGCCAACACATAAGAAACAATGCAAAATGTACCTTTGCATCAACAACTTACAGAACCACAGAATCACAGAACATTAGGGATTGGAAGGGACCTCAAAAGATCATCTAGTCCAGTCCCCCTGACACAGCAGGATCACGTAGACCAAGTCACACAAGAACGTGTTCAGGCAGGTTTTAAATGTCTCCAGAGAAGGAGACTCCACAACCCCCATGGGCAGCCCCTTCCAGTGCTCTGTCACCCTAACCGTGAAGAAGTTCCTTCTCATATTGATGTGGAACCTCCTTTGTTCCAGCTTACACCCATTGCCCCTTGTCTTATCATTAAACGACAATGAGCAGAGCCTGGCTCCATCCTCCTGACATCCATCCTTCACATATTTATAAAACATTAATGAGTTCACCCCTCTGCCTTCATTTCCTCAAGTTAAAGAGACTCAGCTCCCTCAGCCTGTGCACAGAGGTGCACAGTGGAGCCAAGAGCCATGGAGACAGAGTCTCCAAGTGAATAAGCTACTGAGTGAGAACTTGGCTATTGAGGATCCAGCTTCTGCTGCCCTAATCAAGAACTTCCAGCAATCATTTTGGTCTGACTATACCTCATTTTCCTAATCTAATAAAGGGATGTTGCTCAATGTTTGCAAAATCCTTTTGAGTCAGCACACAAAAAGCTCTGTGTTAGGACCAAGGCATTTTTTTCCCTGAATGGGAGTATCAGGTCGCTCAATGCACAGGCTGCCAGTTAGGGAAACAAAGCCCCAATGTCTACAAGGCAAGGTGGGCTTGCCCATTCTCATTATTGAAGCTGTGACAACCCTGGTTCTCCAGTGCTGGCCTTTAAAAGGAAGATTGCATCCTCGTGTTTTGTTCTGGAGGACTTGAATTGTCACAGAATCACTGAACGATTTGGATTGGAAGAGACATTAAAGATCAACTCCTGCCCAGGGAAGGGGCACCTCCAATATTCCAGGCTGCTCAGAGCCCCATCTAACCTAGCCTTGAACACTCTAGGGATGGGGCATCCACAGTCTGAGAAATTTGTTCCCTTGCATCTAATCTAAATCTACTCTCTTTCAGTTTAAAGCCACTGCCCCTTGCACTATCACTACGTGCCCTTGTAAAAAGTCCCTCTCCATCTTAAAGGGGGCACCATGAGCCCCCTTTAAGTACTGAAAAACCACTATGAGGTCTCCATGGAGCTTTTTCTTCTCCCGGCTCTCTCAGCCTGTGCTCATAGCAGAGGTGCTCCTGCCCTCTGATTTGATGGGAAGGCTAGCAAAGGAGAGCACATGCGACAACGGAAGAGTCTCAGGACTGTTGTCATGGATGTTTACAGGTAGATAGATTGCTTGAACTCACATTCAAAGCTGTGCAGCTCCTCTTCCCCACTCCCTGAGCCTGTGGGGGATCCAGCCCAGAAGCAGAAGTCACAGCAGATTAATTTCCAGAATCACAGAATATTAGGGATTGGAAGGGACCTCATCCAGTCCAATCCCCCTGCCACAGCAGGCTCACCTAGATCAAGTTGCACAGGAACATGTCCAGGTGGGTTTTAAATGTCTCCAGAGAAGAAGACTCCACAACCCCTCCCCGGGCAGACCATTCCAGTGCTCTGTCACCCTCACCAGGAAGAAGTTCCTTCTCATATTGATGTGGAACTTCCTCTGCTCCAGCTGACACCCATTGCCGTTTGTCCTATCATTAGATGACAGGAGTTTAACACTTGATATCAGAACCAGTGTGCAGTAACATAAGGCAGAAGCATAACCACAGACAGCTTGTAAATACTCAGCTTTGTTCCTCACAAGCGAATCCATAATTAAAGCCGCAACTATAGTCCATTGTACTGATCCAGCAGGAGGACTCACTCCTGCCACCACTTGAGTCAGCAAGTTTCCCTATTTACAGTAATCCTTTACTTTGTCTTTCTTTCATAATTATTAAAACAATTTTCAACTCTTTAATGCCAGCCAAATCATGTTTCGAGTTATAGTTTCCAGGAAAAAAAAGCCTAAAAATGTAGAAAAGGCAGCAGAAGGGAACACTCAGTTATGTTATAGTTCAGCCCCAGACACTCGGGTGACTCTTAGAAAGTGTTGAAATTACAGGTTCATGACGCGCACAGTGTTGAAACACCATGTTACTGCAACACTTGGTCCAGCGTGAACTTGCCATTTCAACACTTCCCAGGTCTTTTGTAAAAACCCCACAACTGACCAGAACAAATGTGAATTCCCAAAAAGTCTAAAGCAATGTGCTGTACAAGAGCACAGAGCGGAAAAGCTATTGCATTTCCAGCATCGCTGCACTTACACGGGATAATCATTCTCCAGGTATGTTCTCTGTGTAAAAAACTGTCAGCCAGGATTAGCCACTCTCATAGCACGATGCTGGTCTCCAGGCACAACCAGTCTGAACTGGTGCAGTAATACCAGTATCCTTCCAACTCGCAAACATTTGACTCGGTGTCACAAAAAAGTCCAACAGAAAAGTACCTGACTCGCAGAATCACAGAACGTTAGAGATTGGAAGGGACCTCAAAAGATCATCCAGTCCAATCCCCCCACCACAGCAGGATAACCTAGTCCAAGTCACACAGGAATGCGTTCAGGCAGGATTTAAACGTCTACAGAGAAGGAGACTCTACAACCTCCCTGGGCAGCCCCTTCCAGGGCTCTGTCATCCTTACTGGGAAGAAGTTCCTTCTCATATTGATGTGGAACCTCCTATGTTTCAGCTGACACCTATTGCCCCTTGTTCCATCATTAGATGCCACTGAGTAGAGCCTGGCTCCATCCTCCTGACACCCACCCTTCAGATATTTATCAACATTAATGAGGTCACCCCTCAGTCTCCTTTTTTCCATGCTAAAGAGACCCAGCTCCCTCAGCCTTTCCTCATCAAGGAGACGTTCTAAGCAAAGAATATTCACCAGCGACCTCCTCAAAACTGTGCTGTCCTGGACCTTAGCAGAGTCCGTAATAACAAAACGTTAAACATAGGGATAAAACCATCTCGACCAACGGGAAGCAGAATTTTAAAAACACAGCAAAATTTGATATTTAAAAACACACCATGACATTATTTCAAAATCCCATTTGTTACAGAAGAGGAGGCAGTGGAGCAGGCAGGATCATGGCTCATGCAGTGTTTGTTTTGAAGACAAGGAGAGTACAGGATTTGTGCTCAACCTCTTCACAGGTTACACTGAGCTCACGCAGTTTCATTCATGAAAGAAACGAGGTTTCGCTCAGGGGAGCTGCTCAGAAACTGCTTTATGCGGCTCAGATCAATTCAGATCAGGAGTCATGCACCTTAATTACACAGAATCACAGAACATTGGGGATTGGAAGGGACCTCAAAAGATCATCCAGTCCAATTCCCCTGCCACAGCAGGATCACCTAGACCAAGTCACACAGGAACACATCCATAGAACCCTACACAGGAAAACACATGTAGATGTTTTCAGTGTTTTGTCTGGATCGAAAGACTTTTTGTGTCTACTAAAGAGCAGCTGGTTTCATTTGCTTTACTCTTCACACTGTTTGGGACTGATGGTCTGAAGCATCATTCACCACTGAAAGTGCAGAATGACAAACCTGCAACTTCCTCCCTGGAGTTCTGCATCTAGAGGGAAAAGATCTACACCTTTTCCAGTGTGGGGCTTACAAATCTATCTGAAGACCACTGGAAATAATTAAAATCTTTGCCTTGATCTCACATATTTTCTAAAGCAAAAGCCAACCATTCTATCTCAAAGACCTACATTTTCTCAGCAAGCATTTCTATTCTATATCTTCTCGGCTGCAAGCGTAAGTTGTTGTGCTGAATGGGCTCTGGTTTTAGGAATCTGGAGACTGTGTGAGCAAAACAAGGCTAGTAATGATTGAGAAGAGTCACCACAGAGAATAGATCGATGACGGACTATTCTCTCAGAGCTAAGAAGCATTCCCACCTAAGCTGGACACAAGTGTTGTCTAGGGTGGCTCTTTCGAGCAGTTTTTCCAGTTGTGGTCACCAGACAAAGGGAGAAATTTTAGGTTTCCTTTCCTTGGGAAAGGAATGGAAGCTGCATGTGCACTTGTCATCTGCAGGAGGGGTACTAGCAAGGAACGTGATAGGGCACCCTGGACTGGTACAGACAGAGATCAAACAGAGCAGCAGCTGGATACCTGAGACAAGCAAACACTTCTGAACAGGGCAATTTCTGATCATTTGAGTCAATACTCCAAGGAAAAGGACAGCTGAACAATGACAAAGGAAGCCAACATTTCTAACCTCTCTGAAACAACACTCCCTAAGCTCTTCTTTATATCCCACCAGTCAAAGGCTCGGAACCACTGTGTGCCAGATTGTGGGTTTTCCTGTTCAGGAATTGATGGTGACTCTGATCTGTCTAGTAGAGCAAAATAGGTTTTTTTCCAAAGTCGGTTCAACCTGATGGTTAGATTGTCTAGCCTGCTAGAATGTGTTCATCAGTGTGTGCTTCAGTCAACAGGCATAGGGCACCGCTTGTCTGTGAGCTAAGCGGAGTGACCGTGTCACAAGAAAATAGGTGCTTATCACCAGCCATCCCCTACAGAAAGTGTTTTGCTCCTTGTTTACAGGCAATTTGAAGCAATTTGAAGCATTTGTTCTTGTATAGTATAAACACTGCATTGAGATACTGTTTTCTAACTCCCTTGCAGCAAAAAGGAGGTGCCCCTATAAATCTGCACTCCACTGCTCTGAGCACAGCTGTAATAACTCTGTGTGTGGCACGGTGTTCTGGCAGACAGATCTTACCCAGGATCAACCCATCTCCCCAGATCCAGTGACATCAAAGCGTGAAGCCCCACTGGGGTGAGGTGGCTTTTGAGCTGTGGTGATCCTGTCACGCAGCGTGCAAGTGCACCTTGATACACACACACACTCATGGGCATGAGCTACTAATTATCTCCAGACCTCAAAGACCCAGCCCATAGGCTTTTGGCGTGACTAACCGTCCTTGTCCACCCACTTCCTACCCCTGAAGTACATTCATTCCAGAAGTCTGTCTGCTAACAACTGTGGTTGATGCTTGCTAATTTACTGTAAGCCAAAGCTTCAACACCTCCTGACCCACGCTGACGCAAGTGCTGGAGACCCACAGATGGAGCAGGCAGCGCTTGACTGCATCACAGCTTCCATTTTGGGGCAGTCCAGCCCCCACAGCTTTCCTTGTGTTGGACAATGCTGCTCTTGTTCCAGACAAAGGCAGTGGGAAGAAACATTTAAGGCCAACCTCTGGGTATACGCTGTGTGTTTACACACTGCACTGGTGTTTGTTTATCTGGACACACAATGCACATCCCATCACTCACAAAGCACCGCATCTGTCTGGCAAGAAACCCCTAATCTTTGGAACCAAGCATGATTTTCTCCTCTTTCCTCCACAGCAGAGTCTATGATTCTGTGAAAACCCCAGAAGGCTGCCCCCGCTGAAAACCAGGAGACCTTCCTTTCTGGATGGGGAAGAGCTGTGTATTTCCCTTAGAAGAAAGTGAGGTTAGAACCATAGAATCATTAGGGATTGGAAGGGACCTCGAAAGATCATCTAGTCCAATCCCCCTGCCATGGGCAGGGACATCCCACCCTAGATCAGGCTGGCCAGAGCCTCATCCAGCCTGGCCTTAAACACCTCCAGGTTGTCTGGGTGCATCTGACTGCTACCGTCTAAGTTCTTTATTAATCTCTTGGTTTGTGGTCACCAGCTCTAAAAAGGTTTGTTTGTTTACAGAGAGGACTATAAACAAATGGAAGTCCCCCTGCTCCTAACAGCATTTTTTCAGTGTCCTCTTCGGGCACTGAACACACATGGCGCATCTTTATCTCATCTTCAAGCGATGCTCCAGGAAAATGAGGAAAAAGAGCAGAAACCCACAACTAAGTTGTTCGCATTATAATGGCTGCGGTAATTGCATTTAAATGCAGTGCATTTCTGCTGATTAGTTTGCATGCAACTGAAACAAGAGGGTAAATAAACACTTATCAAGGGCTTTATTTTGCCTTGCAGTAATTGCTGTTCATCAGAACTATTGTTGCAGAGGTACACACCAGCTGAATTGCTTTTCTTTTTACTGAAGACATAGGAAAACGTAATTTATTTCGGTCCAAGACCCTCTAAAGATAGCACGAGCTGAGATTTTCCGTCAAGAGGCAAGTGGATTCAAACACATTTAGGCATTACAGCAGCCCCCTCCCACATTTAAGCTGCTATTCCCATGTGCCTGTGACTAAAATTAGCAGCAGTTCTTCAGACTGACGGGAGAGTTCCCGATCCCGACTCCCGGGCTTTGCTCCCATACGCTCCTAATAAGGCAGAGCGCTGCAGACAAACAAGCGTGCAGGGACCACTCGAGAGGGTGAACTGGGCCTGAAGGTTCATCCCTCCCCACGCCATGGGAAGCTGCGCCTTAACCTTTTGATGTCCTGGCTTCAGACCAGCTGTCAGCAAAGCCAACTGGCTTCTCACGAGAGTGCACGCCAGCCTCCAGTGGACACCAGCACTGAGTATTCCCACTTGTCCCCTATCCCTTCACAGCAGCAAAGCAGGGTGGAGAAACATCTGGTTGGGGTAAGAAGGAGCAAATTGCTGACAGTGCTCATAAACGGCCACGTCAAGCAACACGGGGGCTGGTTTAGTCGTCCTTGCCACCCCAGCTTCACGAGCAAGACAAAGCCTGTGTGCAGCGCTGGCTTGGTATCTCTGCAGGGCATCGAGCCACGGAAGCCATAGAGCCTGAGAGATTATCTCAGAGAGCAATAGCTGATTTTATCTACAAATATTTGCCAAGGTTTTTACCACTAATTTAAAAATCTTTCCTGCATGACTGTGTGAGTTGATCAGGAGTCCCTGAAGCCACAGATCCTGGAACTCGATCAACAGAGCTACAAGGAAGAAATTATTTGGAGGGAGTCAGCAGGTTTGCTTGGGAAAAAACCCTACAAATAGGGACAGGACTTTTGCTGCCCCTCATCCTCACAGTGAGTATCTTTGCTCCTTAGCCCACTCGCTAAAATCCCCAGCACCTCTAGCTCACTTAGACATCTCTGCTCCCTTTGTCATCAATCTGCAGACACCAGAGAGCATCTAAAGTACAGTTTGGGACATGTAGCACCGGGTAGTAGTTTCCCAAACCATAAAAGCAGCTCCTGGACATGCGACAGGAACATGCAGTTACACACGGCAGCTCTTTGGAGTTTTACAGGGAAACACAGCTCACAAGTCTCTCCTGCACAAAGGCCAGCTGAGACAGAAGTCATGATGGAGGAGGAAACTTGAAAGCAGCAGCAACATGTCACCACTACAAAAGTGGGGAAGTGGAAAGGGAAGAACTTTGGCACAGAATGCCCTGTTTGGAAACGTTTCGTTTATAGCACATCGCATCCATTCTTAAAGGGTCACGAACACCACCCCTTCCTTTTTATTGATGGGAGGGAGAGGAAACACACACAGAGAACGGGGGCAATTGATTCCAGCCGCAAGGTGGGAGACCAAACTTCTACCAAAAGTTCCAAATGACAAAATCCTTGGACAGAAGACACCTCTAGCAGGGTCTAACGCTCAGGGAAGCATTTACAGCTTGAAAGCAAAGGTAGACATGGTGCTTCAAGAGCTGGTTTAGTGGTTAGTGGTTATAGGGCAGACAGTTGGATCTGATGGTCTTGAAGGTCTTTTCCAACCTTGAAGATTCTGTGATTCTATATCTTTGTGGCTGCTGTGGGTGGGTAAGCTCCTGTAACTCTAGTAGGTAAAGGCAGATGGGAAACCCCTGTAGGAACATCTTGCAATATGTTAAAGCTCTGCTAATGCTTGTGGCAGCCCTTTAATGGGTTTTTTTTATTTCTGTGGTTCTTTTCCACTATCAGTGCTGCATGAAGGAAGCTAAAACTAAATAGAGTTTACTTTTAAAACTAAAGATAAATAGAGGTTCCTGTTGCTCAGGTTTCCTCAGTACTGAAAGTGATAAATACATCTTACTTATAGTTAGAATAAGCCTGTGGCCACCAAGAGCAAGTCCTGCTTGACTTATTTGGTGGCCTTTTATGATAGGGTCACAGTCCTGGTGGACAAAGACAGAGCAAGAGATGTCATCTACCTGTATGTGTGCAAAGCATTTGACACTCTCCTGCATGACATTCTGATCTCTAAACCGGAACAGTATGGATTTGATGGATGGACTACCTGTTAGATAAGGAGCTAGCTGCCAAATCCTGGCTTTCTAGGGAAGAGTGTGATTTACAATTCACGCTGCTGCATTTGCTTCCAGGTCCTAGATTCAGGTTGGTAAGTGCTTTGAATTGTTATTGGGAGCTGCTCAGATCTCATCATGAGGTAGATTAGGTAGAACAGATTATGGAAGCAGTTGGAAATAAGTGAGACATTGCTGAATCCCTTTGGGCCACCAGACAGCCCTCAGATTCTCTTCTTCCTTGTGAGGAAGCCTCACAAGACTTGCCGCAGTCAGCTGCCAGGGCAACAGCAACCTGAAGGTGAGACCAGCAAAAATCAGGGTCTTTTCTGCTGCTTGAGGTGTTGGGTTGGAAGATACTGCCTGGAAAGTTCATTAGGTGAGGACCAGAGTCAACATATTCTGGAAATAGTCAAAAGTGGCCAAACTCATTGGCAAAGGTAGAAGCCATGAGGCTGTGATGGTGCAGTCACAACTTGCAAATGCATCCTGGGTTGATTCTTCTGCCTATCTCCTCACACCTTGCACCTCAGCCCTGCTTTTGCCACATTGTCTGCCTGCTGATTCTCATCCAACTCTCTCTGTCTTGGCCAGGTTCAGGGTAAAAAGACAAACTGCACCATCTGGATCTGCTGAAAGAAGTCACGGAGCACGATGTCACCAGCATACTGATGACATAGCAGCCAAAGCACAGCTGCCACGTGAACACTCAGCAGGAGCTGTGACAGGGTGAGTCTGAGGGGACCCACCTCCGAGTTTACTGACAAGGGGAAAACTGAGCTAATGATCAAATCTTGCCAGTTCTTGTCAGTGGAGGCACTGGGACCCTGATCAACTTCATTTGAAGCTGCTGGCAGATGAAGTAAAGTTAGCAATGCTGTTTTGATTTAATCCATCACAGAAGCATAGAATCATGTAGGTTGGAAAAGACCTTCAAGATCATAAAGTCCAAAGGAACTCTTCCAAGCCCACCACTACACCATGCCTCTAAGCACTGTATCTACACAAGTTTTAAACACATCCAAGAATAGTGATTCAACCACTTCCCTGGGCAGCCTGATCCAAGGCTTAATGACCCTGTCAGTGAAGAGGTGCCCTTATCACAGCATCATTTGTAGCAAGAGGTTCAGAAAGCAGTAGCACCTCTAAGCCCTCAATGTGAATGCAGAAGGACAGAAGCAGCAGCTGAGCCCTGAGCAGTGCTGCTGAGGCTCCACAACCTCTCTTGAGCAGAAAGCATTGCACTCAAGCACAGTCATTAGAGGCTGATCCAGACCTATTAAGCAGAGGCTGAGATGGTGGTTACTCAACCATAAATCTACAGATATCTGTAGTTCTCAGCCACAGCAGACCAAGGAGTTCACAGTAATCTCTTCCATCTTAACGCACTCAACTCGCAGCCTCTAGCTACCCTCACATCTCTCTAACCAACATAAAGCAGATCCTGGCATCACTATGGCCAGGGAAACACACAGGCTGGCACAAGAGAAATACCCGATGCTTTACCCGCTTGCCCAAGCACTTGTGCTGCTAGACGAAGGCTGAGTTGCACAGCTCTCCACGGGGCCATCACAACAAAAACAAGCACTGAGCTGTTGTTTGGGAAACTGCTGGGTATTTTGACCTTTTAATTCCATCTCATTCCTTCAGCTGAGACACAAAAGGCATCCTGCGCAGAGAAGTCCCAGGTGGAGCGAAGACTTGAATACACAAACTCCTGCGCTTGTGCATTTTGATGTACTGGCTGACTTTTTCCATGTCAGAGGCAGGCTGCCCTTGAAAATTGAGGTGATTCATCTCAATTCAATCTACACTCAGACATCTTTAAACCACTCGTTTACACTACATCATACAGACCCATTACTATCCTTTCCAATGCACCACGCTCCTTGGCTCTTGCTGCTCTCCTGGATTAACTCCTAGAAGCTTTATGTTCTCTCATAGTAGAGGAATAGCCTCTTTGATCAGTTTTTCTTTTAAATCCTGAACCTCCAATGATAGCAATTTAATCTAAATCAAGAAAAGGATTTGTATGGACTTTCTTACATTGACCCTGAAGGAACTCCATGGCCAGTCTTGGATAATAAATGGTCCCACCAGATGGATGTGGAGCCTGGCAGGTAACTCCTACACGGTAGGGACTTCCAGAGGGTGTTAGGGCAAATGAACCAAGTAAGATATAATGCTGTCTGCCTGGTTCCAAACAGGAAGGATTTAACCTTTATCAGTCTGTGTGATCTCCCAGAGATATCTGTTTAGGACGTCTTAGACCCTCAGTTATTCCATGTGTGGAAGAATTCCAACAGCCAGATGCTCTTTCTACCCCTTCACATGAGCAGACATCTTGCAAACATGGAAAAGCATGTGGAATCATAGAATCATTAGGGATTGGAAGGGACCTCGAAAGACCATCTAGTCCAATCCTGCTGCCACAGCAGGATCACCTAGATCAAGTCACACAGGAACACATCCAGGCGGGTCTTAAACGTCTCCAGTGAAGGAGACTCCACAACTTCCCTGGTGACCAGGACAAAAATCCTCAGCCCATCTATGGCTGGATACTGTAACACTCATCAGCTTAGGTCTGTCTTGTGTTGAGGACCGGAAAGCATGGGAGGAAGGCAATTCAGCTCACTCAAGATGGTGGACTGAGTCTTTCTGGGGCAGCCCTTGCAGGACCTCCATCTCAGAGTATGAAACACATCTGGCCTGGCAAGACAAGACCCACGCAGGTGCTGGCAATGCCGTGAAGAAGAATGGGTGCATGAAGGTCCACATGGGTGCTGGCACTGAGGCTCTTTAGTAAGAGCCAAGCTCTGCTTCCAGTCCCTGACGTTCTGTGATTCTGTGCTGTTCTCAAAAGGAAAACGTCGTTTTGATTCTGCAGAGATGACGTTCCATGCCCTCTAGAGCTGCCTCCCAAGATTTGCCTTCCTGAAATATCAAGGCTAGGCAGATCTTTTAACAAACTGGGCAAGTACATCAACTGCAGGAAAAGAAGATGCTGCCAGATGGCTCAAACGTTTTGCAAACAAAGAGTGAATCTTCCCAATGCATTATTTATCACCTGCACACTGCAATGAGAGGCAGCTCAGTCTGCAGGGTGAAAGACGTGTTGAAACCCAATAAGAGACCTGCTCAGATGAGTTCAACTGGAGGAGATCCATGAGGCAGCAAGAGAGGAAACAAGGAGATAGAATGATGGCTAAGGAAGACTTAAGGCTGCATGTTTAGTTGTGTGATGGCTAAGAGAGGAAAGAAAGAGCTTTAACAAGTTCTTAGCACTATCCAAACAGGTGTTTTATCTCCTTCCCCAAAATGACTAGGACCAAGAGCAACTTTCTACTGCCTAAAGCATGACTTGCTCCTTTCACTCATAATCCTGATGTTCATTGACAACCACTACTTCTACATTTACACTTCCATTTCTGAGCAACACCTACCCTTGACCATGTGTGTCCTGGTGACTTTAGCAGGTCCAGCATGTCTTTCCCCACCCTGTGCTAGCTGGTTTCACATCCTGCACAAGCAGGTCAGGTTCCTCTATTTAGTTGCCTAGGCGCCCGGTGTTTACGTGTGCAAACATTTCCATTGTCTCTTTGCGATCACAGCTGAGCTTGGGCAACAGAAATTCAGTTGACAT
This sequence comes from Phoeniculus purpureus, assembly GCA_028565055.1. NCBI lineage: Eukaryota > Metazoa > Chordata > Aves > Bucerotiformes > Phoeniculidae > Phoeniculus > Phoeniculus purpureus. The sequence goes on along the minus strand of JAOXOE010000343.1, from coordinate 26,998,568 downwards.
GGAAAACTGTTAATTTCGTTTGCACATATGGGATGTGATTGATGAGGGTAGATAATCCCAATGGAGAACAAAAAAGGTGCCAGTTTGCCTTATTACCATCTTAGGGCGAAGTAGTTTCCTACTCTCGCAGACAGCGGCTGGCAGTCTCGCTTCTGGAATGCACAAATGTGGAGAAATCCAATCTGATTGCTGACAAGGCTCAGCTGGGGGAGGCCGGGCTGACAGGCACACAGCCTTACAGCCTGACTTCAGGCTTCAGGGCTATGAATGGAGTAGCTCAGGGACCTGTATTTAAAGTACACAGTATGGGCAATTGACCTGCAAGAGCCTCTCTGTATGTGTGTGTGTGTGTGTGTGTGTGTGTGTGTGTGTGTGTGTGTGTGTTCAGGGCAGAATCTCTGCTCTGCTAGAAGCACTTAAAAATCTTTCCAGAGATTTAAGTCTGCCAGTTCATGCTTAGCTCAACAGAAATGGCAACCTGAGTGGGTCCACTCTGGTCTGTCTTTATTCCTTTCTCGTCTCAAGGAATAGCAACAACACAAAGCTTCTCTCTCTTTTGCATCCTATAACTAGCAAAGCTCTGTAATCACCAGGATTATTTTTAATGCTTGCACTTGTGATTTTATAGGTGCATGATGTTTGTGGGAGAAGCTTTGGGGGTATCTTGAAGACAGCCACACCTTGATAAGCAGTAGATAAAGCATAGCACCAGGCACTTTTTCCTTTCCATGCATGCCAACGGGCTTGTTTTTCATCATGGAAAAATAAGCTGTGGAGACCAGGAAGCAACAACCTGATGACTTGCTTGGACTTTCACCCTCTGGGCTCCAGCCCGTATACTGTAAGATATGAATCACTCAGCTGTGGCAGGTCCCCTTCCCCCACACCAACAGTACCATCACTTCAAAGCCTGCCCAGGAATGAAGCCCATCACAGCAGCTGGCTGGACAAGGCATCTTCCCTTGTTGGAGTGACTCTGTAATTCCATTTTGACGCAAAAAGCAGCAGGCTCTGTTTGTCTCTCTCTGTCTACACATCATAGAATCATAGAACCATTAGGGATTGGAAGGGACCTCGAAAGATCATCTAGTCCAATCCCGCTGCCACAGCAGGATCACCTAGACCAAGTGGCACAGGAACACATCTAGGTGGGTTTTAACATCTCCAGTGGACCTTGCTTTCTTTTAAAGGGAGAGCAGAATGATCAGCTTTTTGTTATAACCACGAGCTCTGCGTTCTCGTGTTCAGAGGGAGCACAAGCAGCAGTTGTAGGCTTGGTTGATACAACACACTGTTGTGCTTGCTGTTGGTATGCAGATAGGAAGGACTATTTAAATTGCTCCCCTGTTGTAATCAAGGCAATCACCTTTGACATCAAAAACGATAACAGGAGCTTTCTGCAACTGTTTGGATTTGCATACATATGCGACTTCAATCTAATCCCAGTGAGAAGCTATCGTCTTGCTGCCTTACACATGAACTTAAGGCACTAACAAGCTTACCTCATCCCCATAAGCAAACAATGCCTCCTTCTCCATGAAGGGAGTGGAACATGTCCTTGATGAGGAAACACTGAGGGAGCTGGGTCTCTTTAGCTCAGAGAAAAGGAGGGGTGACCTTATTAATGTTGATAAATATGTGAAGGGTGGGTGTCAGGAGGATGGAGCCAGACTCTGCTCAGTGGCATCTAATGATAGGATAAGAGGCAATGGGTGTGAGCTGGAACACAAGAACTTCCATATGAATATGACAAGCAACTTCTTCACAGTGAGGGTGACAGAGCACTGGAAGGGGCTACCCAGGGAGGTTGTGGAGTCTCCTTCTCTGGAGACATTTAAAACCTGCTAGGATATGTTCCCGTGCAACTGGATCTAGGTGATCCTGCTGTGGTGGGGGGATTGAAGTAGATGATCTTTTGAGGTCCCTTCCAATCATAGAATCATAGAATCATTAGGGATAGGAAGGGACCTCGAAAGATCATCCAGTCCAGTCCCCCTGCCACAGCAGGATCCCTAATATTCTGTGATTCTCAGCGGGCTTAATATGCTCTTTACAAACAAGGTACCAAAGGACAGCCCACCAGCACACCTCAAGACTGTCCAGCGGGCCAATCTAGGATGGGCCTGACATGGGAGCAGGGATGCTCTGTCCAGCTGAGACTGCTGAGCAGCGGAGCAGAGCCTGAGCACTGGGACTGTGCAAACGGCTCTTCAGTTTCAGCAGAAAAGTGAAGTGCTGCTCCTCAAAGCCAATGCCAAACACATGCAATGCCTTATGCAAACAGCTCTCAAGGGGAGCTACACACATCACGAAGGGCTCAGAGAGAGAAGGAGGACAGGCTTGTCTGGTCTTAGCAGCTACCTGGGGCTGTAAACTAGGGCAGTCCTCCCTCTTTGGCACAGGCAAACACCCTGGGAAGTCTCACGCTGCTCCTGCTGGGGCTGTTGGCAAAGCAAGGAAACCACGGTCCTTGGGAGAGCTGGGGAAACCTGGAAATGTGAAGCCTGGGCACTCATACCAAGGCAAAAACCCTCCCACCATCTGGAGAGCACTGGTGTATTGCATTGGCAATGGTGTGGCACAGAAAAGAGAGCTGGGGCTGACTGGAAGGATCTTTCCAACAAAGAAACTCCCAAAGGCAAGTGTTCCTTTTTGACTCATGGTAGGCTTTTCTGTGTGAAATGCAATTTTCAGATGTGTTATTTTTTAAAACACCATTGAAAATGAAACTTTTTGTGGCTGTTGACAGAAAAGAAAAAGCCAATCCACTCTTTGCTTATGCTCACAGGGTCACAGAACCTTCACACCCACAGTATCACACACAGTACAGTAGGGATTGGAAGGGACCTCCAAAGATCATCCAGTCCAATTCCCCTGCCACAGCAGTATCACCTAGACCAAGTCCCACAGGAGCACATCCAGGCGGGTCTTAAATGTCACCAGAGAAGGAGACTCCACGCCCCCCCCCGAATCTGTTGAAGATTGGCTCAGGAAGTGACGGGTGCATCATAAAGTCTGTCTTGCGGACAAGGAGGCAACTTCTGGATGGCAGTAGGGTAAAACTGAAATTAAAAACTAGCTAAGCATCAGCCAGGATCCAGGATCAAAGGGGAGTAGCAAAAGGAAAGTTCAGGTCTAGCAGATTCATGTTCTAGTTCAGGCTAAGATGCTCTGAAAGTGAAAACCCAACGCCTGATTGAGGACACAGATAACTTGGAGTATGAGATCAGCACGAAAACAGACACAGGCAGTGAAGGATAACAATATCCAAACAGCCCGCAGAGCCCAGCTGCAGCCCACATGTCAGTTCTATTGCCTGGACCTCTAATGGGTCCCTGCCGATCAATCAGTCCCAAACCTCATGTGGATCTGAGGTTTCTCAAGACACTGATTTGCTGAGGTCCTCATGTGAGGAGGATGGAGACTCACATGTACTGAAAGGATTCCTCTGTGGGTAAAACTGTCTTTCAGATTTTACAGATGGTATTTCAGCTGCTGCTGAAAGTTGCTTAGGCTCCAGCCAAGTGCTCTGCAATCCCCACTTCTTTGCTTGCATCATATGTAGAATTGAGTGTCGTGTTGGGCCACTCCTTCAGTTCATGGAAACTTGGTTTCCCTGACATAATGCAGCTTTCTCTCTACCTTTTTGTAGGGCTTTCCTTTCAATAAAGACTCTGGGGGTGCACAAGACTTCAGGTACAAGAGAGAGTAAAGTAGAGGCAAAGACACCAGCACTTCTGACAGTATCAGCCCATTAGAGCTTGCTGATGGGTGAGTAGCAAAAGTTGCACGAGGGTAGAAAGCTCCAGGGGAAAAAAACCCTAATTTGGGGGATTCTAACATGTAGAATCTTGTGCAGACAATCATAGAACCATAGAACCATAGAATGGTCTGGGTTGGAAGGGACCTTAAAGATCATCTAGTTCCAACCTTCCTACCATGGGCAGGGACACCTCCCACCAGACCAGGTTGCTCGAGGCCCCATACAACCTGCCCTTGGACACTTCCAGGGAGGGAGCATCCACAAGCTTCCCAGGCAACCTGTTCCAGCGCCTCACCACCCTCACTGTAAAGAATGTCCTCCTAGTATCTAACACCTAGTCCTTGAAGTTATTTGGCTCTCTTGATAGTTTTGCTTTAGGGTAAAGAAAAACCTTGAGGAAAAGCTTCTTGACACCTGCAGAAAGCTTGAGGACACACAGTCACTTGGGGACAGGTTCCTCCTACCTGGCTCTCCTCATGCACAAGGCATTGCCAGCAGCGCTGGCCTGTTTTACTGCATAGTAGCACACAGTAATTAAAATGAGCTCTTCTTTCACATGGGCTGGGCATCTGCTTGCTTTGGAGGGTGGTTTTGCCCATGGCAACTGTTTTCCAGCATGTCCCTACAACCCACCACCACAGAAGGATAAATGGGGTGCAGAGAGGAAGGTCCACTGAGCCAGCAGGCAAAGGGATGCTCCTTGTGAGAGCGCTACCACGGTGTGCCTGTGGCGCAGCCTGCACCCCAGAGAGCCTGTACAGCAAACACTGGGGCACCCACAGTGCCCAGGGCTTCGTTTCTCCTCCCTCTCTGTTGTTTTTGTTTCTAAATCTCAAGTGACTCCAGTCCTTCGCTACTGAATGCATTGCACTGGAAAACAATAATCTGTTCTCTCGCTTCTCCTCATCCTGGTGCCGTTCCCTGGGTGGGGACAGAAGAAGTGGTCCTCTTCACCACAAACAAAGCAGCTCTTAAAGCGATTTAAAAAGAGGTCACAATTAAACCACAATTAAGAAAGAAAGCAGCTGTTCTGCTTTAAAGCCTGGGCCAGTATCACTGAAGGAGATCTGGACACAGCCCTGGGAATCTTTTTAGCAGAAAAGCTTTCCAGGATGTTAAAAAGAAGTAGCCCCAAATTTAATGTTCCTGGGAAGGAACAACCCCATGAATCAATGTAGGTTAGGGTGGACCAGCTGGAGTGTAGCCTTGAAAGATCTTGGAGTCCTGGGAGACTGTAAGCTGACCGTGAGCCAACAGTGAGCCCTTGTTGCCAAGAAGGCTAATGGTATTCAGGGGGGCATTAAGAAGTGTGTGGCCAGTAGGTCTAGAGAGGTCATCCTCCCCCTGTACTCTGCCCTGGAGAGGCCACAACTGGAGTGCTGTGTACAATTCTGGGCTCCCCAGTTCAAGAGAGACAGGGAGCTACTGGAGAGAGTCCAGTGGTGGACAACAAAGATGATTGGGGGGCCTGGAGCATCTGTCTTGCAAAGAAAGGTGCAGAGAGCTGGGACTGTTTAGCCCTCAGAAGAGAAGAGAGGAGACCAGATCCACACCTATAAATATGTGAAGGGTGGCTGTAGGGAGGGTGGTGACAGCCTGTTTTCAGTTGTGCCCAGTGACAGGACAAGGAGCAGTGGGCACAAGCTGGAACACAAGACGTTTCATTTAGAAATAAGAAACAACTTCTTTACTGTGCCCATCACAAAGCCCTGGAACAGGCTGCCCAGAGAGGCTGTGGAGTCTTCTTCTATGGAGATATTCAAACCTTGCTTGCAAGCAGTCCTGCATAGTGTGTCCTAGGTGCTTTGTGGGGGGAAGGTGTGGACTTGATGATCTCTTGATCATCTCTTGATCATTAGAGGTGGAAGGGACCTCTGATGATCAAGGGATGATCAAGGGATGATCAAGGGATATCACGGTAATTTCAGCTAAGAGGTGTAGGCTTTAAAGCGAAGCAAGCTCAGATGAAGCCACCTACAGACATCACTGTCATGTTTTCAGTGATCTCAACGCTGGCATGGGTTTTCCGGATCAAATAGTCACTGCAGCATTCATTTCAGTCAGCCTCTAGACAGGTGCAGTTTTCAGCTGAGTGTAGTGCACACTGTCCAAAACAGGCGGTTGTAAAAGCCTGAGCACAGGCTTGAGCTGGTAGTTCATGTTCTCTGGAAACTGAACATCTCCTTTTTCTGTGGCAGCACACAAGATGCTCCAGTAATAGTCAAAGCAACAGAAAAATCAGCAGGAAATTCATGCTCATGTTTGTCTCATTACTAGCTCTTAGCATCCAAAACCATCTTTGCTCATTTTTTGTACGACTGTCTCCACCCCGTTGTAGGACACTGCAGTTGAGGACCACTCAGCATGACCTGCATCTGTGCTTGTTGAGCTGCCATATGTCTGCTTTTCTCTCAGCTGCTGTCAGAGTTTCTTCTGGTCTGCTGGGACCGCCAGTGCTGGCCCAGGCACTGCTGTGAGCAGCATCCCTGCAGATGGCATCCCCACCAATTGCATCCCCACCAACTGCATCCCCAAATTGCTCAGCCAGGGCCAAGCCTCCAATGATGGGCAGGAGCCCCTGACATGGAACAATGATCAGGTTGAATATGGCAGGAACACATCCCCACCAAAGTGCTGCAGGCACACCTGCAGAAGGCATCATTCCCAGCCGGCAAATTACAGTACCTACCTTTGGCCTTGGCTTCCAGCAGGACAGAGGCCACTACTTGGAGCTCCCATGGGAACATGTGCTGCCCAGGTCTCTCCAAGTAGGTCCTGATGGGTGGGTTCTGAGCCACACCACTGTAGAAATACACCTAACCCTAAAACCACACACTAAGGAAGTATGACAGACTGACATTTAATTCCCCTGTCTCTGAAGAGGCTGTTGCAAACACATAAGGCACGACAGCCTCACAGAAAACAGGGCATGTGTACCAGGACTGCAGACTACTCAGTGTGTGATCACACTGAAGCATGATACCTTCCCCCTTATTCCATCCTCTCCTTCTCTTGTTTCCACTATGCACTGAGCATCCTTGTGCTCTGTACCAGAAACAGCAATGCCCCTGTCAAGGACCAGTTTTTCCTCTCCTCTTTGCTGTCCCTGATGATCTTCCTCTGGAGAACTGACAGGACTGAAAGACGTCTGGAAACAGAATTTTTCATAGAATCATAGGTTCATGGAATAGACTGGGCTGGAAGGGTCCTTAAAGACCATGTAGTTTCAGTCCTCTTGCCACAGAAACCCATAGAGGGGGTTCCTCCAGCAGGATTCCCAAAGGAAGAGGTGCAGAAACAAGAATCGCTCTGATTTCATCCTCTCACACTTTTCTGAACAGAAAAAAAATCACAGAAGAACAGAGAACAAGCCACCAGCACTTCTATCCATGCACTGGTGTAGGCTGGAAACCTTTCAGAAAGCACAGGCAACCTTTCTGAGGCTGACTCTTCCCTGCAAGTTGCTATTTGTAGCCTGATCTCCACATGGTCTTGGAAGCCTTTGACTAAATGTTGTGAAATACAGGCAGTGCTAAGCAACAGAGAGGACAACACACAGGGAGCCAGACCCCTGGTTGGGACCGACTTGAAGCTGTGAACTCAGCCTTTGAGCTTTCGAGGAGCTCTGAATTTCCTCACGCATAGATTAGCAACCAGGCACTCTCCTCTGGAGAGGTTTTAAACCCGCCTGGATGTGTTCCTGTGCCACTAGGTCTAGGTGGTCCCTTGGTCGAGGTCCCTTCCAATCCCTAACGTCCTGTGATACTTAAAATGACTTAAAGCTAGCACAGCTAGATGGTCAAGGTCTTCGGATGCCAGAGCAGAGCTGTCCTTCTCATCCACAGCTACGCACGCAAAAGCTGATGCGTTAAATTAGCCATTGTTCCTTCAATTGTCAGCGGGGACTGCGAGTGTGTTCTTGAAGAAAAGTCTGAAATTCAGTAACAAAAGAAAACCAGCCCCATTTTAGTGTCTGTGTACACAGACTGAAAACAGGAACCCCTTCCATTTGTGCATTGTTCCCTCCCTACGCCCATCCCCTTGATGAATATACATCAACCGGCTGAGCGATCTGTTGTCCAAGGCTTTGGGTTTTTGGCTCGGCGCTGATATGCTTGGCACAGATCACTCTCATTTAGAAGTTATTTGGATGTTCTAGCTTGCCATTATTCCATTATTTTTTTAAAGTGACATCCCAAACAGTCATTAGTGCTCCGAGGAGAGGCTCAGTTGCTTTAAAAACCCAACCACACCACACGAAAGCAGTGAGGCTGTTTCGCTCTGAAAAGAAGAGTCTTGCCCAGGCTTATTTTCCCAGTAACAAAGCACAGATTGAAACTGTTGAAGTGCGTGGATCATCCATCCTTGCCAGGTTTCTGGGCTCTCCATTACCAGTGGAAGAGAACGTGTGGAAAGTACAAAGAAGGAAATATCAGCTTTGCTCTGTGAACTCAGAGACCTGGGAAACCCAGTTAATTACTACTGAAAGTCAAAGGGCTGTCCCAGAGGACAGAAGCAGAGCAACAAAACCGCAGTGAAAATACTCCTCAGTAAAGGCAGACAGCGAAGTAGCCAGAAGCTGCAGAGTACTGGTGCTGATGGGACCAGCGTTCAGTGTTCCACAGCAAAGAGCCCCGGTAGAAGGGCTTGCAAAGGTTGTTTTGAACTTGTGGGAGGGTGCAGGATACTCTTCCTTGGGGGACTGGCCATGGAGCCATACTCCCCCATCCCACCTCCAGGAAGTCACCTGTTCCTCAGGGGACTGGCCATGGAGCCATACTCCCCCCATCCCACCTCCAGGAAGTCACCAGACCTCTCACAAACCTTAGATACATCTCCCAAAGTGGCTTTCTCCTGCAGCCAGGATACAAGCCGCCCTTCACTTGCATTCTCGTCAGGGAGACCTGATTCCTAAACAAGTGTTTAAAAAGAAGCAGCAGATGCTCTCCTCCTTCAGCACATAACAACAGAAAACAGCATAATCAGGGGCTGATTACAAGACTGATTTCCTCTCTGTAATTCAAGACATGGAGCAGGTAATGGTCCTGTACTGTGCACTGTGTGCCATAGCTTGCGTGCTGACCACTCCTCGGCATCATCTCAGCTCCTGAAAGGCAAGGCTTTTTCAACAGCACTTCTTGTTTCTGGAAAAGTCCCCTAAAGGCTGTGAGAGGTGGAATAATGTCCTTATTCCACCACCTGCAACAACAGGCAGTCCGCAGTCCGCAGGCGAAGATCAGAAGCCCGGGAGGACCAGGCAATTTTGCAGGATCCGTTGTGAAAATGTCAGCAACCGCACAGTTTGCTCCAGAGGTAATGAGCTCAAACAGGGCGCTTAAACATAGTGATCTAATCACCCAAGTGATAGCCCTGGTTATGCTGCGTGCACTGAGCCTCAAGTTACAGCACGGCAGGGCAACAAGGAACGGAAGAGAAGCGAAGCTGCTTTTGAAATGCCATTCTGAGCAAGAAAGCCAAAAGACAAGGGGCAGTTTCAGTGGGAAGTGTCTGAGGTTGCTGAATAGAGATGAACAATGAAGTAGTAAATAAAATGTAAGCTGAGCCCAACACAGGCAAGACACTAGGAATCAAGCACGGGCAGAGGGACAACATTTTTGAAGCTTGTCAAGGCACACCAAACAGCCAGCTCATCCCTGGAATGCCACCAGCATTGCCCAGCACTGCTTGGCAGAAGGAACTTGCACGAAATGCACAGAAGCGGCTTTAAGAAGCAGAAGTTCAGTGTCTGCAACCAAGCAGAGAGGCTGAGCGATGGCAATCTCACTATGCGAGCTGAGAGGTAAGCAAGGACAAACGGGTGGTACTTAGACATAAAAGCTTTGAGGTTTTGTTGTATTTTTAAACATAGAACCACAGAACCCTACAATCATTCAGGTTGGAAAAACCCCTTGAGATCACCAAGTCCAACCAATAATCCTACACTTACCAAGTTCAAACCCGTAACCCTACAAGCTACCCAAGTTCACCACTAAACTGTATCATGAAGCACCACATCTAAACGGCTTTTAAATACAGCCAGGGGTGGTGACTCAAGTCCTTCCCTGGGCAGCCTGTTCCAAAGCCTGACTACTCTCTCAAGGCTAAAAACTTTTATAATGTCCAGCCTAAGCCTCTCTTGATGCAGCTTGAGGTGGTTCCCTCTTGCTCTGTCACTAATTACCTGGGAGAAGAGACCAGCACTCACTTCAGGTAGCACATGAGTAGTTTAGGACCCGTTCCACTGAGCTTTAGCCCCATTATTCACTTTCCAGTTTTTAGGTGGTATGTCCTTTAGCAGCTCTGCTCTTCCACCCATTGTGACAGGACCAGTAGGTGATCTCTCTGGCCCATGTTCTAGTTTCATTTGCTATTTGTCCCTGATGTTCAAACCATCTCTTACAGCTACTGGTTCTTTCAGCACAACACCAAAACCATCTCCCCTCATCCTAGCAGATTTTATCTCTTCCATTCTCTTGGCTGCTACTGCCTCCTTCTCCTGGTGACCGTTCTGGAGAAGTTGCCCTCCGGTTGTTCCTTTTGACATCATGACCAGCATACACATACAAAATAATCAGTGCAAGAAGTATTGCTGCTAAGACTTCTCCCACAAGCTCACGCTTGCTCTCTCTCCCTTCTCCCCTTACCACAGGCAAAATGTCTTCCAGCACCTCCCTTATGAGGAGAGGCTGAGGGAGCTGGGTCTCTTTAGCTTGGAGAAGAGGAGACTGAGGGGTGACCTC
>JAOXOE010000343.1:26967381-26977445 GCA_028565055.1 Phoeniculus purpureus | reverse complement strand
CACTGTCTGGCAAATTTATCCGAGATCTCACTGAGACCTGACTGCTTTGGTTTCCTTTCCCCTTAAAACCCGGGAGCGAAGCAGTCTTTTAGTTTCAACCCGTTACAAGTGCATAACGAATATATCAGCCAGACCCTGAGAGCTGACATTGTCTGCACATTTATTCAATCTCCTCTATATCTCTTCCCAAGTCCCTCCGCCCTACCCCTGAGGAATATCTTTGTTAATGATATGTATTAAGAGACTCAGATGCCAAAGCCACTCAGCAATTTGGTCAGCTCGCTGATGCACTTGAACTCTCCAGACCACTAAAGGAAACACACCAAAAAAATACTATTTCAAAATCTGCTTCCTTGATCTCTGCAGTAAATAAAACACAGTAGAGAAAGTCGAAAAGAAAAGGAAAAAAGCAAAAGCAAGATGAGGAACAGAGTAGGTGAAGGAGCACTTAACTCCCTTCAGATGAATCACAGACCTTTAGAAGAAAGGAGGCAGATGTAGTCCTACAGACACCCCAGAAGCATCAAGCTCCATACCCAGAGCTGGAAATGTCTGTCACCTACAGATCATGTGCAAGTGCAGATGTCAGCAGAGATTAGTAAGCATTAAGGAGAAGAATGTTGTGATTTTTGAAGTTAAAAAAGCACATGGCACTGCTCATGACCACATTGCTGTTTTATGGGGAGAGATACAGCTTATCAGCCTAGTATTCTGTGGGTTGTACCTAATTTCTCCGTCGCAATGCTGCCTTAAAAGCCTTGTGCTCTGCACACAGTAGGATTATCATTCACAACCCTTGATTCACCCTTCCTGTATAAGCACCTGTGTTGTTTCCTTGACAGTACACTGAATGCAGAACAGTGCTAGTCAAAGTACACTGGACGGCCGGGTAAAAGCTCAGGGCAGTGCAGATGGCAGATCTTATGAAGAGACTAATGGTCTTACCAGCTTCATCTGCTTCCACCATCCCCCTGGTCATGGTATTACTGGAAGATAAAGCTGCTGTGGGGGGGAACACATGTCTGAGCTTTTGCTTTCCCAATAAAGGGATTGTTGTGCAACTACATTTAACATCTACATGAGTTAACTGAGATGGTAGCTGAACACGGATAAGCTCACACGAAGGAGGTCCAGAAATGATCTTGCCATGATCACATTCTGGATTACCTCAAGCAGAAAAGCAGTCTAATGTTCAAAGTCCTGGTGTAATGGCTACATAAAGGTTAGAACCCCATACTTCTCCTCTGCAGGTACAAATGATTGGCCTGACAGTGTCCTCCTAATGCTTTAGCATCTGCAAATGTCACATGCGCAGCTGAGAGCATTGAGAACACGCTGGCTTCTCTCCACCTCTTGAAAAATGGTTACCATGAACTTGAACCTCACTTAAAGTACTAAGATGCAAAGGCAGAAAGAGAATGGTGGATAAAACTAGCCAAGTGGTTTCACAGCTGGAAACTCTTTTTCATTGCCCAGGGAGCCTTGACAGCACCCTGTGAACCCACACCTATCTGAGAAAGACATTGGCCCTCTTGGCCACAAGAGCACATTGCTGGCTCATGGTCATCCTGCTGTCCATCATGACCCCCTTACTGAAGTCAAGACAGACCACATCCACCGCTCTGCCATCTGTGTGATTCTGTGACCTTTGGAATGGAAAAATAGAAGCACCAAGAAGTTCCTTATCTCATCTGCCTCTGAGACCTGCCCAAGCTCTCTGAGAACTGTCTGTGTCCAGCAGCCATCTCCCCATGGCCAGTCTTGGCAGCGGCTGGCAAGGAGGGAAGAGGCAGCAGCTGGCAAGGAGGGAAGAGAAGGGAAGAGCCATTGCTCCTGACTCTTTACACACACTGGGAATGGATAGACAAGGCTGCTGCAGGGACCTGTGAAGGAAGAGGCACCCCTGGAGACAGAGCCAGCACCAGCTGCCCAGGCCAAAAAAAAACCAGGACATTTAGGTTCTTTTTATCACCAGACCCATGGGAACTGCCCTGGGCTCCTGCTTCCCTCCTTCCCCCACCATCTTGGCAGCTCCCTCTGTGCTGTCAAGCACAAGCAAACTCTCTATTAGTCAGAGAGAAAACATTCAGAAGTACTTGCTATGGATTTATTCCGTGTAGCTCGTAGCCGTATTCTGAGACGCAAGGCCAGTGGCCCTGCATGCACAGCTTTGGGCTTTAGCAGACTCGCTCTCATACTTGCAGTTAAACACCAGACTCACGAAGCAGCAGGTTCTAAAGAGCAGCACGTCCCATGCAGAGAGAGCCCCGTGCACGGCTACCCGCTGCATACCTGCAGCACGGGCCACAGCAAGGCGCTTCATCGGATTGAAGAGAACACCGCAGCAAATAAACCAAGCGCTTCAAACCCTGAGCATCACTTAAGCTAAACGTATTAAACAAGGAAATTAAAAAAAAACCCCAAAAAAGAAATGCAGAAAACAGATCTGACAAGTCCTTGAACAATGTTTCAGCTTCTCATGGCGTGAAACCATTTTCTCATGTTGGGACTGTTGTTTGCTCTGAAGTGATTCTTATGTGAGGGCAAGTTCACTGTAACCTTTCCCACACGCCTGCTCTGCAGCATGTACGTGGCTTAAAGGGAAACGTCCACGCTCTGCAGAGCTCACCAGCACTCTGGTGTTGACTGCAAATCTTCTTCACCTTCCTCGTGCCTCTCTTCATTAGTCTTCTCAGAGGTGCTAGTTACCCAGAGGAGCTGTGTCTTAAACCAAGCTGCTTTGCTTTGCCAGCCCATTTTCTCTCCTCCGCTGAGCTTTCATGAACAAATTGTTCCTGTGTGACTTGCTCTAGGTGATCTGCTGTGGCAGGGGGATTGGACTAGATGATCTTTCTAGGTCCCTTCCAATCCCTAATGATCCTAAATGTGGGAACAGGGGCTGCATTTCATGCTTGAGGGTACCTTTACACAGTGAGACAGACCCTTGCTCCTCTGCTCTTACTCCACTGAGCTGGGCACGAGCCAGCTACATCCCAAAAACTGTAGGGCTCTGTAAGCCTGGGATTATGCCAGGGTGAGTCTGCCAGGTGGTCACTGCCATACCTGACCAGCCCACCATACAGTAGAGTTGAGTCACATATCTCATGCCTAATACAAGGCAGTAGAAGCAGAAGGGTTTTCTCAAGGTCCCTACCTACAGCGGGTCCTTGAGCTGCATGGTCTGATGGTGTGTTGAATGTCCATTCCCCCAGGAGCGGAGTGCTCACTCTGCTTTGTACACCAGAGCATACGAGGGATCCTACACGCCCTGAGAAAACTTCCTACCACTTCAGGCTGAGACAATCTGGCAGCATAGCCTGGATGCTCCAGGGCTTGTGGAGATCTGAAGTCTCTCTCTTCCATTGCAAACTCATTTCTTCCCATCACAATCAAGAGTCTTTCAATTCCCTCCTCATCCCTCTAACCACTGCTGCACCTACAAAGCAGCTCCTTCCCTCCAGCTTCCAAGAGCTCCCCTTTCCAAGCTACATTTTATCAGGGGAGTCTGTTTTGGCACGATTCCTTCTGAGCTCAGCTGGCTGGTGTCTTCCCATCCCAAGCATTCCTCAGGTCAAAGGTATACCCCAAAATGTACTCACTCCCTCTAGCCCAAGGGAAGCATTGGAAATTGTCAGATTTGAGGACAGCAGCTGGATCAGTGAAGACGGCCAAGACTGTAGAGTCCACATGATTAATTTCAGGGAAGCACTTATTGGAATCACGTTAGCTTTGCAAGAAAAAAAAAAAGGAAAGAAGGAAGGCAGGGAGAGAGTTCAGAATTCAGGCTGAGGTTCATGGCAGTTGCTATTTTTATTGAAGTGGTTTGCCCATCCCTGGTGAATTTGCGCTATCACAACCATTTCTACGCTGGCAACAGCCTGCAGTGTCAGAAGCACAGAAGTATGATTTCACTAAGCCAGGGGAGCATCTGGACCAAGCAGGAGCAAGCACTGACCAGAAAACAAATCGTTTAAGAATTCACAAATACAGTTTTGTTCAAGTAATTTCTTTTTTCCTGAACACTCCTGCTCCCCACTTCCAGACCACTTCCACTATTACACGCCAGGGCTACCTTCCCTGTGCTTTTAGACTCCAGCCTTGGGAAGAGGTGGCTGAGGGTGAATTGCCCTGGGAGCATAAAGAGAATAACTGCTAGTCTTCAGAAAATTAATTTCAATGGTCCCTTCATTTCAATGAGTGAAAGGATGTCATAAAACGCAGCCCTCTATATATCTTGAGTTTGCTGCTGCAGAACCTCACCCTACAGCAAAGTCTTTTATTGCCTGAGAAATAAATAACAAGCCTTCTATAAATTAATGTCTGTTTAAGGAATCACAGAACATTAGGGATTGGAAGGGACCTCGAAAGATCATCTAGTCCAATCCCCCTGCCACAGCAGGATCACCTAGACCAAGTCACACAGGAACATACCCAGGTGGGTTTTAAATGCCTCCAGAGAAGGAGACTCCACACCTGCCCTGGGCAGCCCCTTTCAGTGCTCTGTCACCTCACTGTGAAGAAGATCCAGTCGCTGACAAAAGCAGTATGAAGCAGCACAAAACTTATGGTAAATGTGTGTCTCTTGCAATCAGTTTTCCATGAAGAAAGATCTCCTGAGGCAGCAGAAGCAAAATGAAAAGACTAGGGCATTGCTGGAAATAGGGATCTAATTTTGGCACTCAAGAAATGGGCTTGTGCTAAAAGAAACTTAACCCCTGTGTAACCTGATGACGATGATGCATAAATTATCTGTGCCCTACAGACCATTTAAAAAACAAAACCTGACTTCTTCTAGTTGGCTTCACTTTTCCTGGTGCTGCAAACACGTGTCAACTTACATGAAGCGGAAAAGGTGTTTAGTGGCCAGGAAACATCTTCTTTCTAGCACACGGGGGATGCAAGTCTTAGGCAGAAATAGCCCACCAGAAAAGAAAAGAAACCCTTCATGATTTATTGTTCTGATTTACAAGCACGACAACCCCTACCTTTTGTGAAAGACACCCGTCCTACATCGTTGCAGAAACTGATGAACACCAAAGCAGCATTTTCCCATCTTGCAACAGCAAAGCAAATCAAGGAGTGAGTTGGAACAAGGAAAGCCCTGTGCAACAATATCACCTAGACCAATTTACACAGGAACAAACAGTCTGGAGAAGGAGACTCCACAACCCCCTGGGCAGCCTGTTCCAGTGCTCTGTCACCCTCACTAGGAAGAAGTTCCTTCTCATATAACCTTTTCCAGTTTTGAAGAGCTGTAGGCAGGTGCTGTGCTCACACTATAGTTCTGGGGCCCCCAGCTCAAGAAGGACACAAAACTGCTGGGGAGAGTCCAGCACAGAGCCACGAAGATGATGGAGTGGAGCATCTCCCTGGTGAGAAAAGGCTGAGGGAGCTGGGTCTCAAGACCTACTGTAAGGAACCAAACGGCTCAAGGACATCCACACGCATCTGTCAGAAATACTCAAGATGAGAAGCCAAAGGGCCAAAGCAGACTAAGTCCCTCCTAGTTCTAATGTTTTATGATTTTTCTTCACTAGGATACAGGGAAATCCTTTACCACCACTGAACACAGTCGTGTACGTACGGCAGAGCGGCAACTTTTCCATAACTATTCCAAGAAACTTTGTGCTAACATCTTTAGGATTATGAAACAGTAATAGGAATGACAAACTTACACTTAAAAGCTACATCTGCTATCAGTACCTCGGGGTACTGAGGAATTTTGCTATGAAATAATGAAAAATGAACATATATGATGATTAAAAAAAAAGCCGGCTTTGATTTCTCAATAGTTACCATCCGCTGTCTAAGGCTCCGTAACACAACTTTGAAGCAGTAAAACAGACACCACGTGTCATGAGTTTTCTATTCATCCTTCTTCAGAAAGTTCTTGGATTTATTCTAAACTACCAGCAAATGTAACTTGACAGAGTTATACATCTCAAGTATGTTTCACAGAGGAAGTAGAAATAAAGCAGCTGAAGTCTCCTGGCAAAAATCTGGGGGACACAGTGTGGTACCTCAGGTCCCAGTGCAAGCAGATCAGAACCAACAGTCACCAGACTCTACTGAAATACACTCACAGAATCACAGACTGATAGGGATCAGAAGGGACCTCGAAAGATCATCTAGTCCAATCCCCTTGCCAGAGCAGGGTCATCTAGACCAAGTCACACAGGAACGTGCTCAGGCAGGTTTTAAACACCTCCAGAGGAGGAGGAGGCTCCACAACTTCCAGTCACCCTCACTGCAAAGAATTTTCTTCCAAGGTTTCAAACATCTCCAGAGGAGGAGACTCCACAACTTCCAGTCACCCTCAATGCAAAGAAGTTTCTTCCATTGCACGGCTTAGAGTAAATGCTCTTGAAGCAGCTGCTGAGTCCTAGGCTGATGTACTAGGCAAGTCTTAGTTTCAGGGAGCACTAAAAATAGGAAGAACCTAGGTTTTTTAATATAGGTCACATTTGCATTACATCAACAGTAGTCACTCATCAAATCCCAGCTAATATTATTTGGGAACACGTTAGAGCTACCATAATAGCAGAAACACTTAGGCTGCACTGGGAATACACTAAACACACAATAAACTGCTCCAAGTATAAAAACAATGTGGGCAGCTTTCTGGCTCAATCAAAAGTAACAAGAAAACAAGGAATTGAACAAACAACAACCAAAAGAAGCAGTGACAAATCCAGTTTAACATCTGCACAGAAAATAAGTTAATGGTGTAAAATCACAGAGTGCATCAACTCATCCGCTCGTCTCTTAATGTTTTCCTGTCCCACAATGGTTAATTCGCAGAGTTGCAGGAGTCACCGACAAAACTGTTAAAGCTGTTCCCACTGAAGTGCAGGAATACAGCCTGACTTGCAAACAGCAAGGGAAGCTAATAATAGGGTAACAGAGAAGGTGCAAAGAGCTCTGATCTCTTATGAGCTGCTGACTCTTCTTATTCAAATTGTATTTCATATATATGCGGCAGGAAGAACGCTGGTGGTTTCTTTGACCCTGGCTGATCCGAGGACCCAGGTGTTTCTGATAGCAGCAGAATCCTTTTGTCCTCATAACATTTCATCTCCCTTGCTTCAATATCTGATTTCTTGCTGAGCATTTGCCTTGAAATCTGTCCCAAGGGTGCAGAGCAGTCTGATCCCTCACGAGAGCAGCTGTAAGGTAGTACATGGAGGGTTAGCTCCATTCCCACAGGGTACAACTTTCCTCAACTTTGCTATCCTCCATCCTCTCAAATAAAAATCAAAGTCTACTGGCTTCTTTAGTGGATCTTGAGCCTTGCTTGCCGCATTAGGCCATGGGGAGGCAAAAACCAGTATCTCACTGAAGTGACACCAGGAATCACAGAACATTAGGGACTGGAAGTGACCTCAAAAAATCATCTAGTCCAATCCCCCTGACACAGTAGGATCACCTAGATCAAGTCACACAGGAACAGCAGGGTGACTATGAGCAAGCAACGTGCTCTTGTGGCCAAGAGGACCAACAGCATCCTCAGGTGGACCAGAAAGGGGGTGGTTAGCAGATTTTGAGAGGTTTTTCTTCCCCTCTACTCTTGATTGGTAAGACCATATCTGGACTATTGTGTCCAGTTCTGGGCCCTTCAGTTCAAGGACTGGAAGGTGTCCAGTGTAGAGCAACGAAGATGATAAAGGAAGTGGGACACTTCCCTTATGAGGAGAGGCTGAGGGAGCTGGATCTCTTGAGCTTGGAGAAGAGGAGCCTGAGGGGTGACCTCATTAATAATGTCTATAAAAATTTGAAGGGTGGGTGTCAGGAGGATGGAGCCAGGCACTTCTTAATGTCATCTAGTGATAGGACGAGGGGCAATGGGTGTAAGCTGGAACATAGGAGGTTCCATATAATATGAGAAGGAACAACTTCACAGTGAGGATGACAGAGCACTGGAACAGGCTGCCCAGGTGGATTGTGGAGTCTCCTTCTCTTGAGATGTTTAAAACCCTCCTGGATGTGTTCCTGGTCTAGGTGATCCTGCTGTGGCTGGGGGATTCGACTAGATGATCTTTTGAGGTCCCTTCCAATCCCTAATGATTCTATGATTTCCAGGTGGGTTTTAAACATCTCCAGAGAAGGAGACTCCTGGAGAAGAGGGCTTGTTTTCAACACAAAAGTATGTGAAATACTTTTAAAAGATAAGGGAATAGACAAAGATTGAGTGGCATGACTATGCTGGTTCTCAAGATTAACCTACTAGGAGTTGTACTACTAGAACAGGAGTGAATAAGGCTGGTTCTATTTTTCTGAAAGGAAGCAGGACAAAAGGCACACACCCAAAAGGGCTGAGAACACCCTGCAAGCTCTTAAGTCTCCCAGTGAACAAACACTTAACCAAAGTCAATCATGGTCTTTTGACTGCCTCTTCCCCACACACTGCCTTTGTTATCTCCTCCTGTTCTTGCAAAGAGCTTTCTCTTCTCTTTCTCAGTGGCTTTTGCTGCAGGCAAAGTCAGTGTCTTCTCCACCATTTGCAGGAAATTACTGCACTAGGCATCACTCCATTCACAAATCGTGGCTCCACAACGATTACAGTGATGTAAAGCCCGAGTAGCCCAACTGGTTTTAATTTACATCAGGTAACTGGATTTGCACTTGTGCCAATGGGAACAGTACCTGGCCCAGACAGCCAAACCATAAACAGGTGGGAAGAAGTTTGGAGAGAGTTCATCACCGGGGATGTGAGAAATGTGCGCGTGAAAACAGTTTAGTCAGCAATCAGTCACCTCTAATTCTATTTTTTTTTCTAACCACAACAGGTTTATCCAAGAGCCCTGTGGACTTTAATCTGGTACATTACACAACCCCATCTACTCCGGCATTAAAGGCAGGTGCATTCAGAGACCATTCGCAATCTCTGAATCACGGGAGATGTCTCTGCTGGCTCTTTGCTCTGCCACCTGCACACTCATCGCTCAGTCAGAGAACAGACTGGCCAGCCGATCGTACAAGTCCACAGAACCAAAGCCAGGCAGACGACGGCGTGGGAGGGCGAGCACGAATTGTTGCAGGGCTCTGACTAACGCTCCGGCAGGGAAGCGCGCAGGAAGCAGTGCGGAGCCAGGAAGGACACTGCCCCGGTGCTTCCTTTCTGCCACTTCAAAAATATCGACTAACAGACCTCTGTGGAGAAAAAAAAAAGCTGCTTTGGACAGATCCTGATGTTAGCTCTTGGCCTTTGCCTCATATTATCTTGCTGAAAAATAGAAGGAAAGTGCTGCAAGTAGTTAATAGCTTCTCTTAAACAGGATGCTGAGGATAGTGATTACAAGGCGCTCTGCAGAAAAGACTTTGAAGCATGCAAGCTGTGGATTCAGGGTCTGAGCATGAATGCGGCTTGTGTGGGTGCTCGTCACTGTTTTGGGGACACAGAGCAGCATTTGCTTTTGCTTACTCCCTTCATGTGCCCCCCACTCCACAGATTGCTTTACAAGATAACATCAAGCAGCAACAACAGCAAAGTCTTTGTACCAGTCATGCAGTTATCAGTGGTGCTCTTAGTTTTGGAGTTCACAGAGGCTGTGTTGGAGCCAGGTTGGAATCTAAGTCCAAGGCAGAGCCACCAAACTGCTCCGTGACCTTCACAGGTATGTCCCTGCCCATGGCAGGGGGATTGGACTAGATGATCTTTTGAGGTCCCTTCCAATCCCTAATGATTCTATGAACAGCTTCATATGACAGAATCACGGAACATTACGGATTGGAATGGACCTCAAAAAATCATCTAGTCCAATCCCCTGTCCTAGTAGTGTCTTAATATTTAATGCATACACATCTGCCTATCTGAATCATGGCTGAGGAGCAGGGCTGATAAAATTCAGCTCTATGCAAAGTGCCTTCACAAGCCTCACTGAGCACTTAATAGCAGGACATATCCAAGTGGGTTTTAAACACCTCCAGAGAGTCACAGAACATTAGGGATTGGAAGGGACCTCGAAAGATCATCCAATCCAATCCCCTTGCCACAGCAGGATCACCTAGACCAAGTCACACAGGAACACGTCCAGGCGGGTTTTAAACATCTCCAGAGAAGGAGA
>JAOXOE010000343.1:26923719-26967281 GCA_028565055.1 Phoeniculus purpureus | reverse complement strand
CCTGCCCTCCGCCCGCCCTCCCCGTGACGTGGCAGCGCGGGGGATCCCCCTGGCGACCCGCCCACCCACCGTGACGTGGGCAGCGCCGTCCCCTTGGCCGCGGAGCCGGGTCGGGGATCCCCCGCAGGGTCACGGCACCGCCCGCTTCCTCGGTGCTGGGAGCCCGCGAGCCCTCGGAGCTGACCCGACAGTGGCCGCCCGCAGGTCGCTGTCCCCAGAGGCCTTTCTCTGCACCTGCTCCGGCGTCAGACGGTGCCTCTCGGGCACAGCGAGACCCAGCACTTCAGAGTCTTCATCTTCTTCACCTTAGCACAGGGTGGGTTGGGTTGGAAGGGACCTTTAAGGTCATCTAGTCCAACCCCCCTGCAGTGAGCAGGGACATCTTGTCTAAATTCACCCTTTTTAGAACCACCATCCCAGGTGCTGTCACTACAGGCTCTGCTAAAAAGGCTGTCCCCATCTTTCTTGAAGGTGCTCTATAAGGGTTGAAAGGCTGCAGTAGGGTCCTCCTACCTTGTTAGACTCCATAGCAAAGCTGGCAAAGAGATTGAAAGGGACCTTAGAGAGAACTGACCCCATTTTCCTGCCTCAAGAGAAGACCCCAACATACCACAGTACTCCTGGGGGTGTGTGTTATCCAACCCCTTCCATAGGGCCTGCAGGTAACACTGTGCTTCATAATCTCCTCCCTTAAGGACCATTGTTCCAGATGGGCTTTTCCTCCAGCACACACTGTACCTCGAGGCTTCTTCCAGACGTTAGATAGGTCATTTCATTTGGGAATGATGAGAAAGGTGACCCCTTTCTGTTTCCCAGAAAGCCTGATTACAAGCCAGCCCCCACCAAGGTTAGGGGAGCTGTGGGTATCAATAAAGGTAGGATTTTATTTCACACCAGTGAGTTTTTCTTATCCTATGTGCAAGTGCAGAGAAGACTGGGAGAAGGGAAGCTCTGCTGAATCCAGTGGAGTTTCCCACGGTGGTTCCCCAGCAGCAGACTCAGCCGGTCACAGTTAGGCTGCGGAAGGAAACGAATTTGCTTTGTTTTGTTGGGGTTCAAGACTGGAGCCTAAAACATCAAATGGCTCCTCCACAAAGAGAATGGAACATCTCCCTGATGAAGAAAGTCTGAGGGAGCTGGGTCTCTAGAGCTTGGAAAACAGGAGATTGAGGGGTGACTCCATTTATGTTGATAAATATGGAAAGGGCAGGTGTCAGAAGGATGGAGCCAGGCTTTGCTCAGTGGCACCCAATAATAAGACAAGGGACAATGGGTGTGAGCAGGACCAGAGGAAGTTCCACATCAGTCTGAGAAGGACACTCGTGGGTGCTTGGTGAACCAAAACGTGTCACTGGATCAGCAACAGCCTCCACAGAATTAGGGTTTAGCTTATGGCTTTCAAATTTCATTTCTACTAGGTGGGCTGGTTGGCAGTGGCCAGCTCCACCCATGGAAATGAGCAGCTGCAGGGTCATGCCCACAGACTGCTCAGTTGGCTTTGTGTGTGACAAGGGCAGGGGTGGATTCCACATGCTTTCTCATGAGGGATGTCCTTTTGCAGTTGGTTGTGTTGGGCCAGGCTGGATGTTCACAACTGCGTGTCTGACCTCAGAGCCTCTGATGCAGCTATTCGCTGCCCTCAGTGCTAGTTTTTGACTCAGCAGTTCAGTTTCAGTCCCAGACTTGTACAAACGTCATTTCCTTCAAATTCTTGGCCCAACTACTGGAGAAGGGTGGAGAGGTTTTGGCTGATTTGCCATTGTTTGGGCACACTCAAGTTGATAAAGATCAGTTTTTCTGGGCAAGCTGTCAATAGCTCATGTGCTAGAGCCTGAGAACATTGAGCAACGTTTTCCAGGCTTTTCCCGAGATTTGGGCAGTTAAGAAAAGACCCCACAGCAAATCCTCAGCGGCTTGTGTGAAGGGGAACACTTCTTTGATGAAAGCCAGGAGTTTAGATCAAAACACAGTCTATTTTCCCGAGATGAAAGGATAGGGGAGGAGAAATGCTGTTTTGTTAGCACCAGAAATCCATTTCTTGCTCTAAGAAGAGTGGGGTTTTGTAAGGGATGGAAGCTGCACTGCAATGGTAGGAGCAGAGAATTTTCTTCTTTTGTGGGAAACAGAGAGAATCTGGCAAAGTGATGTAAAAGAAGCCTGGCGCTCAAATTCAAATCATTCAAATCTAAACACATCACATCTTGATCTAGATCCTGAGAGTGCTACCATAGGGGGCCATCTATCTCAGCCATGTAACTCTCAGTGTAAGCAGATGTCAGCCCCCACTTGCTCCTGTGGGTTCTCTATTCATGCCCAGAGAAGAGAAGTACTGGAGCCAGGCTGTGATCAGTGTCATCAAATGACAGGACAAGGGGCAACGGGTGTGATCTGGAACAGAAGAGGTTCCATATCAATACGAGAAGGAACTTCTTCCCAGAGAGGGTGACAGAGCAATGGAAGGGGCTGCCCAGGGGAGTTGTAGAGTCTCCTTCTCTGGAGATGTTTAAAGCCTGCCTGGCCATGTTTCTGTATGACTGGATCTAGGGTACCCTGCTGTGGCAGGGGGATTGGACTGGATGATCTTTTGAGGTCCCTTCCTATCTCTAATGTTCTGTGATTCTGTGACCACAAATGGGGAAGCAGAGCCCAACTGAACTGTTAATGAAACATTTATCTTCATGTTTGTGACCTTCTGCCTGCTGGAGGGATTAACAGACTTGGGTTCTTTGACCTCCAGGTAACCTTCAGGGGGAACCCATCACCTACTCTGTTTTCCAAAACAAGTCTATCTTGGTCACCAAGTTAATTCTCCTGTAGTGGTGACCAGCAGAAGCTTCTCTATTCTTAGGCTTTGCTATGACCCCATTCCAGAAGACCTTCAGCCAGGCCAGAGCAGGGCTGGCGCCTTTGGGTGGTGGGTGATCCCAGCACCTGTTGGAGCCCAGCTGCAGCTATTGGAGCCAGCCCCAGAGAGGGGTCTGATTTCTCTAACAGTTACTCCAAATATTAATTTCAGAGGCTTCCTCCTGTCTTGAAATTTAAGACTCAAAAGGCAGTGGAAAAAAGCAGTCTCTGTAACCCCAGACACTGGTGCTGCCCTGGTTTATTTTGGTTTTGTAGGTGATTCTGTGTTGACTTCTTTTTTCCAAGCTCGTAGATTTTCAGACAGAACAGTCATCGGTGACAGCAGTGCTGCTGCAGCCTGGTAGGGTTTTACTCTAGAAAGAGTTAAGGCCATATATGATGTAAGGAAGTGCTGTTCCAACTTCAGCTCTGGCCAACAGATGGTGAAACAAACACAACCAGCAGAGGAGCAAAATAATAGCAGCAGGGAAAATATGAAGAATAGTAGGACAACACAAATATTAACTCGGCTACTCGGAACCCTAATTCAGCAACATATTCACGTGTGGCTTTCCAAATTCATTGACTGGCAATGCGCCCACTGGAGTAGCCTTAAACCAGTAGTCTGGTTTGTGTCCTCAGCATCAAGCAGTTGACGTCAAACTGTGTCCGTGACTTTCCTGTGATCCTGGGCAACCTGCTGCATGAGTCCCCGTCCCTGGATTAGTTTAAATGTCGCTTACATGTAGTGTTGGGAGATCTGGTTTAGGGGTGAACTTGTAGAGTAGGGTTGATGGTTGGACCCGATGATCCCAAAGGTCTTTTCCAACCTGAATGATTCTGTAAAGAGGTTAATGAGTGGTCGGTAAGCAGCAGCTGGGTACCAGTGCTTTCTGCCTCCCTGCCTGCCTGCACTGCTCCTCTCAAGAATGCTGGAGCACCCCCTATGCCAGCCAACCCCTTGGGAGCTCAGAGCTTTACAGCCAGGTAACATAAATATGCAGAAGTGCTCAGCATGGGCTGCTGTTCTCATGAATCTCTGAGCCCAGGGTGGAGTCTTGGCTCTGTAAAATCAATCCGTGTTTCTCCCACAGACCTCGCCTCCGCCCAGCTTTCTCCCTGCTTGCACACACTCACACGTGGATGTGTGTGTACGGACAGCAATGTGTGAGGAACACCTCTTCCCAGCGGTATGGAGAAGACCTTTCAAAGCAGATGTCTGATTTTCTAAATACAAATTATAAATATAGCCAGGCATCTGCTTCCCAATCTGAAATACCCTCAGACATCTGCTGTAGGAATGTCTCTCCAATGGCTCTGCAAACATCACTACACGACAGCAGCAGTTTAGGGTGGGATGCAGTCACGCCACGGATGGGGGATGAGGAGGGGCTGCCCAGACAGTCAGCTGTTCTCCTTGCCTGTGACCATGTGGTGGCCCAAGTTCTGCTTCTCCAACCCCACCCCAGGGTAATGTGACTGAGCAGCTCATTCAACAGGCCCAGGCTCCCACAATAACACCCTGACACAGGCAGCACCTTCTGTGAGGACATTAGGAAACAGTAGGAAACATCCCTGGTACGTCCATGCAGGGAAAGTGCTGCAAAGAGGTTGAGCAACTGGATGCAGCAAGTTGTGACCCAGCCACAAGCCCAGTGGGTGCCACTGCTGCTGAGCTCTACGTTGTGGGCACATGCAACCCTCCAGAGGTTTTAATATCAGCAACAGCTCTGCTAACGGTTTCTCTGCTTCTTTGCAGATGTATTGTGAGAGGTTTATATGTATCCTGAGAATACTTGGAACCACCCTCTTCGGGGTGTCCCTCCTGCTGGGAATCACCGCTGCTTACATTGTGGGCTACCAGTTCATCCAAACAGACAACTACTACTTCTCGTTCGGACTCTATGGTGCTATCCTGGCATCACATCTCATCATCCAAAGCCTCTTTGCCTTCCTAGAGCACAGGAAAATGAAGCGGTCGCTAGAGACTCCGATCAAGCTGAACAAAACAGTTGCCCTTTGCATTGCTGCCTATCAAGAGGATCCTGACTACTTACGAAAATGTTTACTTTCTGTGAAAAGACTGACCTACCCGGGGATTAAGGTTGTTATGGTCATCGACGGGAACTCCGAAGACGACGTTTACATGATGGACATTTTCACTGAGATCATGGGTAGGGACAAGTCTGCCACTTACATTTGGAGTAATAACTTCCACGACAAAGGTCCGGGCGAAACAGAGGAGAGTCACCGGGAGAGCATGCAGCACGTGTCCCAGCTGGTCCTGTCCAACAAGAGCGTCTGCATCATGCAGAAGTGGGGTGGGAAACGAGAAGTCATGTACACAGCATTCAAAGCACTGGGGAGAAGCGTGGATTATGTGCAGGTAGGTATGAGAGTCCCGGGGCAGTGCCAATTCAAACACTCTTTGAAAGCGGCTTTTGTATGCTTAGTGCAGGACGGTAGAGGCCATCACAGCCCCTGACGAACACAGTGCTCCTTTCAGCCTGTTTGGAAACAGCCTGACCGTTACAAGGTATTTTGCTGCCTTCTGAACCGGTTGGTGTTTCTGCAAAGATGTGAAACCTGGGCACCGGCTCCTGCTGAGACCTGAAATCCAGGCTCCAACCCTCATCCAGGTAGCTGTGACTCAGGCAAAGCCAGCGACCTCCCAAGGACCCCAACTCCACTTCTGTAGGGCAGGAGCTCGGGTAGGGTTTCATGTTGTTGCTGGTGCCCCCATAAGCCAGCAGAAAGGTAGGTGGTTGAACTAGGGAACACCTCCGAGCGGTGGTGGAGTCTGTAAGAAACACGGGGGTGTTTGAAAGGCCCCAGTGAAAGGGTCGGTGAGCAGCCATGAGAGAAAGATTTCTTCAGCTAAATGCCGAAGGAGCTCTCACTCCATCCCTTACAGCTGCATTACCTCACTCACCGCCACTTGGCCTTTAAAGCCCTCATGACACCATTCACTTACAAACGAGTTAGCTGGGTCCTCTCCACCTCTTTCCAGAGCAGCACAGACACGTTTCTCTCCAGCTGCCTTGGATCCCTTGAAGCATTTTTGATGGCTTTGCCTTACGTGTGGAAGGCTCCTCCTCGCTCCTGCAAACAGCCCTGCTGGCTGTGGAAGGGCAAGAGGGAAGTCGTGTAGGCAGGAAAGAGGGTGGGATCAGGGTCCTTCCTAGCAGTCAAGGCTCATTCCACTAATCCCACTGAATAGGAGATGAACTTCCTAATTAACCACTCTCAGCCCTTGGCACCATCTCCTGACCTCAGAGCGTCCAGCAGTCTCTTCCCGTGGAGCTGGTGGGCAGCTCTCAGGACATCTGCGTGGCTGAGCACTGGGTGTTTCTGGAGTCCATGGCCAGCCCTGTCTGGGACTGGAATGTGTGCACAGCAGAGAGCTGTACTACAGGCACAGGGCTGCAGGTTACAGGCACACGACTGGGCTCAGAGCAGTGAATCCTCCATGCCCAGGAGGAGCAGGAACTCGAGGGTGCTCTGAACTGTTGTTATTGGTGCTGCGAGAGTAAGGCAAAGATTTAAATCCCATCCCCTACCACTTCCCAAACTGATTTATCCTCTGAAAACAATGGGCTTAAGGTCTCCATTGTCTGTGCTTTGTTTCTGTGCTGGGAAGGACTATTCTGCGGTGAAAATGCTGGTTCTCTTTCCTAGTGGGGTTTTACACAGCAGCATCTGACTGCAGAGAGGAAACCGAGTCACTTAGAGTTTCCTCCCTCAGCCCAGCTCTTGCATTTGCCTAGGGAAACCTGGAAGAAGTGTTTGGGTTTCAACAGCCGTGGCATAAACTGGGAAAATGGAAGAGCTATTTCTGATCTCTCAGTCAGGGAACAGACCTGACCTGGCTCAGGAGTCCCAGTGATGGGCCAGGGACTGGAATGCTTGCTGGAAGCAGCCACCAAGGGCTGCAGGAATGATTGAAGCCAGTCACATCTGTGTGAGTCTCACACCGTGATGCCAGTCACATCTGTGTTAGCTTCACTCCTTAGTGAAAGAGCAGTGAAACACTGGAACAGGCTGCCCAAGGAGGTGAGGGAGTCCCCATCCCTGGAGGGGTTCAAAGGGTAGTAGATGTGGCACTTTCGGGACACGGTCTGGTGGTTATGGAGGGGTTGGGTTGAAGGTTGGGACTGATGATCTTAGAGGTCCTTTCCAACCATTCTGTGAGAAATGCAGCCCCATGGCCACTTGCAGAGCTACAACACAGCACAGCGAACACGTGTTGTGGTGTTAGGAATGAATGAGTGAGTGAGGGCAGAGATACTACAGATATACTACAGAGATACTACTTCAGAGGTACCTTGGGTCAGTGGCTTCAAACAGCTCTGGCATTTTAGGGGCTTTGCAATTTGCTCTGATGATCAAACTCTCAAGTCTCCAAGACAGCACCACCCCCTGAACCTGTGGGCCCTATTGTTCTTAAGAGACACCATGGGGTTACAGACAGGCAGTCATAAGCAGTCAGAGTAGTGTAGATAATGAGCTGTTGCTCATTAGTGGTGTCTCATTAATTACCTGAACCTGCTGTGAAGGGTCATTTCTGTCCTGGAGGAGGGCAGGAGGCTGCAAGTGATCAGGCAGAGGAGTTAAACCTGCAGATACCATCCATGCAGAGCTAGTAGGGGCAGCAAGGCTGCTATTTGTGGCTGTGGGATGTAGCTGTGTGGACAGTTGGTGCAGCCAGAACCTCCCGGAGCAGCTTGGATAAACCATCACTGGTTATAGGAAGGGTTTGAACAGATCACATAAGGTCAGCTGTCCTTTTCATGCAGCTCTATGGTCAGAGCAGTAATTTCTAGGTCACCCAGCCCTTATGTGGAAAGACATCAAATTGTCTCTGGGGCTGTGCTGGGCCAGAGCTCATTGTGCTCTGGCTGAATTCCCAAGCACCTGCTTTTCTCTGGGATTTCTGCTTCTCACCTGCAAACCTCTTACCCTGATGCATTGACAGCTTTGCCCCAGAAACCCAGGCATGTTCACTGCATAGGATGCCCAGGACTCATCCTGGTAATGCATAAATGAATCCAGCATTCTCAGGGATCCTCAACTGGTGTTGGTGCTGTGGCTCAGGGGCAAGGCTTTCTGCTGCAGACTAACCTGTCAATGGGATGAGAGCTGCTCAGCCGCATCAAGTGACCGATGCTGGAGGGAAAGTGGGCTGGAGGGGCTGAGGAGGCAACTGACCCTAGCCCATTGCTCATAGTCACTAGAAACAGGATGAGCATTACTGGCCGAGCCTTTGGGTACCCAGCGAACTGCAGGTTCCCCGTGTAAAACACTGAGCCCAGGAGGGCCCAGATAAAAGTGCAGGCATCCTCTCCCCTCTCCAGCAGAATTGTTCTGATTCCTTTCTGTCACCAAGCAGTGCACTGATCGCCCCTTCCCCTCAAAGCTGAGGCACCCTTGGCCAGGCTGCAACAGTGCTGCTCAGGTTGGAGGAGTTTGCCCCTCTGCACCCATCTGAAGCTACAGGAACAGAACACAGGGCAGAGATGGAAGCAGTATGAGGAATTGCAGGACAGATTCCAGCTGTCCAGAGGGGTGTGAGTGGGACAGTCCCTCCTGCTCCCTGTGTCTGGGTGTCTGCAGCGTGTTTACACACGACGGAGGCACCGCTTTGCACAACAGCAGCTGCAGCAAGGAGTCACCCGCTTTGTTTCAAACAGGCTGCAGCCTGTGTCACTCTCCTCTGAGGAATCCCAAGCACACACACTATAGGGGCTGCTAAATCCTCCTGTGGGTGACAGGACTGTTAGGGTTCTTCCCAGACTCCTAGCTGCCTTTTTTTATAACAAGTGTCTGGAGTTGAGCTCTTCTCTCTTTCCCTTATGAGGCAGTGGCAAACATCTGACTAGGGTGTTCCAACCATGCAGCTGGCAAAGGGAACCCCACTGTCAGGGGTCAGCAGGAATCCAAACACCACATGGCTGTGTCATGTCCTGTCTCTCAGGGCATCTCACACCTGAAGGAGCCGGCCCAGTGTCCCAACTGGAGCAGACCAGAAGGGAGATTGGTTTGTGTGCACAACCCTCACGCAGGCTGCTTCATTCAGCACCTCCTTGCTGGCCCTCAGCGCAGTACCCATGCAGACTGAGGATGAATTGCATTCAGGGGGTTTTGCATTTACAGTCACTGCCATCACTTGCAGGAATTGTTATGGGGTTTTCGTTTATTTTCTTCTTGCTCCTTTACTTCTGCACCCCTTACCCATTTTTGTTGCTCTCTTACCTGTAGGTCTGTGATTCAGACACAATGCTCGACCCAGCCTCATCAGTGGAGATGGTGAAGGTTTTAGAAGAAGATCCTATGGTCGGAGGGGTTGGTGGTGATGTGCAGGTGAGTGTCAGACCCCTTCCTTCTGCCGAACAGGAACTCCTAACTCCTGGGTGTCAGCACCGTATAGTTTTAACACCCTTTAAGCAAAAGTTCTGTCACACAGGGGGGGCAAGTGGGGCAGTGGCAGTGCCAGGACCATTGTGGCATCTTTGAGCCTCTGAGTGCCACATGATTTGTGTAACTCTGGGTAGAACTGTTTGCTCGAGCAATAGGGGAGAAGGAGATTGCGAAGTCTCCCAAAGCCAAGTCGAGCACCCCAAGCACTCGGTGACACTCTGCTGGGAGCCAGGGTTGTCAGGAGTAAAAGCCTGCTGGAAATGCAGTGCCTTACACACTCTCGTGGGGTTTCCTCTGCACCTCTGTTGGGCAGGACAATGGGAAGCTGGCCCAGCGCCGCTGCTGTTCGGATTTCCAGCATTTCCAGGTTTGGCTGACGGTGATAGCAAAAGGCTGCTCCTTCCTTTGGATGCAATTGCTTCTGCTGAGGTTTATAAAGACAAACAGACATGAATATTTCATCTGGCCGTAGAATCTGTCCCCTAGTTCCCTGGGAGAGGAGAAAGAGCCATCTCTATCTATATGGGCAGCCATCCACTAAGGAATGGCCCAGCAGTGCAAAGTATTTCAGGCGTGTGGCTCTTAACTGCAGACAGCAAGGTTCCCACTGAAGCCTGAATGTCTTTGCAGCTCCAGACTGACCACAACCCAGCCATAGAGGCATCACACCCACCCCACACCTCTGCAGAGAGAGGAGGGAAGGACGTGTGTCCTCTGGGAGGAGAGCTGCCAGCAGGAAGAGTTTGGGTTGTGTGGGTGTTATCCCGATTCCAGCACTCACCAACCCCACTGAACGAGCCCTGAACCCAGACCAGGAAATCTGTTCTGCAGTTAAACTGAATCAGGGACAAGAGTGGCCTCTAACTTCAAACCTGACAGGACCCTTTGTGGTTACAGAAGGTCACAGATTCCCCTGAAACCCCCACCCTGCACACACCGAGTGACCCAGGAATGACCTCCCCCTGTATTTCATCTAATGATGCTCTTAGCCAGTTCCTTACTGACCCAGTGTCTGTATGTCCTGCACCAAGAGCTGATCTATGACCAAACCCTCTTTCATTTTGCAGATTCTGAACAAATACGACTCCTGGATCTCCTTCCTGAGCAGCGTGAGGTACTGGATGGCGTTTAACATAGAACGAGCCTGCCAGTCCTACTTCGGCTGCGTGCAGTGCATCAGCGGACCGCTGGGGATGTACAGGAACTCTTTACTCCATGAGTTCGTGGAGGATTGGTACAATCAAGAGTTTATGGGCTCCCAGTGCAGCTTTGGGGATGACAGGCACCTCACTAACAGAGTGCTAAGCCTGGGCTATGCAACGAAGTACACGGCCAGATCCAAGTGCCTTACGGAAACCCCCATAGAGTACCTCAGGTGGCTGAACCAGCAGACCCGCTGGAGTAAATCCTACTTTAGGGAGTGGCTTTATAATGCAATGTGGTTCCACAAACACCATTTGTGGATGACCTACGAAGCTGTAATCACTGGATTCTTTCCTTTCTTCCTTATTGCCACAGTCATTCAGCTCTTCTACAGGGGAAAAATCTGGAACATCCTCCTCTTCTTGTTGACAGTTCAGTTAGTGGGTCTGATCAAGTCTTCCTTCGCCAGCTTCCTTAGGGGCAACATTGTCATGGTGTTCATGTCGCTCTACTCCGTGCTGTACATGTCCAGCTTACTGCCGGCAAAGATGTTTGCGATCGCCACGATAAACAAAGCGGGGTGGGGCACGTCGGGACGAAAAACCATCGTAGTTAATTTCATTGGACTCATTCCAGTCTCCATTTGGTTTACAATCCTCCTGGGCGGTGTGATTTTCACTATCTACAAGGAGTCCAAAAAGCCATTTTCCGAGTCCAAACAGACGGTTCTCATCATCGGCACGATACTCTACGCCTGTTACTGGGTCCTGCTCTTGACTTTGTACCTGGTCCTTATCACCAAGTGCGGCCGGAGGAAGAAGGAGCAACACTACGACATGGTGCTAGATGTATGATGGTCCGTGGGAGGGTACCCAGGGCGTTGTAGGGCAACCCACCCACCTTTGCAGTATCTGTGGCATCAGACAGATGCTGCCAAGGGAAATGGATCACTGCTGCTGGGAATAAGACATTGATATTCCTCCGGGTTCATTTTCATCCTGCCAAAGTAAGACAAGAAAAAGAAACCAATTAAAAAAAAAAAAAAAGAGGATGATTTCCTTTCAAAGGAGGGGGACACAAACCACACGGCTCTGACCTGTTCGCAAGGAATCGAGAGACCTTCTGTGTTTCTGCACTTTGGTACTGTGCATCTGCCTGACAGTGTTACGCCCGATATACCTCACTGGTCACGCTCACATGTCTGGACAGAGAGAAGACGAGTCGGGAGAGTGGAGAAAAGGATCTTACAACCCCTCGCAACCTAATTTATGAACTTCTCCCCCTTTTTTTAATAGCTCTGTTGATAGGAAGGGTCCTTCATGTTAGGCTGCCAAACGTGATGCCAAAGGTAAATGTGGAGAGGCCGTTGGCTGAGCTGTATTTTTCTATTATTGTATTATTTGTGTGTGTGTATTTCTAAGCCAACTTCTTTGATTGTTTGTTGTTTTTTAAAAATCACATATTTTATATTTTACTATCTGCCAAAAAAAGGAAAAGCTGCCTCTCCAACGTTCTGTTGAACATACATTTGGGAAAAGAAGGAAAATGGTCCTCTGACTTTCTCCCCTAAAGTATCTGCTCGCAACAGACAGGATAGACACGCGGTTTTGCAACTGATGGGTGGTTGTTTCTGTGAGAAGGAGTTGAAAGGTGCTCCTGGAAGACATCTGTTAGCAACAGCCCTGTGCTGTCGGGTGTGGAATCTAAGTAAAAAAGGCCAAAGGGGTAGATTTGTGCAATTTAGGGTTTTGTTTGGGACAACTTCGCCAAGGGGACGTTTTGCCCCCATCACTCCATGGCAGGGACAACAGCCATAAGGCAAGGGCAGGTCTCCATGCCACTGGAAAAGACATCGCTAACCCACCTGGCCATGTTCCTGTGTGACTGGATTTAGGGGATCCTGCTGTGGCAGGGGGATTGGACTGGATGATCTCTCGAGGTCCCTTCCAATCCCCAGTGTTCTGTGAGTCTGTGAACACTCCCATGGATTTTATACGGGAGGAGTCAAAAACTCGTGATCTGGAGCAATTACGTGATGCCCAAAACTACTGTTGGCTTCGCTGATGGTCGTAGTTCATCACCTCCTGCACAAGCAGATAGTTCAGGTTTTTGAGTTTTAAAAAAAAATAGATGGAAGGAAAAGCTGTCGACACTTCCAAAAGGTGGGCACCTCACTGTAAAGTCTCTGCAGTGCCCTTTGTAGAGTTAACAGGAAGCAAACCAGCTTCCCCGACACCAGAGTTGCAGATCCCAGCGAGTGGAGCCTATCTACCAGAATAGCAGCCCGTTTTTTATCAGAGAACATCAAGCCTAAGCAGATCCATCACGTCCTTGGTGCCTAATAATCAGCCTTGGGCATTTATTTTGGACCGTGAGTTTGAGAAATCATATTCAGGACTAAATTCTGCAGTCCTTCACCAGCCAAAGGAATGTGGCACTGAGCCCTAATATCCCTTGTAAAGAGCAACAGCAAACCAGCTGCATACAGACGATGCTGTTTCCAGATCCTGGTATTAAAAGCACTGTGGTAAAGCAGAAATCAGCATTTGATGCTTAAAGAACTCTGAAGCATTTTCAGCTTCTCGTTCCTATGCAGACATGAACAGATTCTGCTGTAGAATGAACTGTACACACACACACTACCTTGTTTGTCTGATTACCTTGAGGTACATGATTGCTTGAAAGTCCTACTAATGTTAATGATTGGAGAGCTGATTCACGTTGATTACAAAATAGAACAGTATTACACAAAAAAAACAGCAAAAGAAATAGTAAAAATTAAAAAAAAAAGAGAGAACTTTGCCTTTTCACTATTTATGATGTAAGTTAAAGCTTGGGTTAACATTCACACGTCAAATAAATCCTCTCATTCTATCAAAAGGTTGAATTAATTGCCTGTATTTATTCTAGCAATTATTCAATGTCCTTCCAGTATAGGTTGTATAGGATAATTGTTACTTTCATAAATAAAGTATTTTTGATAAATTATGACTAACTGATGGTATTTCTGCAGAGCTCTCGTGCTTCGGAGACACAAACCTGCACAGCCTGAAGGCTCCCGGTGCCTGGTCACCAGCCTGGCTGGCAGGCAGGACTTTGCCATCACCTGGGGAGAGATGGCTGGGCAGGCAGGGCCTGGCTCCCGCTCTGAGGACGTTGGAGATATCTAAATCAGAACCCATTTCCAGAGTAGAGTAACTTGGGTTTGAGAGATTTCTGTGCAGAGAGCAGGAGCGAAGCGATTCCTGAGGGAATCGGAGGTGCAGCAAGGGAGGAAGAAGCCCTCCTGTTCAGTGCTAACGAGCTTTGGCTTGGCCCTGAATCAGGTTTCTTTCAATTGGAAACACATGAATATTTAGCAGAACTTTTCTAGGAGACAGAAAAAACCCTGTCAGACACATCCTGCCAAACATGTCCCCATGCACAAGCTGTCGTGAATCTGTCTGCGAAGAAATTTGGTCTGAATTTTATTCTTAGCAAGAGGCAGTAAGATGGTAAAGAGGAGACGAAACACGCTGAGAGCTGCTGGGGAGGTTCTGGTATCACTGAGGTTTTTGTGGAAAGGCCACTTCTCTTCCCAGAGTTAACACAATTCACTTCAATGTAGTCACGTTATTATCCTAACTTCCACTTGACCTCTGTTTGCTGCTCCTGTTTCTCATCTGATGCATGGATGGATGGATAGACTGATCACAGAATCATCCAGGTTGGAAAAGAACCTTGGGATCAGTGAGTCCAACCATCAACCCTACTCCACAAGGTCACACCTAAACCACATCCTCCAACACTACATCTAAGTGACTTTTGAACTCACCTAGGGATGGGGACTCAACCCTCACCCTGGGCAGCCCATTCCAGTGCCTGACCACTTTCTCTGGGAAGAATTGCTTCCTGATGTCCAGCCTAACCCTCCCCTGTTGAAGCTTGAAGCCCTTCCCTCTGCTTCTGTTGCTAATGACCTGTGAGCAGAGACCAGCACCAACATCTCAACCATGTCCCTTCAGATAGCTGTAGAGAGGGATGAGGTCTTCCCTCAGCCTCCTCTTCCTCAAACTAAACAGCTCCAACTCTCCCAATCTCTACTCACAAGATTTATTCTCCAGGCCCTTCACCACTTTTGTTGCCCACCTCTGCACTTGCTCCAGCACATCGATGTCTTCCTTGTGGATGGTCCATCCTTGATGAATGGATGAACAGATGGATGGAGTAGCCAAATTTTTATGATTCTTTTACCTGTGTTATACAAGATGAAATATTCTCTCTCTCCCTAAGAAGTCCAAGGTGGATTTTCTCCTAGAATATGGTTCTCTCCTAGAATAAGCCTAACATTTCTCTGAGTTGCTGCTCTGACCATGAATGCTCTGACCTGCTGTCTGGCCGGGCATATCATGTAAGGAAATTAAATTCTAAGGTGTAAAATTCCTGGTTTTAGATTCCAGCCAAGAGGAAGTTCAGGCAGAACCACCTAAACGGGGCAGCTATGGAGCTGTTACCATGGGCATGGCCCACAGGTTTTTCATGTAAAGCAGGTTTGAGACTGGAATTGGATCACATTTGGTTTTTGACTGATGTGATTGGCTGTGGAGGTCTCTTGGGACACCCGTGTCCCTTAAATCACCTTTTAGAGATCCAAGGTTGCTTTGGCTGCTCTGGCACACCAGCCTGTTACTCCAGTGCACTATGCTGGAGGCAGTTGCCACAGGGCATGCTCTCGCCCCTTGGCCCACTGGAACAGCTCACTCCTCTTAGAATCATAGAATGTTCTAGGCTGGAAGGGACCTCTAGAGGTCATCTTGTCCAAGCTCCCTACACAGGGACAACTCTACCTAGGCCGTTCAGAGGCTCATCAAACCTGACCTTAAATGACTCCAGGGATGGGGCCCCCACCACCTCCCTGGGCAGCCCATTCTAGCCATCAACCACCCTCACACTGAAGAGCTTTTTCTAATATCCAGCCTAAATCTCTCCTTTCCCAGCTTGAACCCATTGCTACTTGTCCTATCCGTACAAACCCTTTCAAAAAGACCTTCCCCTGCCTTCATGGAGGCCCCCCTCAGGTAGTGGAAGGTCAAAAGAAGGTGCCCCCAGAGCCTTCTCTTCTCCAGGCTGAACAGTCCCAGCTCTCTCAACCTGTTCTTATGTGAGAGATGCTCCATTCCCCGATAATTTTAGTGGCCCTCCTCTGGATGCGCTCCAGTCTGTCTACATCCTTCTTGTGCTGGGGACTCCAGAACTGGACACAACACTCCAGGTGAGGTCTCACCTGCTGACAGACCAGCTGCTTTGCACATGAAGCAACACAAAAGCTTGTTCATTAATTATAACCTTAATAATTTATAATTATTAGTCTTCAATTCTAGTAAATAATTAATTGACAGTCACTTGGCTTAACACCCAGAGCTAAAATATATGCTGTGATGGGTTTGAGAACAGTGTCCATTGCCAGGAAGATTAAACTACTGAGGAAGTAATTTAATCTACTTCACTCGCATGGCCCAGGCAGAGTGTTATCCCCTCACAGCACGAGAGATCCCACGTGCATCTCCATACCTGTTGGGCAGTACGTGCCGTCCAGAGCTGCCAGCTGAGCCACTCTTTCTTCATTGCTGATCTGATGGCTCCTTATGTTCTTCATTAAATTAACAGAGTGTGAGGTTCTGGTCAAGTTAATCATGGCTGGGAACCAACACTCACATTTCTTTGAAGTCTGTCCGATCTATCCTGTTGCCACTCTAATATCTGAGATGCGACGGGGATTTGTAGGGACACGGTTCAGACAGATTGCAAAGCTAACAGGGACAGATGGGTGTTGTTTCTCAGCCATTATTCTTTCTATAATTGTGGTGGAAAGGATCTGTCAGCAGAAACACACACTCGGTAATACATGGCTGCAGCATGCGAGGAAATGCTGCTCTGTGGCTGGTGCTGCACAGACCCACTGGTCCGTGCCATTGGGGGATTTTTAAACACCTAGCCAGTGATGGAGTCGCTTGGAAATGTATCCGGCGCTGCCTTCAGCTTTCCAAGCACTTGAAGAAGTTTTCTGATCAACTCAGCATTAAAACAAAACGAAAAGCTTATTGTCTTTGTGCTTTCCTGCCTCTGAGCGTTGCTGATGCACTCTGTGCTAACAAGCAAAGCCCCATTAGGGCACAGGACACCTGCGTCCTCCTGCTTCCCAGCCACCTCCTCTAGTCTAATTTGCTCCTTCTCTGTTTAAATCAGCACAGGCAGGCAGGTACAAAGCTAAACTCTTAAGCACCCGAAGCAATTACACATTATGTTTCCTATGACTGTGCAGGAAGCACCCCATAAATTCCAGTAGTTAACACTTGTTTTAATTGAATTGCCCCCAGAGTTGGAATGGGGCTGGTACTGCTCTGCATTTCCCAAACCAGCCTGAGTAACAGCTAACAGATGTTTTCCAAGGCAGGCAAAGTCCCATTCCTGGTGATGGTGAAAGGATGCCTCTGCTTTGTGCATTTGTCAAGTCCTTCTGCACCCAAAATAACTGTGGGAAAGCTTCCTTTTGGATCTGCTGCACCAAGTCCATCGGCATGAGGAGCAGCTTGAGAAGATGGAGCAATTCCACACAGTCTGATTCACACTGAGTAATTTTATCTTGATTTGTCCTCTGTCTGCAGGCAGGACAGGGCATCAGGATGCAGGATCACACAAAGCAGCAAAGGGATCATTGCTCAGGCTGCTGCTCCCTCAGGCTGCATAATGCCAACTGTGCCGAATCTGAGGACTGGTTAGCTTGGAAAAGCCCTTTGCAATTACCAAGGCCAACTGTTACCCTAAGAGGACCAATCCATGCCCCTCCACATCACATCTGCACACCTCCAAACACCTGCAGGGATGGGGACTCCACCACTGCACCAGGCAGCCTGTTCCAGCACTTGACAACTCTTCCAGCAAAGAAACTTTTCCTACTATCTAGTCTAAACCTTCTCTAGCACAACTTGAGGCCAGCCATTTCCTCTCATCCTGTGGCTTCTTAATTGTGAGAAGAGACACCCACTTTGCTAGAACCCCCTTTCAGGGGGTTGCAGGTAGAGAGGAGGTCTCCCCTGACCCTCCTTTTCTCCAGACTAACCAGCCCCAGTTTCCTCAGCTGCTCCCCCACAGACCTTGCGCTCCAGATTCTTCACCACCATCACTGTCCTCCTTGGGACCTGCTCCAACACCTCATTGTCCTTCTTGTAGTGAGGAGCTCAAAGCAGAACCCTTGTTTAGATGAAGCAAACTACTACAATAACTTGCCTAGGACAAGTTATTGTAGGACAACACTTTGCTCTGGAAGGCTAACGTTAGTTTGTCCTTATACACCAGACACTTCAGACCCCTCTATATAGCTGAGGCTTGCAGAACACTCCCACTGTTACACCTGCAGCCACAGGCTGCTTCTGCTTTGCATCCTCACCTGCTGCAGCCACACATCAGCCAGGAGAATGAAACCCATGTTCATCGATGGCAACTTCAGATAAACTGTTCCTGAGAACAGGAGTACTCAGGTGACCGGTGCCTCCCAGGTTCTTGTATCACCCTCCTTGTGGAGGCCACAACAGCAGTCAACAACCCCAGAATATTTACTTCCTCGGGAGTTACAGCTGCACCAGGAAGACACTGTCTGTCTTTGCCTCGATGGATGTGGGTTGTAATCCAGCTGGCATCATCCTTTGCTGCCACTGCCAAGCCTTTGAGAGGAGGGGCTGCATATTTCCAAGCGCTGCCTGCACAAGTCGGTCGGCTCAGTGAATGCTAAGTCGTTTATTCTCATCAATTAGGTCAGTAGGACTCCGGGGAGTTTGCTCAGGCACACCTGCTCTGGGGTTTTCTTGTAAGCTCATGTTGTTTAGGACCGATGCCAAAAAGCCATTCTCACACCATACCAAGTCTATCCAGGAACAGAAGAGGCTCCCCCGCACCCAGTTGGCCCTGTATGGCAATGTTCACACAGTCACATCCAGACAAGTCACAGCTCATACAAACACTGCACTGCCAGAAGGAGCGCTCCTACAGCACGAGAACGGGAGCAGAACTCTCTGGAGGAATAGTTTCAAACCCAGGATTCTAACTGCCCTCAGAAACTGGTGGTGGTTGGAGGAAATCAGGGAATGACCAGAGCAGTAGACAGAGCCAGCCTGTAATTTTGGCAGTTTTGCTCCAAGTTCCAAGTCTGAGCCAACTACTGGCCAAAGAGCCAGTCCTAAGGAGGTTTTTTCCACATTTAATAGCTGAAGTTTCACTGTTGAAACTTCAGCTTTGCATTCATGCCTAGTTGTGCTTGAATATTTAGACTAAACACTAAAAACGCTACGGTGCTGTGAGATGGTCCCTTTTCACTCCCTCCTGGTAAGGCAGCTCCTCAGAAGCTGTTCCCCAGCTACGGATCTGCACGTTTGGCAGCTCTGTGCCTGTAAGTGGTCATTTACAGTGGCAACTGAATCTTTCACATCACCTCTTCTCCCTGACCTGTTTCATTTCTGCTGTTTGAGCTGTGGGAGCTGCAAGCAGGTAGCTGACAGAGCCTAGTTTGGGGCGATTCAAAGCATTCTGGACATGGTGCTGTGCAGCAATGAGCAACTGAGTGCTGTCTGTGCTGAGGTTAACCCTGAACCAGCTGTGTCTGCAAGCTACAAGCAGAGATGATTCCCTTCATTTTCTTCCCCAGGCCAAGACAGGACTCAATGAATTCAAGATGTCTATTCCAAGCCAGCAGGGACACTGGGAGAATGGGAATTACCTAATTGACACAAACCACCACCCACACACTTCATAAAACCCAGACTCAGATCGCCAGTGCTACAGTCAGAAACAGGCTCTCCCCGGTGTAGCTACACATCAAACCACCCCAGGTTTCTGGTGCGGTGTTACACAGCTGCAGGGCTGCTCATGCGAGTACTGAGCCCATACAACTACCAGTGGAAGAGACACCAAACCCACCTACAGGTCCAAACTGACTGTGTATCTTCCCCAGGGAACAATTCACTATGACTTTTTAGGTCGCTCGTTTGACTAAAACCCCTCTGAGGTGCTAATCCTGCTGCTGCAACTTCTACTGTTGGTACAGCAGAACCTACAGCCTCACGATAGTTCTGCCCTCTTTATTTACTATTTTCTAGCGAGTGGCTTACTATGAGCAATCAGTTCCTCCGTTTGCTCTTTTACCTTCCTGTACCAACGTCTGAGCTCAGGGTGGAAACTTCCACTTCTCAGACAGCCGACAGGACTTCTGCCAAGCTACACAGACTTTCTGCAGGAGCTTGTTCTGCCCACCGGGTTGTTTGCATTCGGCTTACCCTCTCAGTCAAGATGCATGCAGAAGGATGGGGGGGTTAGGTTCGATGTTAAGACTTGGAGCTCACTAACCCCCACCAAATTCTGTTAACGGAGCTGCAAGTGTAACACAGTTCCACAACTATCTTCTCCGCACTTCATCAAGTGTGAAAGTAACAAGCATCTCAGTGTTCCCCATAATGAAAGGATCCTTTGAGAGTTAAATACTCCTCTAGTTGTTTTTAATCGAGCTTAATACGTGTGAAATTTGTGGGAATGGCAGCCCCACAGACTAACAGCAACAACAGGTACAGCCAGCAGCTCTGGCTTGCATAATGCATCCACAACATGCTGGCAGGTTTCTTCGCTTCTGACCTGCTCAGAAGACCCTGTTGCTCACCTTTGCTCTCGTGGCTATTGAGTTGTGGCTCCTCTTGCTCTCTTTTAGCAAGGTTGTGCACAAATGGCTCCTCGACATATGAACTTGGGGAGGAGGAGTCTCCTCACACAGTTCACCTCACTGCAGCACCCTGATTTCCCCATTAACTCAGCTGACAAAACCATTTCACAGCTGGGCAATGCCTTGCCAGCTGCCTGTAAGTGTCGTGGGGTGCTGAGGTGTCGGGTAGACAGCCAAGCTGCAGTGAAAACTCCCGGCTGTGGCTGTTGTGAACCAAAGACAGAAGCAAACAGGACAGGTTTGTATATTTCTTTCAACTTCAGGTACAACAATAGGCTGGAGGTGTTATTTACCCTGTTAATTTCAAAGGGTTGTTAGCTAGATGCTTAGTGCTGATAAATGTCATCACGCTGTGCCCTTTCAGCAGTGCGTTCCAGATCAAAACCCTGCCCTGCTGTGTTTGTACCCTTCCTGCCTTGCCTGCTCACTGAGCAGTGGTGCCCTGGGCACAGCTTAGCTGCAGCACACCCGGGCAAGCTCTTCCTGAGCTGCCTGGCCTGAACTGGAGCACCCAAAGAGCTGACAAAGGTGAGGAAGGGAGTCCTAGGAGCTTCCAGCAGCCTTTTCCAGCGACACAACCCCAGGCTGCCCTCAGCTGTGCCACCATCCAGTGGTACTGCTGCTCCAGCAAACCTGGCTGCAGGCACCACAGGCTGACAAACATCTTCCAAAGACTGTCCAACACCACAGCTTGAAATTAACCACGATTGCCATGCAAATCAAATGCAAAATCCATCTTAATGCCTTGAACTCCATTTTCCCCTT
This sequence comes from Phoeniculus purpureus, assembly GCA_028565055.1. NCBI lineage: Eukaryota > Metazoa > Chordata > Aves > Bucerotiformes > Phoeniculidae > Phoeniculus > Phoeniculus purpureus. The sequence continues at coordinate 26,946,370 of JAOXOE010000343.1, read as the reverse complement.
TTTAGAAATCCTTTCCCATCCCATCTGTGCTGTAGACTCTTCCTGGCTCACCAGAGCAGCCTCCCAGACACAGAGCCACCCCCTGTTGTTTACTCACTCAGCAGCAGTGAAACACTCTCAGATAACTCCTTCCTTGGTGCCAGACAGCTTAAAGGGGGGGAACTTTGGGATAGAAATTGCTGGTTAAAGATAAACAAGTACACACACACACGCACATATGTGTGCATACACATGGGGCTCGTATATGGCTCTGCGTAAGAGGAAGAGAGGTTTCACTTCTCCAGCCACAAACCAGTAACATCTGAACACCAACAGCTTCCAAAACTTGACAGCAACTGTGCTCGTCATCCTTTGGTTTTCCTGGTTGTGCTGTCCCATCCATCCCTGTGCTCTCACCACACAGCAGCTCTCGCTGAAGTCCAGTTGTTTCCACTCACCTGGGAAACTTTAATTTAGGTTATAAAACCAAATCCTGTTCAGGAAGTTGTCCTCACTCCCAGAGCCCCAGGTGCAAGGAGTAGGACAGACAGAAGCCCTTAGTAAAACCACCCAGTCCTGAGGGACAAAGCCTGGAGCCCTGGAAGAGCCTTTAGCTCTCGGCAAGATGGATCTGCTGTGTCTCATGCACTCCCCAGCAAGAGAGAAGCTGGGGTGGACTGTGGGTGTTTCAGTGCCCCACTGTCTCCTTTTCCTCTGGTTTCCAGCCCACCAAGCTCCGCTGCGCCGGAGCCCTTCTCTTTTGTTCCTCGTCTCCAGCCTGAATGAACCCAGATTTTCCACAGATCTTCAAACACATGCCCTGGCCTGGGCAGAACAAGGGAAGCTGGCAACTTCAAGAACAGCAGCCGCTCCTCCCCGCTCAGAGGCCGCTGCACATCTCCGCTTTGATGTGCCTGACCTCCCCTGAGCTGGAGCAGACTGCTGCTTCTCAACTCCCATTTCCCCCAGGTCATGAATTATCCTGACAACTGACTACTGACAGCGACACCTCCCCAGAGGGCTCAGTCCTACTGTGGGAACCACACTTGAGGGGGAGCAGGATGCACATCCCGGGCTGCAAGGGGTGCTGAGTGCTTAATGAATGAGCCTGGTCTGCTGAGAGACAACCACTGGCTGCAGGGCTTGAGCTGGAATCTGAGGGTTTCGATGTGAGCACTCAGTGAGTCTCATGACAAAACAGAAACCAGTTGTAAAGCATCGAAACAGACCCAAATTCCCCCAGTTTTTACCTGGACATTGAGATCAGTTCCATGTCCAACTCGAACACTGAGCCTGCATCAATCACTAGTTTGTACTCAGCACTGGTGAGGCAGCGCCTTGAGGACTAGGTCCAGCTTTGCTTGGGGCACCTCAGTACAAGGGCTGGAGTGAGTGCAGAGGAGGGCAACGAAGCTGGTGAAGGGCCTGGAGAATAGATTTTATGACGAGAGATTGAGAGAGTTTGGGCTGTTTAGTTTGAGGAAGAGGAGGCTAAGGAGATAACTCATCCCTCTCTACAACTATCTGAAAGACATTGTTGAGATGGTGGTGCTGGTCTCTTCTCACAGGGAATTAGTGACAGAACCTAAGAGAAGGTTCAACAGGGGAGGGTTAGACTGGACATCAGGAAGAAATTCTTCATGGAGAGAGTGGTCAGGCAGTGGAATGGGCTGCCCACGGTGGTGGTTGAGTCCCCATCCCTGGATGTGTTGAAAAGTCATTTAGATGTAGTGTTGGAGGATCTGTTTTGGGGGTGACCTTGTAGAGTAGTGTTGATGGTTGGACTCGCTGATCCCAAGGGTCTTTTCCAACCTGAGTGATTCTACAAAGCCAGGTTGTGTCCAGATTTACATTCCCAGCTGGGAAGGTGGTTGTGAGAAATTGTGAGGTGCAGAGGCCAGAGGGGAGAGGAAGGCAGGAGCCAGACAGGCCACAACCAGGACTTTACAGCGAGCAGAGAGTAATGAGGTGGCAGGGGAATTTCTTCCCCTCTGGCATCCCCCTTCACCTTCTCTCTCTTTTTTGTTTTCCTCCCCACTTTGGAGAGGACAAGGGCTTCCAGAGGCAAAGTGGTGTTTCCTTTACTCTACCTGCTGGACACCCAGCTTTCCTGCTGCAAGAGATCAGTGTTGAGAGCTGCAGGAAAGACTACCTTGTGCCTCACAGGCATCAAAAACGTGCAGAAGGTCCTGAGAAACAAAGAACCAGTCCGAAACCAACTGCTGCATCCTGTGCTTGGGGTACCATGAACTTGCCTGAAAGGCTGGAGGTGGTGGGGTGCAGATTGCCCATTCACATTTTTATGAGGTAAATCAAGAGGCTGATATGAAAAAAACCACCTCACGTTAAAATTCCCTCCCCCTCAATAACAAACCAGCCTCGCTGGGAAATCTAAACACAAGCTTAGCCCCATCCATCAAAGGGAGGATGTGAGCAGCACTTGTAAAAAGTTAATAACCTCCGTGGTGGGACAGGGCATCGCGAAAGGAAAGTGCTGAGTAACGGCCAGGAGGAGCCTTTCATCCTCAAGTGAGCTCAGAGGCTGGAAATGTGAAGTTCATTTCAGTTACTGGCACTTGTTTGATTCCCTTCCAAATGACCAGGAATGACCACCACCCCTTCCCCACCTCACCCCTGAAATCTAATTTTTCAAATCCACTTTCTCTGACTTTAATGTTTTGGGGTCGATTTGGGCAGCTCTGTAGCCTGAGGTCTATCACAGTGTTCAAGCTAACAGCAGCCTCACGAGGTGGGTGAATGCTCACTTTTCCTTGACATAGGAGTCTGGAAAGATGGTGATGCACCTCTAGAAAGACAGAAATAGCCCCCACGTAGCTTCTGTTCGATTCTCTCCAGCACTAAGAAAACCACCCTGCAAGCCTTTGCGTGAAGCTGATGTCTTCCGAGCCCTTGAAAACTGCATCCCCTATAAAACCCCGGCACAAATGCCTACGTGCACGCTTGCACCTAGCCCCGACACAAAGGGCCCTGATTTATTCTGGTGCCAAAGGAGGCTGTGAAATACTCATTTTAAGGAGAAGCAGACAATGGCCAGTGAAGGCACAAGCTGTTGTCATAAAATGCAGCCAACCAGCCATTTACATTGCAAACAGCTGCCCCAGAGGTGATCCAGGTGGAGGCCAGATTAGCACTTTGGTATCCCCTGGCTAGCAGATACCATCAGCCGTGCTGCTGGAGAAGCAGCACTCACAGAGCTGAGATGTGCAAAGGAGTTTGTTTGTTTGTTTGAGTGTCATTTTAAAACAATAGAAGCCCATTCTGCAGCAGAAGGAGCCTTGTCAGGAGCACAGTAAGCTTTCAGAATCCCTGTGGATAGAGTGTAGAACCCAGAGCAAAGCTCAGTCTGTCTGTTGTTGGTGAAAAGCAGAGAACTGATGCCCTTCCCTCTGCTTCTGTCGCTAATGACCTGTGAGAAGAAACCAGCACCAACATCTCTACAGTGCCCTTTCAGATAGCTGTAGAGAGCCATGAGGTCTCCCCTTAGCCTCCTCTTCCTCAAACAGCCCCAACTCTCTCTGCCTCTCCTCATTAGATTGATTCTCCGGGCCCTTTACCAGCTTCATTGCCCTCCTCTGCACTTGCTCCAGCACCTTGATGTCTCCCTTGTACTGAGGTGCCCAAAGCAGGACTCAGTCCTCAAAGCGCTGCCTCACCAGTGCTGAGTACAGGGGGACAATCACCTCCCTACTCCTGCTGAGTTAGAACACTCCATTCTCCTTGTGGATTCCGTAGGAACAAAAGTGCTTGGTTTTAACCTTCTCTAAGGTCTGACTGCTAGCTGGATTTTCATGACTCATGAACCTACTTTTCTGGCTAAAGAACTTACTGGCTTCATGTTTTTTCTCCCCTCATTGGAAAAAAGCTGACACCAGATGTTTCTTTATGCCTTTCGGAGTCTTGAGTGAGTAAACACCAGAGACAAACAGGCTGTTCTTCAACTTGCTCCTCTCCGGACTACCACACAGAATCTCAGAACATTAGCGATTGGAAGGGACCTCAACAGATCATCCAGTCCAATCCCCCTGCCACAGCAGGATCCCCTAGATCCAGTCGCACAGGAACATGGCCAGGTGGGTTTTAAACATCTCCAGAGAAGGAGACTCCACAACCCCCCTGGGCAGCCCCTTCCAGGGCTCTGTCACCCTCAATGTGAAGAAGTTCCTTCTGATATTTATATGGAAGCTCCTACGTTCCAGCTTACACTCATTGCCCCTTGTCCAATCACTAGATGACACTGAGCAGAGCCTGGCTCCATCCTCCTGACACCCACCTTTCACATATTTATAGAAATTAATAAGGTCACCCCTCAATCTCCTCCAAACTAAAGAGACCCAGCTCCCTCAGCCTTTCCTCATAAGGGAGGTGTTCCACCACTTCTGTGCTCTTCAACACCAGGTGACAAAGAAAGGGGGCACAAATGTGGAAACAACTTCTCAGGAAGAGGGGCATCAAAAGTCCTCCAGCACCCTGATGTTCAGCTTGGACAATCTTGTGGCTGTTTCTCTAAATGAATGTAATGGCAGCAGAAGCAAGCAGGGGTGAAGCAGTGCAGAACTGGGACACATGCTTGAACACAGCTTCCTTTTCCCCAGTATGGCTGGGGAGCCACCACATGGTCTTTCCCAACAGAAGTCTGCATTAGCACACGGGAAAAACTCCACCTGAGCCCTTCCTTTGAGGCTGACTCTAGTAGGAGGCTGACCTTTTGCCTTTACTGCAGTGACTGCCTTTGGAAACTAAAGTGCTTGATTCCTCTCTTTCAGAAAAGTGAATTTACTCAAGTCTGGATCAATGTTTTGTCTTCCGGACCTATCCATCCACCCATGTTGAGGGTGGCTGTAGGTTCTGGTTCTTACTTTGGAAAGCTGCAGAGGGATCACCTCTGTTCCCTTTCTTGTAACCTCTTGGCAGTGATGTTCCTTATGTGATTTATTCAACTGCTGACCTTTCCTTTGCTACCAGCAGTCCTTTAATTCATATCTCTAGTTAGGAAATCCAACAAGTGTGTTGGATGTTCTCAGTCAAACATGTGATAACCTAACTTTGTCTCGATAATTCATTGGTCTGTTTGGTTGGGATTTTTAAATGCAGTACAATGCAGTAAAGAATGGGGGGTTAGCCTATACTTTGAGGCAATTCAATTTTAATACTTAATCTCAATTATTCTGTGAGAATCAGGGCTGAGAGCTTGAGCTTTTAGTGCTCTTGATGACAGACTGTGTGAAAACCACCCTGCCTCCTTCATATCTTCCTTCGGATACTGTGTCAGACTTTGAGAACCCAGGCTTGAAAATGTTGCCCATACCTATTCGCTCATCCTTGTAATTAGATAACAGCGATGGGAGGAGTTCATCTTTCTTTTACATGAATCAAGTAAGGGCATGTCCACTACCTTTCTCTGGAAATTACTCAGCCTAATAGCCCTGCTTTTCACATGCTTTTCTCAACAATCGGATCACTTGATCCACTTTCAGTTCAAAAGACATTTCATTCTCTCTTCTTAGCCTTTGTGAGAAGCATCTCAGCAATCGAAGGAAATATCAGACCAATAAGTCTGGATTACGAACTCCCCAGGACACATGTCCTGACATTATCTTACCAAAGTAACCCAGGTACGAACTGCAGAAGCTCATAGAATCATTAGGGATTGGAAGGGACCTCGAAAGATCGTCTAGTCCAATCCCTGTCGCTATCGTCTAATGTGTCAGATCATGCTTTGCCCTTCCTTAGCTCTTGAACTTTCCTTTGAGCCTGTGAAAGGGAGAAGCAGTTACTAACTATTTGGGTGCATGTATTAGGATATGGAGATCCCCTCAGGACCTGACTGGCTTAATCGCTGGAAATCTCCCAGACGGCAAGCGATGCATTTGCAGTCACTACCAGACTAACATCACTTTGAACAAGTGACCTAGAATGGTATCTTCCTATCAACCCACTGAGCCATCCCATCCCTATAAATACAGTTTCATTTAGGAACATTGCACTTGACATGCAGTTAATCCAGTTTATGTTTTAATCCCTTTTGGTATTTAAAATTAAAAAGCTAAATATCGAGGAATTACGAATCACAACCGAGTACGAAGTAATATTGTCCTGCTGAGGGTAGCAGGAAAACGCATTTTGGGGGACAGCTGAGGGGAGAGGAGAGTCGGGGAGAGGAGAGACCAACATTTCGTTTGATTTAAGACCCCAGCGTGGCAGACATCCTCGCTTCTGTTTTTAGGTCCTCTGTTCTCACACATTTTAAAACTGTGTCAGACCTCTGCACAGTTTCATGTCTTTAGCCAAAATACGTCTTACACGACAAAAATCCCAAACAAACAAGATATCGCCCCGTTAAAACAAAATGTGGACTGACCCTTCTTATACCCTTACATATTTCTCTAAAAACCAGAGGTCTGAGTGCCCTTTCAGATCTGACTATAAGCAGCTTATCCAGAAAGCTGAATGAGGTTTACCAAGTCCCAGGAAACACCTGATCCGTGTTTCTGCTTTGCTGATCTGAAGAAGCAAATCGTATGAGAAAGATGCGCTCACACACTGCGGGTCCAGTTGTTGGGGGCATTTAGAGGAGGGGAGAAAAGTGACTGATGTGAAAGAGAGAAAGAAGAAAACAAATCTTGTAGGATTTTGAGCATGATGCAGATATTAACAGGGGCAATAAAAGGGTAGATTACAGCATAAGGAAATACAAACACATCTGATATATTCTGATGAACAGGTGAAAATGAAAACACTATTTCATAGTTTAGAAGATAGAAGATATTGGAGGCAAGATATTTCAGTAAGTCATCTGCCTGCTGTATTAAGTCCACTTCATAGAAGGCCCCTCAGTTCCAGAAGGACACAGAACTGCTGGAGAGAGTCCAGTGCAGACCCACGAAGATGATGGAGAACACCTCCCTGATGAGGAAAGGCTGAGGGAACTGGGTCTCTTGAGCTTGGAGAAAAGGAGACTGAGGGGTGGCCTCAGTAATGTTGATAAATATGTGAAGAGTGGGCGTCAGGAGGATGGAGCCAGGCTCTGCTCAGTGTCATCTAATGATAGGACAAGGGGCAATGAGTGTGAGCTGGAACATAGAAGGTTCCACATAAATACGAGAAGGGACTTCTTCGCAGTGAGGGTGACAGAGCACTGGAAGGGGCTTCCCAGGGCAGTTGTGAAGTCTCCTTCCCTGGAGCTGTTTAAAACCCACCTGGTCATGTTCCTCTGTGACTTGGTCTAGGTGATCCTGCTGTGGCAGGGGGATTGGACTGATGATTTTTGAGGTCCTTTCCAATCCCTAATGTTCTGTGATTCTGTGAATCATTGAATCCTTTAAGCTGGGAAAGACCTTTAGTATCCTCAAGTCCAACTATAAACCTAACTGAAGCTAAACTTCTCTTACAAAGTGCTCAGCTGCAGATGCACCACGACTGCATCTTTTTTCCACAAGAGAGAAAATAGAGACGCATACTGAACGTGCTAGTGTCTAGATAATTATTCCAAGGAGGGCTAAGCAAAGGAATGATAGATAAAAGCTGGATTTTCCAAGCATATAAAAGAAGAAAACATCTTTCTTACTTGTCAGCGTTTGGAAAGGCTAGCATGACAAACATGTTTGATGTGGAAGAAAAGCTTGTTTGTAGATGTTGGAGAAATTATTCAAGGACAGTTCGCTCATATAAAAAATGGCCCCTGCATTACTGCCAAGGTCAACGAGACCTAGAGCGACCTGCCACAGAACTGTAATTTTGTCTGCTTGTTTGGGGCAGTTTATCCCTTTTCTCCATTTCCTTTTGGTGCTTTGGAAACAACTAACACTCCCCCACCTCCAGTGTCCTTGGAACTTTCCCCAAGATGCATGAAAATACCTCGGCAGGATAATATAGACCTTATAATGTCTAAGACCTTGTAAGATCTTCCTCTTTGTAAGGAAGTAGGAATTAATGATAGTGTATTGCCTGTACATCAGGTGACAGATGTCCTCTTTCTTCCCCAGTTTTCTCTCCAGCAATCTGGCTAACTTTCACAGAACATTAGGCATTGGAAGGGACCTGGGAAGATCATCTAGTCCCATCCACACCCCCCCACAACTTTCATTAACTCTTAGTACTTGAGCCATTTATGCTTCATATGATAACAATTAGTTGCATCGCACCATGGGTTTATCTGCTGCTATCCTCTTAAAAATATCTGATCCCCATCTCATGGCTCTGAGATCTTCTGTCTGTATAAAATATTACTGTTGAGAACACCAGGGATTACACACTCTTTACGGTTAGTATTGTCATGACAGCACATTTATTGCAATGCAGGGCTGTAATTTCCCTTCCCTGTAACTCAAGGGAATTTGAAGTTGCTCCTTGAAATATTCACAGGCCACATAAAACTACCAGTGACATCAGCTGGAGCCAGTTAAGTACGTCAGAGGGATTAAAAGCTGATAAGAGAGGGAAAGATTAGGACTGCTTTTTCATTTGTACATGAATCACACATTCCTTGTCCCTCACCTTTTTTGAATGCTTGGTTATAGTCAGATGTCCTTAACTATATGGTAGTCTTTGTTATCTAGGAAATGAAGTACAAATGAGCCTTCACAACAAAGGACAGAGACAACACAAAAAGTAGTAATCACCAAGCAAAGATATCCCTCCTAACCACCCCCGCTAAACCCCAAGAACAAAGAAGCTGCAATTCTACTGATGTAGACAGTAGGAATTTGTAGGTGAACACCAACAGGATGTGCTGCACAGAGACTGAAAAGACAAGAGCATGTTCTGGTCCCAAGAGTCTTTTCCAACCTGAATGATGATCCTATGGTTCTTTCCCTCTGTCCAGAAGAGCTATGACTGCAAGGTTTACGGTTCTACAGTATAGGTTCATTTTCATACAGTATTTTAACCATACTCAGAGCCCAAAAATCTCCTCTGCTCTGGTTTCTTTTGCTCAGTTATTTACTCCTCCTAACACTGAGTACTTAGCAAGTGGAAAATGTCATACAAAGGGGGCGTGTGCATGCATTTAAGTGCGTGGACATTTACCAAGAGCTTTGGCTTCCCCCTCAGGATTGATCACTTCAGTCTAACTGTGCATCCTGTGTTGGATGTCAGAGCTCCAGAGGCTTCTGCTGCCTTTGCACTACTGCTTCAGCCTCAGAATTCGGGTAGGTGCACACGTGCGCACACACATGGACACTGGATGTAGACACAGGTATGTACCCACACGCAGACATTGAGCAGTCACTTTATCAGCCCATTGAACGACTGCACAGAGACAGAATGTGGTTAAGCGAGCAAAATGAAGTAACAGTCATTTGGAGCTCCAGGAAAGCCAAGTGCTTCACATGGAAGGAACAGCGCAGAGCAAGTTTTCATGTCACTAGTATATAATATTAACAAATCTTAGCTCATTTCCTTAATTAGCCTTTTCCCATTCTGCTCATAGCCTAAAAGATTTACCTACTTGATCCTGAAAGGGTGGAGTGTTTTGACAGCCACATGAGTTGAGGCTTTTAGTTGAGGTTTTTGGCTGTCTGCTTACATTTCTTTACTGTTCCTAACGCTGCGAATGTTACACAACAACCTCGGTACAATCCTTCGCCTCAGTTGCTAAAATCAACTGATTTCAGACCAAAGTGCCACAGAGACATTGAGGGATGCTACAAAAATGTAAGCCAGACAGAACCATAGAACATTAGGGATTGGAGGGGCCTCGAAAGATCATCTAGTCCAATCCCCCCCACCACAGCAGGATCACCTAGACCAAGTCGCACAGGAACATGGCCAGGTGGGTTTTAAATGTCTCCAGACCAGGAGACTCCACAACCCCCCTGGTCAGCCCCTTCCAGGGCTCTGTCACCCTCACTGTGAAGAAGTTCATCTCATAATGATGTGGAACCTCCTATGTTCGAGCTGACACCCACTGGCCCTTGTCCTATCTTTAGAAGAGCCTGGCTCCACTCTCCTGATGCTCACCCTTCACATATTTACGATGAGGTCACCCCTCAGTCTCTGTTCCTCCAAGCTATAAGCATTTATAATTACTGCAAACCTACAGGTTCTTGTGGGGATTTCAGAGTGTAGAGAAGATCTGGTTCTGGACTGACACCATGCAGCTGTGAACTATCTGAAACACAGTCTTCCCTCTGACTGAAAGTGCCACAAAATCCTGTGTAAAAAGGAGGGCAAAGAAGAGAGTTTGATACCAGCTGAAATTGAAGGTTCCAAATGAAAACCTAGTTACAGTTTTGCTAAGAGCAGCTTGGGCTTTTAGAAGCTGAACTATCCCTGCTTTACCTGACAAACTCACTGGGATGTGACTTTAGTGTACATGGTAGCAACCACGAGCTGTCACTGCAGGGAGGGTTCTCTTTCCACCCAGCTGGGGAGGCTTTAGTGAATAAAAGCTACTCCTACAGCAATGCATTTATTTGAAACTCCTCCTGCACCTTGTAAAAGCTGCCTTAGACTCAGCACAACTGCAAAAAAAACGCTTCGGTAATCACCACTAAGTTCTACAAGTGTAATTTGGGTGTAGCTGAGCCCTCCTCGCGAAGCAAAAGCACTTGGGAGCTACCAGCTAGGACATAAAATGTCAGCTAAGATTTCTTTCATTAACTTCTTCCCATCATATCCTTCCTACTAGTATTGATTGATTAGGTGTGGAGCTGAGATAAATCAGAAAATCTCAGAGGATCTTGTCAGTTAGAGAGAAGGGAATGAAGGGGCTCCTCCAGAAGAAGAATGTGGAAGGGACAGCTGCTTCCTTACAGGCTTCCTGTCTCTGCACTACAGCACAGCTGGTGTCAGTCCAGAAGCCTTTTCCCAACTCTTTCACCTAACTCAAGGGCACAAACACCCAGAGGTGTGCAGGAACCTGGGGACAGGAGGACCTACAGCAGATTGGGGAGTAACGACCTGATCTCACACGTCCTGCCTCCCACCTGGCAATGTCATACCCCGCCCAAACAAACTCGGCACTGCTTCCCTGCCTTCTCTCTAACTTTGTCTCTAAATGAGACTTCTCCTGTCATACAATCACGGAATTCATTGGATTGGAAGCACCTCCAAAGGTCACCTAGTCCAACCCTGACAACAAAGCAGTGACATCTCTGACTAGACCACATTGTTAACAGATTGCCGTCACATCATCTGCCCCTGGGACTCCCCCTTTTTGGCCCCACTCCTGCTCACTCCTCACTGGTTTTATGCAAACTGCAAGAAATTATCCACCCTCCTGTGTTCTCAGTCTTTGTCTTAGCGACACAGCCTGGTCCAGCACTGATCTTGCCCTACCTGCACAGTCGTGCTGTGCACCGCTGCCTTTTTCCTCATCTCTCTGCTGCTGTCCCTCCCAGGGCTGTCCCCTCTGTCCTCTGCCCAGCTGCCCACGAGCCTTCCCTGCACAGCAGCGGTGTGTGGTGCTTGCACTCCACACATAATCCCAGCGTGGGCTGTATGGGGGGTGCTTGCAGAGCTGCAGCTGTGCTGGTAAATTACCTGCATGGTTTCATAGAAACCACCCTCAGCAGTGAGCTCCCCAGGCAGCACTCAGAGCAGCGCTCCTGGCCTGGCACTGACCCTTTCTTTGAACTCTCCTTGCTCCAAGCTCAAGTGATAGTGGGGCATGATTTCTTTCTGAAGCAATCAGCGCTCAGTACAAGCAGAGGCTGTTAAGAGATACTGCTTCTGTCCCTGAACCCCAGCCCAGCTGCTCCTTGCTGTTGTTCCGAGCTCCATAAATTCACTTCGAAGTGCCCTATCCTTCATTTTAGCCAGACTAAAGTTCTCAAAACAAATCTGAGCATATCTGGACTATTTACTTGCTATATATAGACCAAAATAAAATCCCCAGCTACAGCAAGCACCGTAAGAACATACGGAACGCCTCACAGACATGAGAAAGAGACAGCTAGCTGTGGAAAGTGTCATTAACTCCCAGAAAGGCTACTAGGGATAACGTGACAGAACAATTTCCAGCAGGTTCTGCTACTGGGTCTGATTGGGTTTGAAACGTTTAGAAACTTGTACATATCTATGCAGACACGGAGCACCGGAAAGGGCTGCCCAGGGGGGTTGTGGAGTCTCCTCCTCTGGTGATGTTTAAAAACCACCTGGATATGTTCCTGTGCGACTAGATCTAGGAGATCCTGCTCTGGCAGAGGGATTGGACTGGATGATCTTTTGAGGTCCCTTCCAATCCCTAATGGTCTGTGATTCTGCAAAAAGGGGAAAGGGGGAAAGGGGACAGGGGACACAAGAAAAGGAAAAGGGGACAAGGGACAGAGTGAAGGGGAAAGGGGAAAGGGGACAGGGGAAAGGGTGAAGGGGCTACACATACTGGCTTTAATCAAGCCCTTGGTGCAAATGATGGAAGTAAGGGAGACAGAATGAGAATCAGAAGAGCTTTGAAGTGCCCTTTGAAGTGCAGATTTTCAATTCCAGTACCAGTGCTACATATATGGGAATCTTCAGAAACACTGCCAAAGTTTGGCATCAGGTAAGAGAGGATATGCATACTGGGAGCAAATGTGAGTGCTGAACAACAGAGCACTCAGTGAGGAAAACTGACAGTCGGCTTAAAAGCAAACCAAACAAAAGCGGCTACTGCTCCAAGTGGCCCCAGCTGTGAGGCATTAATGCTCAGCAAATAGGTATGAAATGTCTGAGATGAAACACAACATAAAGAGGATCTGATGAGTTAGCAGCTGAGGTTCTGCTTCCAAACTGTGGATACTGGGCACTTGGCAATATTCAGTCCGAGGTGGCTTCTTATTTTGCTGTTAATAACCAGCCTCAGCCCACTGGCTAAGGGCCACCAAGAGGTGAAAAGTCACCAGACACTGCAATATGTTTGTCCTGTTTCAGGCTAATGTTTGCAAGCTGCACCTTGGAGGAACATTACTATAGGAGTTATCAAAAGTCTATTTTTTGCTGAAAACAATGCAAACAGAAGGAAGTGAGCCTGTTGGGAGGCTTATTTCCTATGCAAGCCAACAGGTAGTTGGAGAATGGCCATCTGGAGTTTAAAAATTGCCAGTCAGGCCTCTTGGATTTGTCCCTTCCTGGATTAAGTCGCTGGCTCTGGACAGTGCGGCGATGTTGTCATGGCATGACAAACAAGAAGCGACTTTCTTGGGGTGGGGGTGAGGGAAGGAATTGAAGGGAGTTAGTTAACCATGAGAAAACTTGTTTGCTCTCACAGTGCTAATAGCCAAGAGGCAAACACTTGGACATGATCCACTCATCTGGAAACACTTTTTGCATCGTGGGAGCACCAAGTTACCAAGAGCAAGAAGCCACGGGGCGGGCATGGATCCCTCCCCTCAGCTCTCCTGCTCCCAGATAGGACTCCCATTGCTCCTGGCAAACTTCTCCTGCCTGCAGCTCCAGGGTGCTAAATCTTCACTTCCTGAAAACTGGAAAACTCTCCACCTGAAGCCAGTCCTGGTCCTGAGTCCTGCTGCTTCTTCTGCAAGTAGCCACAGAGGACCACGTCCCTCCAGTCAAGTGAGTCTAACAAAATCACAGAGAAGCAGCTTGGAAAGCAAGAGAAACCTTCAGGAGAGAAAAACCCGTCAGTCCTACATCACTTCCCCTCAGAGCAGAGCACCCTTATTGCACTGCACTGGGTTAACAGTATTACCCTACTATTTTAGGCTTAAAGTGACATAGGACTTCTGAGATTAAGTCCATTTTCCTCATCACCAAGTGAATAGAAGACTACTCGCACGACAGGTTTGTGTAGCCGGTAGTGGTTCTTCTGCCAGCTCCAGCAACATTTGTTTTCACCTTCAGCATCCTTAACCGCTTGGCTAAGCTAAACATCACACAAGGGCCTATAACCAGAGCACGGTTTGGCAAGCAAGTGATGTTGCTAAATACTGCCTGACCTCAGAAAAGCTTTTCTAGAAGAGTGAGGTGTCCCACTTCACAGCCTTATCTCTTCCCTTCATATGTACTCTATGCCTCAGTGGTTTATAGACCATACACAACACAACGCCAGCATTTGGTCGGTAGAAGTAGAGAAGGTCAAAAACTAAAGGAGTTAGTAAATTTTGGAAGAGTTTTCATTGGACAGGGTGGAAAATTATGGAGTTTGGTATGGAGGATGGAGGACGGAAGACAGAGGATGGAAGACGGAGGACGGAGGGGGGTTTTCTGGCTTTTAAAATCATAACACATTGGAGAAAGATTACCAAATTATTCTACTTACCAGAAAGAGCTGTAAGCACTTGGGAAGAAAAGGAAAATCTATTTTTGAAAATGTCAACCAGCTCCATGAGAAGGTGCCTGCTCTCTCCTCACCATTTCAACACCCCACTGAATTGGGGCCCTCAAGTGCTGAACAAGGGCAGCTGGCATTATTGAATATTAATGTGGTAAGGTAATCCCTCAGTGATCCATGACACTGATGTTTTTGGTTTTACTTAAGTTGTAATTTTCAAAGTTGGACAAGCTCGAAGGAAAAAAACCACCTGGCAAACAAACAAACTTTAAAAATTAAAGGAATTTTCCAAGTTTGCTGGATATGCAAGCCTAGGCATACTGCAGCTTAATTACCAGTCAATGAAGAAGAAACAATTACGCACCACAAAACACTCGAGAGCTCACAAAATATGGCCCAAATGTGTTTCTAATTTTTTTTAGCCATGAAGGACTCAGCTGCCATGGTGATAGGCAAATCAAATAAATAATTATAACAAATATTCCATGAATCGGCGTTGTGAAATCTGCGAACAACATGTTATTTTCTCCTTCCATCCTCTGTACTCCAGTTTGGAGGTCAAATGTGCTGCTTGGAGTCTGAATTTGCCTGTTTCTCTTTTATTTTCTCCATATCTGTTCTGATGTACGCTGCCAGCTGGAAGGGGCGAGATGATGCAAGGTGAGAGTGTGATGTCAAAACTACTTTTGGAGAATGCTAGGAGCCAGGATGTCTCACAACATCACTGGAATATGTATGACTCTTACAGAGATGCAGTTCCTTACCCCAAAGAATTACACTAAGAGCTACCTAAAGATGTTTAAAACCCACCTGGGTATGTTCCTGTGCAACTAGGTCTAGGTGATCCTAGGTGATTGGACTAGATGGTCTTTCAAGGTCCCTTCCAATCCCTAATGTTCCATGATACTTGGACTTGCATGCAAAGCGTGTAATCCTTACTTTCTTTAGTCAATCACATGAAAACACGTGCCGTCAGGTGGACCTTAGGCTGGCCATCTGATTGTAAACCCTGTTTTTCCCCCGTGTTTACAGCACAGAGATCCCTTGCTGACTGTTCCTTTCAATTTCAGTCACCCCATTGGATTTCACATATGGAGTTTATACCTGGGTTATTTCAAACTCTGTTTATTGGTTGTCTTTTTTAAAAACTTGTTCTTCACTACAGTTGAACGCTCAAATTCAGCCTTTGAATGGCATGTTTTATACTCAGCCTCAAATTCTTGGCAAAATATACACTTGAGATACACTCAAAGTATTATATCCTTGTGGAGGCAGTAAATTCCTTTGAGATTTTCTGCAAAGGCAGATAAGTACCATAATCATTTGCCTCAATTACACCTGCTATGCCATTTGCACTTTGATTTGGAAAAGTGAATTTATTCTTTTTAATCATTATTAATAACATATGCATTTCCTGCCAAGGCAAGTCTTATAAAAACATTTGAAGCATATGAGAAAAATTCCTCTGAGGCCTCAGGCACATTGATTTGTCCTGAGAATGTGAAGTGAGGAGAGATTGATGCATGGTCTACCTGTCCAGGAATTCGGTAGTACTAGATCGGATTTTCCAAGTTTTCTCTCTCTCTCTCTCTTTATTTGTGTGCATATGCGCTCATGCACGCATACGGATCATAGAACCATTCAGGTTGGAAAAGACCCCTGGGATCATCGAATCCAGCCATCAACTGTACTCTACAAGTTCACTCCTAAAACAGATCCCCCAACACTACATCTAAGCATCTTTTAAAGTCTTCCAGGGATGAGGACTCAACCACCACCCCGGGCAGCCCATTCCAGTGTCTGACCACTTTCTCCCTGAAGAATTTTTTCCTAATGTCCAATCTAAACCTCCTCTACTCTGTCACTAATGACCTGTGAGAAGAGACCAGCACCAACATCTCTACAGTGTCCTTTCAGATAGTTGTAGAGAGCGAGGAGGTCTTCCCTCAGCCTCCTCTTCCTCAAACTAAGCAGCCCCAACTGTCTCAATGTCCTCATCAGATTTATTCTCCAGGCCCTTAACCAGCTTCATTGCCTCCCTCTTCACTCGCTCCAGCACCTCAATGTCTCCCTTGTACTGAGGTGCCCAAAACTGGACCCAGTAGTCAAGGTGCGGCTTTACCAGTGTCGAGTACAGAGGGACAATCACCTCCCTACTCCTGCTGGACACAAACAGGACACATACATACAGGACACATACTCCTGCCTGTACACACACACACCAAAAATGCTCCTACACAGCAATAAGGATAATATTAGACAAGATCTGGCTTCAATTTAGTTACAGAGGGGAAAGTCAATTTCCACACCTTTATATATTTATATATTTTTGAGAGCACAAGTTCTGTTTTGGATATATGGCTGTAGCTATTTGCAGCTTCAGTGTTACATATGGCCAATGTCCCCTCCAAAGCAAACTCGGTGAAAGGAGTAAGTAGTTACCACTGGAATTATAATTGTCACGAAAGCATACAGCCAAGACATGCAGTTCCAAAGAGATCCTTTGATTTCTAGAAAAAGAAGAAAACCCTAATTCCATCTATTTATCTTTCTCTGTTATCTCCTGGAAAACATGTGCGAAAGGCCACCGGCATCTTTTTCAAATACGTGGAATGATGTGAATGAAGATGTTAGTTACATATGGAGGAACACAAGAGCATTTTATAGTGAAGTCAGTTCACTGTAAAATTATCCACTTCAAGCTATTGGTACAGGATCAAGAACAAGAATACCCCCTTCTCCCTGTAGCAATAGGAAATATTCAGGCCAGAAAACAGACAGTTATAAGCTTTTAGTCTGACCTCCTATATAAAACCAGTCCTTGGATTTCACTGAGTGATCCTTGCAAACTCATAGCTACGAGCTGATTGTGATCGTAACTGTCCAAAGATGTCCAGTTCTAATTTAAAGGTTTTAAGGGATGGAGACTCCATCAAATATGTTCCAATGGATAATTGCACTCACCTTTCAAAACACGTTCCTCACTTCCCCGAAGTATAAATATAGCTTCAGCTTCTAGCCACTCGATCTGTGGCTGGGATTCTATTTTATCCTTTATGTTTCAGACTATAAAAGCATTGACCTATGTAGGCAACTACCAACAGTGATTAAGTCTTTACTTAAAGTAAAGGCTAAAAAACAGATTCTATTTCTTACCTTACTGCTAAAGGCTTTACCTTTCCAATTGCACCAGAAAGAAGGAGTAAATACTAAACGGAACTACTATGAGGCAGTAAACATTAGACTGTTCTCTCAACTCTTTTTATTTCTACAAGCAGACACAAATCCATAAGGATCTGTACTACAACCAACAGCTTTACTAAGTCCTACTTTGTTTTCACAGAATCACACAACATTAGGGATTGGAAGGGACCTCGAAAAATCATCTAGTCCAATCCTCCCACCACAGCAGAATCACCTAGATCAAGTCACACAGGAGCATATCCAGGCGAGTTTTAAATGTCTCCAGAGAAGGAGACTCCACAACCCCCCTGGGCAGCCACTTCCAGGGCTCTGTCACCCTTACTGTGAAGAATTTCCTTCTCACATTGATGTGGAACCTCTTATGTTCCAAATCACACCCATTGCCCCTTGTCCTATCACTAGATGACACTGAGCAGAGCCTGGCTCCATCCTCCTGACACTCATCCTTTCCATATTTATCAACATTAATGAGGTCACCCCTCAGTCTCCTAAGCTAAAACAACTCAGCTCCCTCAGCCTTTCCTCATCAGGAGATGTTCCACTCCCCTTCATCATTTTTGTGGCTCTGTGCTGGACTCTCTCCAGCAGTTCTGTGCCCTTCTGGAACTGGGGAGCCCAGAACTGGACACAATATTCCAGATGTGGTCTCACTAGGGCAGAGTAGAATGGGAGAGAGTAGAAGGGACAGGAGAAACTCCATCTACCAACCAACCCCTTCTGATCCACCCCAGGATGCCCCAGTGTTTTGCAAAACAGATCTGGTGTAGACTGGACAGCCAGCCTAGACTCGAAATTTTCTGCATTGGATTCAGTCTCCACTTTGGTGGGATATTTAGGCTAACAGCAACTTATGTTGACTTCCTCACTCCAAAATCAGAGAAACCACCTCACTAGAGACCGTAGCTTTTCCACATAACATTTCCTTGAAGTCAGCTTGTAGCCTAGGGACCAATTCCAGGACTACCATGTACCCTGTGTGGAATAAGGTTGCACGAGATCAACATCAGTACAACCATCAGCCTAACTTACACAGCGGGCAATGAAGAAGAAGGGACAGTGCCGTTAGCAAAGCAGATTTTTGCCTGACTAACCATTTACTCTGAAATTAGAGTACGGCATTCCATTTCTCAACTTAAATTCTCTTTGCAACCATCATGGTAAAAACACATGTCTCGTAGTCTACAGTCTTTTCTGGCACCGCTGAAACGTTCTGCATTTCTCACTGATTTATTGTCCCGGTGATCTTTTCTTCTGCCTTAGCAGTTCAAGCTGTCTCTTGTGGCACTGCTCTTGTCAGCCTGATACCTGAGTAGAATTCATTTCTCTTTAGCCACTAGCAAAAGTTAACGATATTGATGATAATTTAATGGTTAGTAATATATGCATAAGCCACACAGACCAGATCAGGTGACGTTCTCATGAAATGTTAGCCCCAAAACTAGGTCCCCAAATCCCTGTGTAATTACAGCTATCAATATGTTTAAGACATACGTACTCACCATCTCCTATATAAAAACTTCCAGTGTTCAGCTTGATCCTTTGTATGCGGATTTGCAGCTCCTGCTTGATAAAGACCAAGCTCCAACACCGTGTGCAAGAATCCTAAGGTGTTTGGCTGAGCAGAACACACTGGGGGTTTTCTGAAGGCTTTTTATTTTTGTTTAATCACAGAACATTAAGGATTGGAAGAGACCTTGAAAGATCATCTAGCCCAATCCCCCTCCCACAGCAGGATCAACTAGACCAAGTTGCACAGGAACATATCCAGGTGGGTTTTTAAACATCTCCAGAGAAGGAGACTTCACAACCCTCCTGGGCAGCCCCTTCCAGTGCTCTGTCACCCTCACCATGAAGAAGGTCCTTCTGAAATTGATGTAGAACCTCCTATTTACTCACACCTATTAGCCCCTGTCCCATCATTAGATGACATTGAGAGGAGCCTGGCTCCATCCTCCTGACACCCACCTTTCCACCTTTCACATATATAAAAACATTAACGAGGTCACCCCTCAGTTTCCATTTCTCCAAGCTAAAAAGACCCAACTCCCTCAGCCTCTAAAGAGTGCATACACTGCCTGTGTGTAGAACACTACTTTTCTCACTGGTTATTTGGATAGTCTAAATTTATTGCAGATTAATTCCTTTTTATTGATAATTAGGTTTGCTTTTGTTACCAGTGCCAGATTTCGTGATAGGACGAGAAGCAATGGGTATCAGCTGGAACATAGGAGGTTCCATATAAAGAAGGAACTTCTTCACAGTGAGGGTGACGGAGCACTGGAAGGGGCTGCCCAGGGGAGTTGTGGAGTCTCCTCTTCTGGAGACATTTAAAACCCACCTGGACATGTTCCTGTGTGACTGGATCTAGGTGATCCTGCTGTGGCAGGGGGATAGGACTAGATGATCTTTTGAGCTCCCTTCCAATCCCTAATAATTCTATTTGATGATTTGCCACTTAATACACAAAACCATCACAGCCTTACAATCTGGGGATCAAGAACAGATCCAGGTGCTTCCTTGAGTCGTTAAGTTCAACTACTAACAAAATGCAACCAGTATACCAGAAATAGACTCAAGAAATGTTTAGTTCCATTATCTTTAACGGGGTTTCATTGCCTTTGCAGGATTTGCTTATAAAGGCAACTTCCTAAAAATTTGCATGATCTTCTCTCTGGGAAACCAAAAGTCTAGAGAGATGGAGACCGGGTCCAGACATGAAAGGATGCGCTCATTTGTTTGTATCTACCATACCTCAACACACTGCAGTACAAACTGACGTATCGGTGCATTTCCAGTATCCCAGCCTTCCTGACAAGCAGGAACACAAACCATCTGCTTTTCAGAGTGAAAGGCAAAGGCTCTGCCTAGTGTCACTTCTTTACGGACAGTCAGGTTCATGCCAGATTATTGAGGGGGCACTCCTGCCTTGAGCCCTCACATGCCAAGCTGCAGCCTGGAGTTTTTACAGCCCCGTCCTGAAGCTCTGACAAGAAGCGTTTACAACCGAAGTCTTGCCAGACCCTTAACCGTAGTGACGCCACTGTAATATTTACAAGTACATTACACTCTTTCCAAACATACGCACTCATTACTTATGTCTCTGCTCCTGCCTCTCTTCTGGGGGACTCTTCTGTATAAACACAACAGATTCTCTTGCTTATACTTAGAAAAATCTAATTGCTCTGCGTCTCTAGCTGTTATGCAAAAGCCCAAACAGCCAGAGATTCCTCCAATGCATTTACACAGCAGCGAGTCTCTACAAAAAGCGTAAACTTCCTTTTCCACTTTGCTCTTCTTCGCCTCCATAAATCTGCCCATTTCACTCGTGTTTGGATAAGACTCTTCTTTTTTAAAAGAAAGCAAGAGTAAAAAATGCGAGCCCGAGGTGGACGGGCCATCAGTCACGCAGCCCAGCCTTACGAGAGCTGACAATTGTGTGCCTTTAAGTAAGCAGAGGAACAGAAAAGGTGCATAAACAAAAAGACCTCTTGCAGGGCTGACAGCTTGTCTGCTCCAGCAGAAGCAGGTTCCCAGGGAAAGTGATGGCCTAATAGTCATAGGGAGTGACAGGGATTTCCTAGCTGTTTCATGAACATCTCAGAGCTGCTCGGTCCTGGGCACAGAGATGCCCATGTCTGCCGATGGGTTAGACAGAGATGGTCTGCAGGTGAGAAACTGCTTGAAAGTAGCCAACCCAAAGCAACACAGGTCCCCCTGCAAGGTTTTAGCTGGATTCAAAGTCGCCAAAGCTTTGAGTGAGCACAGACCGGGATGTTCTTAGGTGCTTTTGGGTTGGGTTGGCATCAAGGACTACAGGTTTGGAAAGCACAGTCAAATTGCAGAAGAGTCTGAGAGTGCCTTCAGGTGAGCTTAAGGCAAAATGAAACAGGATCAAGTCTGAAATAGCAGAAGTTTCCTAAAGCCACCCTCCTCGTGAGATTTTAGCCAGGTTTCCAACAGCACTTTATACAGACCCCTTCCAAATCTAAACCGATAGGAAATCAAACACGTAACGATACGAATATGTAGGCTGATTCTAGTCAGGTTTGCCAGGTATATGTTCTACTTCAACTATCTCTTTTCCTTGGCTACGAAATATTTCAGTTGGGTTGTATTTGAATGCTTACACAATTCAGAAATTGAATTACTTCAAATTACAGTATGTGTGTAGGCTGTCAAGTGCTGGAACCAATGATCTGAAAGCTCGTTCAAACCCAAATGGCTCTACAATTCTAAGGAAATATTTGAGGGAGAAAAATGAGACCTTTAAATAAAATACCCTGAGCAGACTACATACAGGAATTCAGTCAGGTAAATGACTCCTGCATGGGAGTTCTCTTAAAACGTGGTCCTGCTCTGGCAGGGGGGTTGGACTAGATGGTCTTTCGAGGTCCCTTCCAATCCCTAATGTTCTGTGATTCTATGAGCTCCTCTGGTCTGTCAGTTTCTCTTATTGGGATAAAAATGTACTGGTCAGCATTTTTCTTCTCCAGCTTTTTTGTAATCATAAACAGGTCATAAAAAGTGACAAAACATTTTCAAAGAAGCTACCATCACATTAAAAAATGCTCTGAAAATAGACTTTCCTGTTGCACTTTATACTGAGTTTTCATTTTCTCAAATGAAGGATTTAGCTTCTGACAAGGAAGCACTTCTGTCTACACATAGATGAGATATGGATGAAAAAGGAGTGAGGAAATAGTAGGCTCAAGCTAGACTTTAATATATATCGATAATTATATTAAGTGTTGACTGAACGACTGGTGTGATCACAACAGGGAGAAAATGATGAGATGCTGGGTAAACATCTGTGTTTCTAATCCTAATAATCTCCTAATCTAATTGTGAAGATGAGAAGACAAAGTTACCTGTGGAAATCACAAAAGAGCAAGTGTAGACTGGCTTTGGGAGTAGTAAGATTTTTCTGTAAATATGTATGAGCTGTGGATCTTCTCTCACAGAATCACAGAACATTAGGGATTGGAAAGGACCTTGAAAGATCATCTAGTCCAATCCCCCCACCACAGCAGGATCACCTACATCCAATCACACAGGAACATAACCAGGTGGGTTTTAAACATCTCCAGAGAAGGGGACTCCACAACCTCCCTGGGCAGCCATTCCAGTGCTCTGTCATCATCACTGTGAAGAAGTTCCATCCCATATTGATGTGGAACCTCCTCTGTTCCAGCTCACACCCACTGCCCCTTGTCCTATCACTAGATGCCACTGAGCAGA
>JAOXOE010000343.1:26899371-26913898 GCA_028565055.1 Phoeniculus purpureus | reverse complement strand
GACCAAGTCACGCAGGAACATATCCAGGCAGGTTTTAAACATCTCCAGAGAAGGAGACTCCACAACCTCCCTGGGCAGCCTGTTCCAGGGCTATGTCACCCTCACCACGAAGAAGTTCCTTCTCATAGAATCATAGAATTGTTAGGGATTGGAAGAGACCTCAGAAGATCGCCTAGTCGAATCTCGCTGCCACAGCAGGATCACCTAGACCAACCTCCTATATTCCGGCTGACACCCATTGCTCCTTGTCCTATCGTTAGATGACATTGAGCAGAGCCTGGCTCCATCCTCTTGACACCCACCCTTCACATATTTATAAACTTTAACGTGTTCACCCCTCAGTCTCCTTTTTTCCAATCTAAAGAGACCCAGCTCCCTCAGCCTTTCCTCATCAGGGAGGTGTTCCACAGCCTTCATCATCTTTGTGGCTCTGCGCAGGACTTTCTCCAGCAGTTCTTGAAATGAGGGGCCCAGAACTGGATGCAATATTCGCGATGTAGTCTCATGAGGGCAGAGCAGAGGGGGAGGAGAACCTCGATTTACTAACCACCCCACTTCTGACCCACCTCAGGATGCCCTTGGCCTCTCATATGTAGCTTTTTGGATGAGCATCCATCACCATATGCCTCCCTTCCCACATCTTCCTCAGTTAGTTTTCAAACAGCCCTTTTTGAAACAAAATTTTCCCCCATGTTGAACATTTGCATTTAAAAGACACTTAAAGACCTCTAAGTGATAGCACATTATATGCCAAACATGCATATTATTCCTCAGGCTTTGTTCCAAACCCCTTTGATGTAAGGCATAGAAAGCCATGAAGAGACAACAGTATGGAAGTAGAGCAAGGAGCAGGTGATTAGAGTTTGCTAAGAGCAGACTGCAAGAACTAGAGAACCCTAACTAGGCTTGCAAATATCGCTTTTCTCCATGGATTTATTAGAGAAGGAAAAAATCCACAAGGCTAACAGCAAGTCTGGGGGCATGAGAGTGATGGCAGGAGATTCACACTGTAGCTGTTAAGAAATAAAATACTTCATTATTAAAACTGAAGTCAGAGCTTTGTCTCCCTTAGAGAAAGTCTTGAGCCGTAATTAGCTTCCTTGGGACTATCTGAACAGCCAACCATGTGCTTTCACTCAAGACAGATGCATCTCCCTTCAACTTCAAAGAGAGCCTGATGACACCTTAGCAAACCGTGCTTCAATCTGGCTGACAGAGGGTTGCACATTTTCTAGCAGAGGTATTGCAGAAAGCAGCAATAAGTGCAAAACACATTAAAAATCCACTTTAAAGAAAAGAGTTAGAACAACCCAAAGTAGAGTCGAACAAAATGGGCTTAAAACAAGCACAGATGGACCCATGTGCCTTTTGCGCCTTATCACGGACATTTATATTGTCTGTCAAACTAGTGCAGAATGCAGCGATAGCCAGTGTTAGAACACTCTGTCTGGGTCATGCAGATTCATCACCAGCTGAAACAAGATGTGTTTTCTCCAGGAGTGGGTCACTGTTCTCCTCAATCATCTCACGGATTTGTTGTGCTTATTTTCAGCACACAGTTTAATCTTAAAGATGCCTTTTAACAAAGAATTCTTCCTGATAGTAGCGACATATGGAAGCAGCTGTGCGCAGTTCTCGCTCATAAAATGAGTTACATCTTCCTCCAAAGAAGACAGCTTTTTATTTTGCTGCTAAACCTGCACTTGGATCAGTACAAAATGATAATAAACATGTCTAGCGAGGTCTCCAGCAAAAAGCAGCAGTTACTGTCCATGAACTCTGCCACCTTTTGGTTCTTGTTTCCGAGCACAGGACGTCTCCCTGATTTGGGGAACAGCTATAACATGCAAAAAATGAGCTACTTTTTGGCACTCGGTTGTTGTTGTTATTGTCATTTAAAAAATACTGTTGGTGGCTGAAGAAAGTTCTTAAAAAATGCTGGTGTCTGGTAGGTTAAACACTGCCTTAGTGCATTGCAGCAAAAATAAAACAGATAGAGCCTTGTACGGCATGTCCAAAACACAGCCCGTGTCTGTACTGCTAGATAAACCGGGGCCAGGGAGTGAACCTGATTGCTGGACCGCGATCACTCGATTTGCTTATTTATTAGTACCTTTCCTGGCACAGTTTTGGCCAGTGCCAACTAGAGTAATGAATGATGGGGAGCACGGGGGGCTGGGAGCACTGCCAACAGGTAACATCGGTGAGCCTACAACAGCTTAGAGTCTGTAGAGTCAAAGAGTCACAGAATCACAGAACATGAGGAGTTGAAAGGGACCTCAAAAGATCATCTAGTCCAATGCCAGTGCCAGAGCAGGATCACCTAGACCAAGTCACACAGGAACACATCCAGGTGGGTTTTAAACGTCCTCTAATGCTATCTGCACAGGCTTTGTGTATTCAAAGATCTCAACGCATCTTTGCGTTAAGGCATGCAACACAATTTTTACACCATGAAACCTTGATCCTGATGGGCAGAAACATAGTCCTCACTTTACTGAACGTAATCTGAAACAAATCACTTAATGCACTGTTCCTTATTAATCTTTATAAATATGTGAAGAATGGGTGTCAGGAGGATGGAGCCAGGCTCTGCTCAGTGGCATCTAATGATAGGAGAAGGAGCAGTGGGTGTGAGCTGGAACACGGGATGTTCCACATCAATATGAGAAGGAACTTCTCCACAGTGAGGGTGACAGAGCACTGGAATGGGTTCCCCGGGGAGGTTGTGGAGTCTCCTTCTCTGGAGATGTTTAAAACCCACCTGGCCATGTTCCTGTGTGACTGGATCTAGGTGATCCTGCTGTAGTGGGGGCATTGGACTGGATGATCTGTCAAGGTCCCCTCCAATCCCTAATGCTCTGTGATGCTGTGGAAGACACTTCCCTGAAATTCTTCCCTCTGCTCAACAGCTCAGTTTTATTGATCACTAGCAAAGCCAGCAGCTGTCTGCCACAGGGCAACCCTGTATTGTTCAATTTCTCTGTGCCCTGAGTGGGAAGGTGGCAGAATCCAGGCATCCCTGCCGCTGGGTGGAAGGGACGATGTGAGACCACATCAGGTGCCAGTGTCATAGAGCTCACAGCAAACAAACCAAAGGCTTCTGTCAAGACACCCAAAACCCTGCTGTCATGTTGCAGCCACAAGACCCCCAATCTTCCCAGAACTCACAAGAGAAAAGCATCAGCTGAGCAGTTACTCACAACAAAGTCCCACAAATCTTGTCCCCGCTTTGGCCCATGGAGTCCAAGTAGCTGATGCTCTTCCTTCTGACATCAATCACCTGTTGTTCAAAGGCGACTGTTAAACAAAGCTGCACACACCCCAACCTCCAGGACTGTTCTTGCTGGTTCTTTCTCCCCACCCAGCTCTACAAGAAACGGACGGCTGGACTCACCACTAGCGCCCAGTGCACTCTCAAGTGAATGGGCACCAATACGATGTCCTGCCTGAAGAGATCCACACCTCTCGTCCACCTCCGCACTGCCTTGTACCCCCCAGAAATTAGCTTGGGGTAAAAGAAAGTGCTGAGGGCATGGACCGCCGGGTAGCCTTCCTTTTTACTCCTCTCCACCAGAAGGCCCATGTAGAAGTTGATGACCTGTGCCCAGAAAGAGTCAATGTGAGATGAGAAATAAGGCAGTGGCTTCCCACGTGAGAAGCCCAGAGCCACAGGTCTTTGCTGGCCACCCTGAAGTAGCAGCTGAGAGAGACACTCAGCTGCCAGCTTCTGCTCCGGGAATTTTGCACTTGATTCCCTCTGCTCTTTGATCCAATCGCCTGTCACCCCCTTGCAATAGCCTTTACCCCTTTTGCTTCCAGCAATGAGTCTTGTGAAAGACAAGCAGAATTAGACCAGCACTGTGCTGCGGCTGCTGTTACCTCATCATTTAGCCAGCGCAGCGGCTTCAGCGTGCTGATGTCCTCACGCGTGACCTTGAGTTTGAAGGCACTGCTCAGGACCTCATCCGGGTCACCACTGCCCAAGGCAGCGCTGACCTCTCTCTCCATGGCCTGGAATGAGCAATTAAAGACTCGTGAAACAGAGTTTTGAGCACAGTAACATGTGAACAGCTTTCAGTTGAAACACGGTCAGGTGGAATCAAGTTCAGGTGACAGAGCTGGTTCTGCCAGGGTTTTGCTAAGTTAACACTCGTTGGTTGGTTTGTTTCAGCATCCTAACATTGAACTTTAGAGCCCAGAGTGGCTTCCATTTGATTTCACAAAGGCCACATGGACTAGCAAAGACACTGAAGCAGCTGCTAACAGGCAAAAGTACAGCAAACACCTTTCCCACAGGATGCTGCAGCCCTCGCAATACTGAGGTTGAAGCTAACCCCAGCCCCAGTGTTCTCCACTCCAAGACAAGTCAGGAGGCTGAAAGAACTGGAAGGCAGGGGACTGCGAAGGGAACTGAAGTAACAGCAAAGGGGAGAAGTGAAGCAGCTACTCTGGAGTCAGGTAACTGCGAGCCCAGGCTGTGCCTACAGCTGGTTGTCAGTTGGATGCTTCCATCTCATGTCTGCAAGTGAACCACGGGGTCTGTTAGGAAACAATCAGAGGATCTGCAACAGCATCTCCTTGCCTGAATCTGGCCTGGCAAAAGGAGAGAAATACTTGTTCTTCCTTGGACTGAGCATCACCCTGCAGCTCTGGAATTGCTGGCCTTTCCAAAGTCAGTTCTCAGAGGGCAATAAAGGAGGTTCCCAACGAGACTGGCATGACTGCAGCTCTGGAGAAGCAGCCCAACACGGATAAAAGTAGGGAATATTGAACTCTCTCTCCCTGTTGAATTAAGTTAACCCCCGTGAGCACTGTCACACAGTGCAGTCATGCCCAGGACGCACACAGGACTCTGCAAGGTCCTGAGGATGTACACAGGATGCTCAGAATCCCCTGCAAGCAGTGCAACAGCATGGGTTAGGAGAAGCTTAGTTTTTGGGTTCCATCAGCATGGCAGCACAGGTTAAGAGGCAGAGCTGTGGGAATCAACTCAGCCCTTGCTCTGGAGATGACACCAACTTGAGGGGAATTTCAATAAGCTGAAGGGAAGGAAGAAGCTGCAGAGAGATCTGGATAGACTGGGTCAATGGGCAGAGGTCAACAGGATGAGGTTTAACAGGGCCAAGAGCAGGGTCCTACACTTTAGCTACAGTAAACCCCTGCAGCTACAGACAGGGGATGAGTAGCTGGAGAGCAGCCTGGCAGAGAGGGACCCGGCAGGACTGGTTGACGACTGTCTGAACAACAGTCAGCAGAGTGCCCAGGTAGCCTGAAAGACTAAAGGCATCCTGGCTTGGATAAGCAACAGTGTGGCCAGCAAGACTAGGGACATCATTGTCCCCCTGTACTGGGCACTGGGGACGCCTCCCCTTGAGTACTGGGGGCAGTGCTGGGCTCCTCACTTCAAGAAAGAGATTGAGGTGGCTGGAATGGGTCCAGAGGAGCAATGAGGCTGGGGAAGGGACTGGAGGGAAAGGCTGATGAGGAGAGGCTGAGGGAGCTGCAGGTGTTGAGCCTGGAGAAGAGGAGACTCAGGGGGGACCTTCTCTCTTCTGTACTACTCCCTGAAGGGAGGTTGTAGTCAGGTGGGGGTCAGGCTCTTCTCCCAGGCAGCCAGCATCAGGATGAGAGGGCAGGGCCTGAAGCTGCCAGGGGAGGGTTAGGTTGGATGTTAGGAAGCCCTTCCTCCTGGAAAGGGTGATCAGACCCCAGACTGGACTGCCCAGGGCAGTGGTACAGTCCCCAACCCTGGAGGTGTTGAAGGCCAGCCTGGCTGTGGCCCTTAGCACCCTGGTCTGGCCGCTGTGGTGATGTTAGGTGCTGGGCTGGTTGATATTAGACGTATTTTCTAGCCCAAATAATTCTGTGACTCTGAAGGCTGCTGTTACACACGGGCTAACTATTGTCCTGCTTGCAAAAGCCCCACAAAGCTGTGGCTCAGCACAACCGCAGCAGTTCGTGGAGCACCATCAACCCATCAAACCATCATCACTGACCCCTGCACTCAGAAGTCACAGCCACAGGCACCCACTAACAGGTTCAAAGGTGAGTTCTTAAGATTTCCCCAAGTCTTGAGAACAACCTGTGACAAAAGCTGTTCCCTGCGGCTGCTTCACACCTCCTGCTTTGTCTCACAAACTGTCAGCTATGGTACCTCTGTGAGTGGAGCAAACTGTTCTGCTGTTCTTCCCAGCCTTGGAAGTCTCTTTTCTTCTGCAGCAAGGGCAGTGGGTTTTCTGGGCAGAACAGGGGCCAGTCGTAACTGCAGTAACACCTCTTCTGGGAGTTCACTTCCATACCATCTCTGTTAGACAAAAGGACATGAGGTGAGCAAGCAAGCACAGGGTGGACAGAGCAGAAAATCTTGCTCAAGTACAAAACTGGGAGGGTTTCTCCAGCCAGCAAACTCCAAAGTTACTTTTCACTGACAGCTGAACTGCAACTGTGCAGCCCTGTAGTGCTGCACTCAAATCTAAATGAAATCATGAGATGCAGAGAGTTAGTTTGGCTGGAACCAACACTCAGTGCAAAGGCTCTGCAGATCAGCTCAGTCTGTGCACTGAAGATTTTCAAGCTCTACCCAACACATTAAAGAGGAAGAACAGAAACAGTACTGAGTGTAGTAGCAGGAAACCCTTTGTGACAGGGCTACTCCCACTTCCCCTGGGTAAAACACGTGGGACACCTACATTCCTTTCTCAACAATGCAGGTAAGTGAAGAGGGCAAACACTTCTGATCAAAAAGCTGTCTTTTCATAGGCAGTGGAATGATGAACAACACAGGCTTACCCCTGCTATGGCTTGTTTCACTGGTCTTCCCTGTTCACAAGAGTTTTCTGCTAGTGTGTAGAACCTGTGAGGACACAGAGGGAAAGTAAAAGAGAGAAGTGAGCAGTGTAGCAGCACTGTCCCATTGAATTCTCAGTAATTCCCCCTCTGGATAAGAAAAGCTTTTTCTAGGCAAATCCTGACTACAGTCTCAGTTGTACAATCATTGAGGTACCTTCATCCCAAGACAAAGCAAGACTGGAACACAATGAAGAGCCAGGAGCTCTGAAAACTATCTTTCATCCCCATGTGCAACTCCTTTTGTTTCTCATCGTGCTAGATGTTATATTGCAAGGAATAACAGGAGCATCTGCAAGTACACTTTGGTGCTGGTGTCCTCTCACAAGCAATTAGTGATAGAACAAGAGGTAATGGGTTCAAGTTACAACAGGGGAGGTTTAGACTTGATATTAGGGATTTTTTTTTCCACAGAAAGGGTGGTCAGGCACTGGAGTGGGCTGCCCAAGGAGGTGGTTGAGTTGCCATCCCTGGATGTCTTTAAAGATCATTTGGATGAAGTGTTCAGGGATCTGGTTTAGGGGTGAACTTGTAAGGTAGGGTAGATGGTTGGAGTCTATGATCTTTTCCAACAAGAGTGATTCTGTGATTCTACACTCCCACAAACACTGTCAGCTTATGAAAAACTAAGACCAGAACACTGACTTACAAAAGGCCCAGCTATGGAACGTTTACTCCCCTTCTACACTCCAATCACAGAATGATTCTGGCTGGAAAGGACCTCCTAGATCACTGAGTCAAACCAGATACACAACAAGAAAAAACCTAAATACCTTATTGATGGACAAACACAAACTAACTTCCTCCATGCCTGCCACTAGAGCAGGGCATGAAGCACTGTTGCTACATGTTTCTTGAATACCTCTAGGGATGGGGAGTTTCTTGAATACCCTGGGAAGGCTGTTCCAGTGCCCAACCACTCTTTCTGTAAAGAATTTCTTCCCAATATCCAAGGCAAACCTCTCCTGCCTCAACTTCAGACCATTTCCCCTGGTTCTGTCAGTAGTGACTACTGAGAAGAGGCCAACACCCACCTCTCTACAACCTCCTTTCAGGTAGCTGCAGAGGGCAATAAGGTCTCCTCTCAGCCTCCTCTTCTGCAAACTAAACCTGCTCAGCTCCCTCAGCCTCTTCTCCTTCAACTGGTTCTCTGAACCCTTCACAAGCTTGGTAGTTCTGCTCTGGACATGTTCCAGCATCTCATTGTCTTTCCTATAATAAGGGGCCCAGAACTGAACACAGTACTTGAGGTGATGCCTCACAAGGGCCTCATAACTTCCCTTCACCTGCTGACCACACTATTCCTGATCCAGGCTAGGATCCTGTTGGCCTTCTTGCCCACATGAAGAGGATTATCACGGCCAGCACTAGAACTAGATTATACTTTTCTTGAGCCAGAGACAAGAAGGAAACAAAATGGTATCAACAAAGGATCTTCTTCTAGAAAACAGACATTGACACACTCCATTCTAGGGAGCCGAATGGGTCTGTTACCCTGACATTCTCTCCCTGACTGTAGGAAGGACTAATTCCCCTCCACTTTGACGGAAAACAGCTACAACATTGCCACTAAAAAGTCGTTTTGTCGGATAATTACTTGTGAAAGCTTGTTGGCTGTGGATTACTGCGACTTCCAGGGTATTTTTCTTTTACCATTTGCAGGAGCTGTTTGTATTTCTCCTTTTCTCCTCGCTGAACGTCCTAGCAGAATTAGAAAGAGTCAGATTAGAACCACAGCATGTGAACAAACATCTGTAACCTGCACTTAGTGAGGGGACCATGTATGCTTTTCCCACAGCCCTCATCCCAACAGCTTCCTAACCCCTAGACCACAGCCTCAAGTGCTCAAGCTACTGTTTCAAACACCTCCAGGAGTGGGGACTCCACCACCTCCCTGGGCAGCCTGTTCCAGTGCCCAACAATTCTCTCAGCAAAGAACTTCTTCCGAAGATCCCATCCAAACCTTCTCTCACATCACTTGAGGCCATTTCCCCTCATCCTATCATCAGTACTTTGAGAGAAGACACCAGCACCAGCCTCACTACAACCTCCTTTGAGGTAGCTGTAGAGAGCAAGGTGGTCTCCTCTCAGCCTCATCTTCTCTGGACTGAATAACCCCAGTTAACCCCAGTTCCCTCAGCTGCTCTTCACAGGGCCTGTTCTCCAGCCCTCTTCCCAGCCTTGTTGCCCTTCTCTGGTCCCACTCCAGCTCAATGTCCTTATCCTGTGGCACTCAAAACTGGACCCAGTACTCAAGGTGCAGTTTCACAAGTGCAGAGCACAGGGGCACCATCACCTCCCTACTCCTGCTGGTTAGGCCATTACTGATCCAGGCCAGGATGCTGCTGGCCTTCTGAGCCACCTGGGCTCCCTGCTGGCTCCTGTTCAGCTTGCTGTCACCCAACACCCCTAGGTCCTTTTCCACAAGGCAGCTCTCCACCCACTCTTCCCCAAGTCTGTAGCTCAGTACATCCTTTCCATGAAAACGGTAACAGAACACAACTCTGTTCCAAGACTTGAGGTCTTGGAGGTAAAGGCTAATAAAAAGCTCCATGCTGATTTTCCAGCAGCTCTCCTTCTGCTCCATTAACTACACCAACTGCCACTCCACATATAGCTTTGTTGTAACTGTGAAGTTGTCTCATTTCAAGATCACATTTCCCACCTCGCATACCTCTTCAGCAGCACAGAAAAGCCTCCCCATCCTGCCGACTTCTGTGGATTCTGGCACAGTGCGATCCTTAATGGGAGGCCTCAGAGTCAAGATGCCATCGGGAACAGATCTGACACGGTGTTTGCCGTTCCTGCTTGTGCTAAAATCATCAACAGGAAAAGTAGTGGTGTCACCACAGAACATTACAGATTGGAAGGGACCTCGAAAGATCATCCAGTCTGATCCCCCTGACCCCCCTAGATCCAGTCACACCCATAGCTTCCTGGCCTATCAGTGGGGACCACTTTGAAAAGCAGCTCCCACTTTTTCCTTCTCTCCCTTGAGGTGTTTATATGCATCGATGAAATTCTTCTGAGCCTTCTCTAGGCTGAACAGAGCTCTCTCTGCTTCTCTTTGTATGAAAGATGCATCACTCCCTTAATAATCTTTGTACCTTTGATGGACTTGGGCCAGTTTTCACAACTGCAGAGTACAGGGGCACCATCACTTCCCTACTCCTGCTGGTTACACGGTTCCTGATCCAGGCCAGCATGCCACAGGCCTTCTGGGCCACCTGGACACCCTGCTGGCTCTTGTTCAGCTGGTTATTGACCAGTCCTGCCAGGTCTCTCTCTGCCATGCAGCTCTCCAGCCACTCATCCCCCAGTCTGTGGCTGCAAGGGGTTATTGTGGCCAAAGTGTAAGACCCTGCCCTTGGCCCTGTTAAACCTCATCCCATTGGTCTCTTGCCCATTGATCCAGCCTGTCCAGATTTCTCTAGAGCATCTTCCTCCCCTCCAGCAAATTGACACTGCCCCCCAATTTGGTGTCATCTGTGACTTTAAGGGTAGAGTCAAAGGACATTCCAAGAAGTTCATATCCTTCTTGTATCAAAGACTTCAGAGAATTGGTCAGAGGAAACAGGATTCTTACCTCAGACACGGAACTGACTTATGAGAAAGGGATAGAGCTTCCTTATTCAAGCAAGTGCTTGTTTCACAAGGCATTTTATCTACAAGAGAAGAGCATAAGCCATCAGTACCCATAAAACAGAGGAGTTTTAGGAGTTTACTGTAAAGAACTTTCTCTCTTCCATCATAATATTGTGTTGTGTTACTTCAGCATATTTTTAGATTTTCATACTACTAACTACAGCAAGTTGTGCAGACAAAGCACTGCCAGCCCCAAACCTGAAACAAGAGGCTCAACTAGCTACAAATAGTGTTTAAAACAATTTACTTGATAACAGTGGACATATCAGAACTAAATGTCTGCATCCCATGCAGCTCTTGGACTGAGATGACAACAGAAACACCTGCCCCCAGTTGAGGAACCATGCAGGATGGAAGGAGGAAAGAGACTGCACATTCAAGTACCCCCAAACATCACCGAGACATCACACCTGCAATAACCCACATGTAAGTCAGTCATGGGGTTGAACTGCACAGGACACAAGGTAGAGTGAAAAAGCAGCTTCACGCCAGCCTTACCAACTTGCAGCATTTCTATCTCTAGCGCAGAACCTGATGGTCTTCGAAACGAAGAATCGGAAGTAGTGGACCAAATCTTAGATAAAAAGCAAAAGTACCAGTGTAAGTGCAACCTGAACGTGAATCACAGAATATTAAGGATTGGAAGGGACCTCCAAAGATCACCTAGTCCAATCCCCCAAATCCAAGCCAACCAGCTTCCTGAAGCTATAGGCAGCTCTATTGTGGTTTGGAATCATGATTTGCCAGTTCAGACTGCAGATCTTTGCAGGATCTCTGATAAGCACCCTGAAGTTTTTAATCCAGGGTCTCAGTGTAGGTATCAAGCACTGAAATGGGCTTCCCAGGGAGGTGGTTGAGTTGCCATCCCTGGATGTGTTTAAAGATCATTTGGATGAGGTGTTGAGGGATCGGGTTTAGGGGTGAGCTTGCAATGTAGGGTAGATGGTTGGACTCGATGATCCCAGGGGTCTTTTCCAACCAGAGTGATTCTGTGATTAAACCACTACACTGAGTTCTCCTTAGTCAGCTCCTAAACACTGTGAAGTGTGACAGTTTAGCCCTTGAAAAACATTTTATAGGAGTTAACAGCTCCGTAATGAGCAAATAATGAGAGCTTCACAGTTTGTTATCTCTCTTACCCTATGAGCACTGAGAACAACAACATGATACCCTTGAATCAAAGTAGAAAGTCAAGCAGTTCATGACTCTTTTACAGAGCTGAAGCCCTACAGGAATCATCTCCTGGACTAGAGGATAAGAAGCGCAGCAGAAAGACCTTTGTCCACAGGAAGCCAGCAGTTTTTCTTGTAAGCTACTATGTTTCAGCTCCTTAACCACAAACCTGAGAAACAGTTTATAAACACACTGCAACCATAAACTTAAACAATTGTAAAGTATCTGGCAGTCAACAAGCACTTAGCTCCTTCTACAATGGCAAGCGCTAGAGCTGAGTACACCAACTCTTGTGCGACTGGATCTAAGGGATCCTGCTGTGGCAGGGGGATTGAACTATATGATCTTTCGAGGTTCCTTCCAATCCTTAATGTTCTGTGATTCTGTGAACATTAAAGGCAAACCCAGCACACAGAAGCCACCTGCTGTTGTACAGGCTCAGAGCAGGTCCAACAGCAAGGTGCATAAGGGATTGCTGCTTCCTCTTTCACCTTGCACAGGTTCTATCTGCTCTGCAAAGCCTTGCTAACCTCTTCTGCAGAACCTGTGCCTGGAGTGATGTGGTGTTTCCTTGTCGCCTTCCTTGGAGACCTCACTACAGTAGAAATTTCTTGCTCTTTCTCTTCATACTCAGAGATGGTGCAATCTGAAAGACAAAGGCAGGCCATAGAAGACCACGATGTAAAAGCCAGAGAGGAGGATGATGATTCTATGATTTCTTTGGCAGTACAGCCCATTTACTTGATCCCACCTCAAGCAGTCTAACTCACTGCAAGTTACAGACCCTGCTGCCAACAGCAGCTGGCATGGAGTTTTTTATCGGGGACTCAGGGAGCTTCAGAGCCAGAGCTCAAAGACCAACCCATAAGTCTGCCAGCTAGCGCTTCGAAAGCTCCCACAAGCTTTTGGGACCACTTGTCTGTCTCTGGAGAAGCATCACAGGGAACAATTTATCCTCCTCATCCCATCCACACGTGAAGATACTATCGCAGTTTATTACCTGTTGCTCTTGTCTATTTGAGAGAAGCTGAGATCTAGAAACCAAAGCTACCTGTTCTTTTCAGTATGAAAGCAGCAGAGACAGCTGACACCTCAGACAGTATTTCCATACACTGAGAAACCAGGGCTGTCTAAATAAGGGGCAGTGATAGAAATTAAGTTACATCAGAAAACACCACGAGCCTGAAGACAGGAGAATGGCCTTTTAGCAGAAGAAGGCATAGATGGCACGACATTCTTATGAGATTCAGCCAGCTTACTAACATGTGGGAACTGTTCCTGCCTCCTCCATAAAAGGAGGAAGAACAGGGGAGTAAGTCCTCCATACAAGGAGGAGGGATAGGGGAGTAAAAGCAGCAGCGCACACATTTTTCAACTGTTTGATGCTCTAAAGACAGGAAAAGCACACAAATGTTCAGCAGCCCCTACCTACGAGACACTAAACATGGAGCAACACTGCTTGCCAAGCGGTAACTATGAAACTCCACATCTCTCCATGGAAATTGTGCTTGGAAATGTCACACAGAAGCTAAAGAGCATAATTTATCCCTACTGATCATGCAGGGCAAACAGAGAAGGGGGAAGTCTGTCTCTCAAATCAATGCAGCTGGCACACAGAGGCACCAACATGGCTGCAACACTTTGTTGAGGGGGAACCAGAGAAAGCCTTGCATAATAGAGTGTTCTCTCCTCTGCCCATCCTCTGCTGCACCTCTATCCTTCTCATCAGCTTTTTAATTCAGCCTTTTTTCCTCCCCTCCCAAAGCCAGTAGCTCACCGCAAGACCATTCTCCTCCACCTGCTGTCTGTTTAATGTCACCTTCACATCCCAGATTCTGAGCGACTTCTCATAAGACACAAAGGTATTTTGAACAGACAGAGGGTGATTGCAAACATAGAGCACAGGGACCACCCATCTTCGATTTAAAAAGCTCTTTCTGGAGACATGCATGGGCTAACCACCTGGGAGAGAGACCTGGGACATCTTCTGCTGGTAGTAAAAGCCTCATGCACTGCCACAGTCAGCACAGAGAACACCATCAATATGGCTGGATCCTATGATACAACCTCCAGCCACTGGCTACACAGATGGCCACAGGAAAAGAAGGGCTTGAAAAGCCACAGTTTCAGTAACTGTGCTAAAGGACAGAAGCCAGAGACTTCTGTGGAACATCAGACCTAAGAAAAATCAAGGCTGTTCAATCCTTCTGTCACAAGCGATACCTGGTTTCTGCTTTTTGGCTGGAACCTCATCTGGATCATCCGGAGGTGGCTGAGCACTGAGGAAAGAAGACACAGAAGAGTGTTTTGCAGCCACAGGCAGCTTCTGCCAGGCTGACTTAAGTTCACAGCACCCAACTTCTGAGGGCAGCTTTCACATCCCAATTGTCTCCCCATTCCTGCATCCCAGGAAAAGTCTCAGACACCCACTGGTAACTGCCACTGCTGAGCTCTTCTTATCAGCACCTCTAGCAATGCACACTCAGAGAGCTACCTACCCACTAAAGCTTATTGGGCTGCTTTTTCTTCTTTGGCTAATGCTCCCTAAGGATTTACATTTGTCCCTATCACCAGTAAATCGCTTAACTGGCAAAGTTTTCCTCTCTCATATAGGAGAGAGACACACAAGAAACCATTAACCCATCTCAGCTCAGAAGTGACTGCGAAGAAAAGGCTGTAATTAGGACAGAGAATAAAAGGAGTAAAAGCAACTCATGCAAAACACCCACTTAAAGCACTGCCTGCTCTTCCAATGCTTCAGAGACAGTCCTTGAGCTAATTCCAAGAATCACAGAACATCAGGGATTGGAAGGGACCTCAAAAGATCATCTAGTCCAATCCCCCTGCCAGAGCAGGATCA
>JAOXOE010000343.1:26874824-26888404 GCA_028565055.1 Phoeniculus purpureus | reverse complement strand
TTCTTCCTGGAGAGAGTGGTCAGGCACTGGAATGGGCTGCCCAGGGTGGTGGTTGAGTCCCCATCCCTGGATGAGTTCAAAAGTCACTTAGATGTAGTGTTGGGGGATCTGGTTTAGGGGTGAACTTGTCAAGTAGGGTTGATGGTTGGACTCTATAATCTTTCTGTGACTCTGTGACTTTCTGTCATGATTTATAGCTTCTGGAACAGGAAGATCAAAGTGCTGAGAAGATACTGGCTTCTCTACAGTTACGTGTATGTCAGAAGACTAGTTCTATCTTGGAAACCAGCCACCCAAACACAGTCTTTCTCTCACAGTTCCACTGATGACCGCTGGTGCTCTGCCGAAAAGGCCCTATTACATTCACTTTTGCCCTATACTATTTCTTCTGCTCTTTTTCAGCTACACAGGGTGTTTGGCTTTTCTCAATCACTCATCCAAAGCCATGTTCTAAAGATCATTTGAGGAGTACCTGCTATTTTATGCTTTTAATGCTCCAACAGAAGCAGGTGTATAATATAGAGAGAGCTATATATGGATGCACATATGCACACGTATTTATGTAGACTTCAACTCTAGAATATCCTGCCCAATAAACAAAATGACATGACAAAGCTTAGCCCATGGTAATAGGAATGACATTGATAGTTCTTCAGGATAGGTCACAAATAACACCTCTGCTTGGCAACCCCTTGACACACCTGCATTATCATCATATGCTTGAACGTTGATCAAAGAATGAAAAGATTTGTAGGTTGTGGGTTTTTTGGAGTCTCCTTCTCTGGAGACATTTAAAAAGAGGAAAAAAACCTATGATACTGCATCGGGCTGCCCAGAGAGGATGACCTTTCGAGGTCCCTTCCAATCCCTAATGATTCTATGATTCTATGATCATACAAGCGGAGTTTTTTCTTGGAAAACCTATGACAATACAGAGGTCTTTCCTTATGCTGGAGTTGAACACAGGTTTATGTTGTACTAAAGCAATACTAGTGATGTGCTTGGCATAACAGTAGTAACTTAATAACGCGCTAAATCTTGAACTACCTTTGTTATCTTCAGAAGGCAAGTGTTGTTGCACCAGTTTGCCGTACCGAAGAGCCAAGACAGAAAGAGTTAATTGGAAGCACTTCCTGTGCCCATAGGTACTGTCTGCTCTGATGGCAAAGCCTTTGCAGTGAAAGAAGCCAGAGTAACCTACTGAAGCAGGAAGAGGCTGGTAGCAATTAATGGGGAAGTTTGTTTCTGCTCTGCAGAAAGGCAATTGTCTAGTTAATCCCTTTCCTGCGGGGACTGACAATGACCTGCGCCCAACAACACTGGGCTGTTGTGCGACACTTTGCCTTCTGTGGGTTGAGTGGCAGCCAAATACCTCATACAGCTCAGCTCACAACCATACTATTTTAAGACTTCCTCCTCCATGGAATTCCTTTGGTCCTGCTCATTAGATGCCCACTTAAAATATATTTAGGCCAAAGGCAGTTCCATATTTGTTGCTATGTAATGGCTTTTTCTTCATCTGTTAAAGGAAATTCAGAGTCGCTACGGCTGCGGATCAGGGCACGGGCGTTAAACGAGCGGCAGGTACTAGAGATGCTGTGTTTTGTTACACAATAATGAACACTAACTGCAAACCACAGAGCAAGCTGGAAAGTCACATTTGATTTTGTAGTTCAGCGAAGATTTGGACTTCTCTCGGCAGTTTTCTGTGTTCTGCAGTTAGTCATTCATGCCACTGAGTTTAAATTATATGAATTAAAAACTGTTTGGCAATCTTCCGCTTTGCAGAACTCTGTGGCAGGGCGTCGCTTAAGAAGCTTAAGGTCGGACCAGTGCCATGATATGCAGACATGCCTGACAGCTGAATTCAGGCTTTTTCATGTTGTGGCTTATATTTTAATTACTTTGAAGAGTACTGTACTAAAAAGGAAATGCCAGATCGACTGTATCATGGAAGCCAGGGGAATATTGCAAATCATCAGAACCTTCTGAGGTGAAACAACAATTAATGCGGGGAATGTTGGGTGGAGGAAAGGTTCAGGGATTATAACAAATTTGGTAATAAAACAAAAAAAAAGTAAACAGCCCCTACTGCATGATCCCTGCTTTAGACAATATCGTTCTACCAGAAACCCAAAGGCAAAACTTGTATCTTAGGTTCCCTGACATAGATGGTAGGCAAATAACTAGGAGTTTCTTCAAAGGCCAGAACTTAGGAATTCACCACAGGAGATGTAAAACTACATGACTGTCCTTTCTTAAATGCTAATGTGTCAGCAAGACAACACAACCAGTCTGTCTGGTTAAAAATAGGTACTTTTTTTCACTCACCAAGAGACTAATCTAGTATTCTTACATATTCTAGTAAGGGAAAGGTATGATCAGCTCTGTGAGGAGAAAAGATAGAAGAGTTCATAGAATCATAGAATCATTGAGGATTGGAAGGGACCTCAAAAGACAGAATCATAGAATCATAGAATCATTAGGGATTGGAAGGGACCTTGAAAGATCCAGTCCAATGCCCGTGCCACAGCAGGATCACCTAGACCTAGAGTTGACTGAAAACTTTGCACCGAGAAGACAGATGATCCACACAGGAAGCTGCTTGTGTTGACAAAGCTGAAAGCACAGAAGAATAATCATGATATCCTTTAATTTCTACTCAGCTAATACCTGCACAAACAAACCGTGCCTAGTGCTCTAGCAGATGCTGTGCTCCGGGCTGTGTAAGAATAGCCTATTACTTCCACCACTCATACAACCTAACACCATGCAAAATACAGTTCAGTATGAGTTTCACAAGTTGTTGTCTGCACTTGATCTGGGTGAGGAACTTCAATTGATCTCAGGGAGAAATGTGAGCGTTAGAAAGCCCTCAAAAACAAAGGGCAGACCAATCCTGCAGCAGCAGGAAATGGACTAGATGAATGAATATGCATGTTCCATCTTTAATTTCCGTGATTAAAGTAAGTGATCAAAGGCAACACAAGGCTCTAAGTATTACCACATTCAAAAATGAAACCATGTCCAAAGACTAACACATTTCAGCAAGTGAGAGGCAAATGCCTTAGAAATTTCTCCAGACAGTGGCTGCATTTCCCTTGACTTTTTCCAGGTTATACCTCAACATTGGGTGCAAACCCAATTCTTCCTGTACAGACCCTATACTACAAAACAGAGACTATTACCAGGTCTCCCACCACCAATGCTACTTTTAAAAATGGGGAGTGCAATTAGAAAAAAGTTCTGATAAAGTTCAATCCAGACACAGGTATTTGCGGTCCCTTCCAATCCCTAGTGTACTGCAATACTGTGGTTGCACCTGTCTATCCCACTATAGGACAGGGACTCTGATTAGTCTCTGCAAGACTGATTGAGCTCTTGAAACCAGGTGCCAGAACAGACATTTCATCCACGTTAACAGGTCCAAATACATCTTTGAAGTTTGCAGTTTTGACTCCTTATGCAATTTGTAAACTTTGTGCTCCTGTTGGCTCCTCACACTGCCACTGACCATCACTTTGAGCTCCCAAAGAAAGGGAAAGGATCAGAGAAAGGAAGAGTTGGTGATGTTTGGATGTTTTCCTTCTCTTTTCAGACATCACTGTGAAGTTTATCTCCCTACAAGCCACCAAATATTTGCTCTTTCTTGCCTCAAAATTGTAGAGCTCTGTTTAAGCCCACGTGTTTCTCTCAGCGCATACAGCAATATAGAATTCCTGACATTAAAATCCCTCTCACGCTGAAGTGAGAAGGAGTTCCTGTGAGGATGGACATTTTTCCCATGCCGAGGATTTTTGCCTGTGTCTCCAAGAGTACGTGATGTCTTCTACCTTCCTTACACTTTGTAGCCTACTAAGACACAGCTACACTTTGTACCTTACTAAGACCTTTCATAAGGAGGAGGGAAACCATTGTGTATGCAGTACAGCTATTAATGAAAAATTAACGTCTGCTAATGACATTAATATGCTGCTAATTATTGAAATGAGCTTCAACAGAGTAAGTGGATAAGGATGAAGCTTTTGCTTTTGGACTCATTCTACCATGGCTAGTCTATTGAGACATGCAAATAATGGTTTCAGTAAGAAAGCTCTCTATTCCACCAATCATTTACAAGGTGCAGGGGTTTTGTAGGGCTCTTGTTTCAAGGTTCTGGCTGTTTGCTACCGGTGCAGTGTTTTGAACAAAAATCCTTTCTCCCAGAAAGGGCTCTGCCGTGATCACCTCACTGGCCAACATAAATTGTGCAAAAGCCACACTCAAACTGAATGAATAGCAGGATAACCCTCTGTTTCCCTTTTCTTCGCCAGTACTTCCTCACTCTGCTCCCCTCTTCCAATCCCCAGGCACTGAATTGCCTCCCCTGGCTTTTCTAGTGCCACGGATTTATTACGCTTACAACCATTTTGTGTTCTAGCGCTTGATTAGATACAGAGACTCAGATTAAATGCATTGATAGCCATCACCCTTGAAGGTATAACTAGGCACAAAGCAAATTGTTTTTTCATGCGCATTTTAATAGCTGCTGCATTTTACGTGGCACATTCTTGGCTCCAGAAAGCTATCAGAAAAGAGCTCTTGCACCGAGGAGGGAGCACATACTGTAGCGTTACGCAGCTCACTTCAGCAAGTGAACAAGTTCTAACAATAGCACCGCAGAGCAAGAGCTGTTAAAAACAGCTTCTAATTTTACTCAACTGGAACAATACTGTTCAGATCTTTATTTTTATCCTTCTTCACTCTGGGGACAAGGTGTTAACTCATTCGAAGGGTATGGCCCTTCAAGTCTGCACCGCAAAACAACCACAAAACAATTGCTCTTTGTGTGTGCATCTCTTTATCGTGAGTTACTCAAATCTTCAAT
Source organism: Phoeniculus purpureus (assembly GCA_028565055.1). Classification (NCBI taxonomy): domain Eukaryota; kingdom Metazoa; phylum Chordata; class Aves; order Bucerotiformes; family Phoeniculidae; genus Phoeniculus; species Phoeniculus purpureus. The sequence goes on along the minus strand of JAOXOE010000343.1, from coordinate 26,883,537 downwards.
TAACTAAAGAGAGAAGTGGCAATCATGTCACTGCGAGACGCTGGCGACTTGTAGACAATAATCCCCAGGAAGCAGCCAGGCAGCTTGGGCCAACTAAATCCTGACACAAGATTGCATGTAATTTTCCAAACAGATACTTCAGAGTCTTCAGGATGCTGTTTCTGGATATATTTTGGCTTTGACATCACTCATTTTTACAATCTTCATAGTCTCTGTTCCTCAAACAAAAATATCATGCTCGTTAGACGTCTCTTCCTTTTAGGAGCTTTAGTACAATTTCACTTCCGTTGATTCTAACGAATATCGACTGAGCCTTTTGAAAAGTATTGTGTGCTCCTGGCATGAGCATTCTGATCTATTTATAAACCAGGGAAAGTAATCAGAGAGTCTGGAAATGTAGGAATAGGTTTTGTGTAAGAAATCACAACCCACAAAGCCAAGAATTAGCCTGCAAGAGTCAAATACTTCACTAACCTCTACTGCCAGTTCTAGGGGGGACTCGAGATAGAGAAGCATTGATGACACGGAAAGACATAGAGATAAACAGTAAAGAATCACCGAGTTCAGCTATGGAAAGAATTGTGACAAGAAAAATGAAGGTAATTTAACTATGAATCTGTTGATTAAAAAAATAATTTTAGGATTAATTTTAGGGTTTTTTCCAATTAAAAATTGGTTTTTTAAAAAACTTTGAAATTAGGATTGATTTTTAGTAAAAAAATTAAACCTGCTAAAATTAAGTACTTCTTTGATGCAAGCTTTATTCTAATTATCAAATGAATTCCTGATGAACTTTATTCATGGAAATAGCATTCAGAAAATAAATGCTGCAAAGCCAAACTATGATTTTTTTTTTTTAAAAAAGTGGTTTTATTCCATTTCCAAGTGAATATAATGATCTCAGAGCAGCGCTTTTAACTACCAATATCTTTCAGCATAAGAGAGCACTAGGGAAAAAAGTTCCATTTCAACAATATTTTTAAAACGTGGACTTTGTTTTCATGTGAAATATCATCAAACTTAGGATGAGGCCATCATCTGGTTCAGGCGATGTCCCACAAACTGACATAAAATGTAAACAAATTCAGTGATTTGGAGGTGATCTTGCTGTCATGGGGGGATTGGACTAGATGATCTTTCAAGGTCCCTTCCAACCCCTAATGTTCTGTGAGACTAAGCAAGTATTTATAACTCTGGTCAAATGACCAGCCAGGGGAGGAGGGAGTATGTAGGAGGATTAAAACAATCAGAAGAGTAATGTTTTGGAGGAGCTAAGAAAAAGAAGTATCAGACAGAAGTCCAGGTTTTATGGACATCCTCCAGCCCTACAAACCATCTATAAATGTGTGGATGGACCTGGCGAAATAAAGGATGCTAGTGTGTGAAATAAAGCGTACTGTAGATTTTTCTCACAGCAAGCCTTCGGTCTCCTTTGACCTCTACAAATTTCCACTGCATCAAATGTACTGCAGTTCTGCCCTAAGCATTTCGTTGCCAGGCCCATTCAACAAGCCTAGGGTCATGAGACTTCACAGGTCAGGCACAAAGAGAGGCTGGAAAGCCCAGAACTAGCATCTTTCTTGTCCATTTGACAAGAGATTAAAATTAAATGGACACGGGAACTGTTTCATCCTTAGAAGCTTTTTACAGACAAGTCGGGATGGAGGGAAGGTGTGGTTTAGCCGTGTTGCTGCTCATCATGAGCTTTCTGCTGTGTGGTTGAAGTCTTGGAGAGGTCTGTCACTCCTGCACTTTTCAGAAGCAGCAAGCTACTTGGACAGCAAACATACTTCCTATAAAGTAGTAGGAAAATTAGAAGGACTCTAACAGTGTGCTTTGGTTTGGCACGTCACTATCACACTGTAGAGAAGCTGTAGTGGGTGGACACTGCAGCCCATCTTCTGCAGGCAAAAGTGATGAGACTGACTAGAAACGATTACACAGACTGGCTGGAATTCTAACGAAGGATGTCGAAAAGGAACCCAACAGTCATGTAATATGTGCTGAACAGCATCTGCAGCTACATGCTGTAATGATTTTCCTACCATGACAAGTCAAAGTTCAGAAGAGGAAAAACATTTATAACCAGCATCCAGAATAATGGAAAGTTAATACTTGTCTGTCTCCATTTTCCCGAGCCAATGTCATCCCTGTGCTTCTGCTTTCTCAATTAATATGACTGTCATGTGATGGTAGTATTACATGTATCAGTGATGTAAATCAGTACAACTGCAACCAACAGAGGGGTGAAGAGATCATAGACTCATAGAATCATCAGGATGGTGTGGCTCCTCGTTTTGAGCTAGGTTTGAGATACGATGATGAAGTCTGCTTACACCATTACAGTGGATTAGGGGTGAGTGTGTTGTTTAACTCGATGCAACACTCTGGCATTTAGTTTCTAAAAGTAACTAAAAATTTGTACTGAGTTAATTCATAAAACCCTGGACCTATTGTCTTCCGTGCTTCTCCAAAGGTGCCTTTCCCCAACAAGAGCCTTAAAATGTTGTGAAATGGAAGACAAGCCAGAAGAGTTCCAAGAGTCTGGCTCTTTTTCTTCTTCACTGCTGTTTTTCCATTATGGCTGGTTTTTCTTGAGCCAGTAATCCTAAAAATAGTGTAAGGTTTAATCTTCACATTACAATTTGTTTGTGAGAAGATGATGCCCGATGGCTAATATTTTAGCCAGAAGAAACAACAAAACTTCATGGACCAGAACTCTGAAATGAGAAAACCCACAGCTCTTTCTCCTTTTCCATAAGTGGATTCTCTCCTCTCTGTAAACATCATTATTCTCTTTCTCTCTCAGTATAATTTTCACTTTTCCCACCCAGGCACATTACTTTCCATGGCCCAGAATGGCACTACTTCTTCCAAGAAAATGTAGGCTTGGAAAAATGAGACACTGTCATCACAAATTTATCAGGAACGATGTTCCAGGAGCATCTGCAAATCTGATCCAGGACAAAATGGTCATTTCCTCTCGTAAGCATAGGAGAAACTGCAATATCCTGGATCTGTTCGTCTGTGAAAATTCGCTCCTTTTTCACTGATGTTTTCTAGGTACTAAAATTAGACCTCACTCTGCCAAAATCAGGAGGTATCACTGCATCTGTCAATGGCATTATAAATCAACGTGAAAATCCAGGACAGTAAGCAGAAAAGAGCTGAACTCGACAGCAGCAGCGTGACAGAGAACCAGGAACTGTGTCCAGACCCAGAAACACTCGTAGAGAAATCCCAGTAGTTGCCTCCATGACTCTTCTTGTCTTTGTTCTGCTTTACAAGTCACCTGCAAGTAGTAGGTTCTCCAACAAATGCACTAAAACAATATTGGTCTCAAAAAATCAGTCTGAGAGGAGAATCAAGCCTTAGTCCTACACAAGTAGGTCAGAAGCTCTGTTTGTAAATACAGGAAAATATTAGAGCTGGCAGACCGTAGGCAGCAAACAGGCACAAGCCGCCAGTGACACCAGCCAGCAGCACACGGCCATTCCCCAAAAGAAAGGTACTTTCAGAGTCTGGGCTCCAGAAGAGGAAATTAGCAGTCATATCTCTGGACACTCAAAATAAATCTTCCTCGTTAGATTGCATTTGATTTTTCTCTGGAGTTACTTTTCCATTACCTTATTTTCCTTGCAGGCTGAGGAAGAAAATACAAATTGAGAATTTTGGTGCTTTGGAAGAAAAAAGTAGTGACTGTGCAGCCTGGAGGGGGTCAGGGGTTTGATTCCTGTTCCCTTCTCTAGAAAAACAAAATAATGGAACCTTGAATCAAGTAAGTGAATAAATGAATTTACAAGGGATAATCTAATTTGTGTGTTGGACTGCCTGCAATTACGAATGTTTATTAACTAGTCTGTCTGGCCTTTGGAGGGGAAGAGTGCAGGAACCCCTGGAGCAACCCAACTCAAATATAATTATCAGTCAAAAGAAATAAAGAGAAAAAAAAATCCCAAGCAGAACTTTAAACGGTATGAAACTTCCAGTGTTACTGGTGGGGTTAATGTGGTCTGAACAGAGCGAGCTTTACAGGCACAGTGGTCCTATTGACTACTCAGGAACCACTAGTATGAGTAAGGGGATATCAAGAATGACTGGATGCTCTATCCTGCTGAGATAAAAAACAGGTGGCCAAAGACCAATCCAGCAGCAGACAAAAGCATGTGAGTACACTTAGGGACTTCAAAGGCACAGCCCACATGTTTAATGTTAAGGATGTGCTAAAGTCTTTTGCTGAACTGGAGCCCATGAGATTTCAGAGGTCCCTGCTCCCAGTGACTTTGGGGTTAGCTGAAGTAGCACGTTCAGGCTGTACTTCCCCAAAGGATAGTTTGAAGATTTTTCTCCTGCTGCTTTAGTTAAAATAATAGTGATATCTTAGAAATATTTTTTCATTCAGAAAGTCAGGCTGTCGGTCTTTGTTTTCCCCTCAAAGTCTCTTAAAAGAAAAAAAGTTTAAACAGCCCAGCACTAAATATTTATTCTCGTGGTGCCAGCGTGCCACAGATAGGTTCATCAATGCCCATCTCTCACATGGTAACACTTAGATGTGCTGGATCCAGCAATGAAAGGAACAGCTACAGCTGACAGCTACAGCTTTTAATCTCTTCGCTCCAAGACTGAATTCAAGCAGCTAACAACCTGCACAGGCTCCGTAAGCACAGCACCCTGCATGTCTATTTGAGTGCACAACCCCTTCGGTACGTACGAGCCACATGGTTGCACAAAGCAGAAGATAGCCAGGCAAGAGATCATTTGTACATATAAATATCCCAATTACAGACCGGTCTTGGCAGGAATACCTGCAGCTGTAGGCACTTGCACTAAGTATATCTGAAGGCAGACATTGCTCTTCCCTTTTTGAAAATACAGGAATGCAGGATGAGAAGGGAACTCATGGATCTGTGTCCATCTCCTGCAATCTTCAGCAATGTAGTCCCTTCCTGAGCTGATTGAGTTTCTTCTTGAACTACACCAGGCCATTTTTTTTAACCTCTACTACTCCTTGCTGATAAGAAACTAGTTCTAATTTCCAGTGTGAATGTCGACAAGGGGTGATGGGTGTAAGCTGGAACATAGGAAGTTCCACATTCCTGTGCAACTTGGTCTAGGTGATCCTGCTCTGGCAGGGGAAGGAAATTCTTCCCAGTGAGGGTGACAGAGCACTGGAAGGGGCTGCCCAGGGGGGTTGTGGAGTCTCCTTCTCTGGAGATGTTTAAAAATCATCTGGATCACTGGAACAGGCTGCCCAGGGGGGTTGTGGAGTCTCCTTCTCTGGAGACATTTAAAACCTGCCTGGACATGGTCCTGTGAGACTTTGTCTAGGTGGTCCTGCTGTGGCAGAGGGATTGGACTAGATGATTTTTGAGGTCTCTTCTAATCCCTAATGTTCAGTGATTCTGTGATTATTCTTGAACGATATCAAGCTTTTTTTTTTCATCCTTACTTCTCTTTGCTGATAAGAAACTCATTCTAATTTCCAGTCTGAATGTATTCACATCCAGTTTAAGGACAATTACTCCTGTACCAGTATTGTCCTCTATGTTAACCAGCTCTCCTCTCTTCCTGGGGCTTCCTCTTTTCTTGTGCATGCATACCAAGAAAAAATCATTCATCTCTCCTCAATCTTTTTCTCTTTTCAAACTAATTGGATTCATATTTCTTCATCTGTGCAGACACAGCCCTTAGACAGGTGTGGTGCTCAGACTGCATCACCCCAGGAACAATTCGGGCTGGCAGAGTGATTTAGTGACACACCTGTGAGTCAACATTTCTGCCCAGCTTTCCCTGTGCTGAAGTCAGTAGTCATCTGGCTTACACTCTTTCCAACAGTAATTGGCTGCTGGCTGTCTAAAGTTCTGCATTAGAACGAGTGGAAAAAAATAGCCCTTTAAGACAAAGGATTCATCTAAAAAGAGAATCCGGCTTTTAGAAATTGGATTATAATTTATTCTTGCAACGCAATTCCTGCTCCTCACTACGAACAGAGCACTTCACAGGTCACCTGGGATGTCATCAGACAGCAGTTTTCTGCTTCTGCCAGCACTTCGCACTACGTGTACTGTTCTACATGTGCCTTTCATGCCTGACCAGTGAGTGCGTTTCCTGGCTCATCTCTGAAAAGACTACATTTTCATTTAAGCCTTCACGCCTATCCTAAATCCATCAGTTTGACTTCTTTGCCTCCTGCGCTCCAGAACGTGTGTTGCACACCATAGCCACCACTCAGCAACACTAAGAAATAACATCCTGTGGTCTTTTATTATGAAGCGATTAATGCCGGAGCATGAGTCTCTGGTTCTAGCACATTTGTTGGAGCTGCCTGGAAGTGTCTCCTGAGGGATGGAAAGGTACTATAGCATACTCAGGGATTTTATCTCCTGTTCCAGAATCCCAGCTGCTTTATATTCGCAATAGGATATACTGCATGTGTGCACATGAGCCTAGAGATGCTCGTATTGACTTCACAGCCAATGCAGTTTCTATATACAGGAGAGTTGTTCTGGTGTGTGTAGTACTGGCTCCTTCAAGTTACTTTCTAACGGGCTGCAGTGAGATCACAGGTTCATGTTGCACCCACTGGTGAAGTAATTGGACTTCTGTATTCCAAAAGCTCAACCCCTTCAATGTTTCCAGTAGGAACACACCTCTTCCACAGAATCACAGAACGTTAGGGGTTGGAAGAGACCTCGAAAGATCATTTAGTCCAACCCTCCTGCCAGAGCAGGATCACTTAGATCAGATCACACAGGAGCACGTCCAGGCTGGTTTTGAACTTCTCCAGAGCAGGACATTCCACAACATCTCTGGGCAGCCTGTTCCAGTGCTCTGTCACCCTTACCACAAAAAAGTTTTTCCTTATGTTTATGTGAAACCTCCTATGTTCCAGCTTTCAGCAAATGCCCCTTGTCTTATCACTGGATGTACCTGAGCAGAGCCTGGCTCCATCCTCCTGACACTTGCCCTTTCCATATTTATAAACATGAATGAGGTCACCCTTCAGTCTCCTCCAAGCTCAAGACACCCAGTTCCCTCAGCCTTTCCTCAAAAGGGAGGTGTTCCTCTCCCTTAATCATCTCTGTGGCTCTGCACTGGACCTTGTTCTCCATGTTTCAGAGCTCCAGTGACAACTGCTGTGGCCTGCCTCCTTTAGTTCTTCTTACAGCCCTTCTTCTAAGACCCCACATAAGCCATGCCCATACACCACCTCACCTTGCTCTTCAGTTCTAAAATGGGTCTAAATTCATCTCATGCCCACATGCACAAAGATCCTTGTTTCTGCAGCTCCGGAGGTAAGTTTGACCCTCTAGCAACTCTGAGCAATCTTCTCTTCCAGAGTCCAAGCCTTCCCTTCTTGTAGTGCCAGGTGCACTTTCAAACTAATCAAGATATAAACCTTGATTAATCAGGGAACCACTGTGCTTTGTTCAGAGACAATCCGTGTTCATGTAATGCTTTTCACTTACACCTTATCCCCTGTCCGGATTGACACAGAAAACAACAAAGACCAGCTTCACATTATCACAGAATCGCAGAACATTAGGGGTTGGAAGGGACCTCGAAAGATCATCTAGTCCAATCTCCCTACCACAGCAGGATCACCTAGATCAAGTCACACAGGACCATGTCCAGGCAGTTCTTAAATGTCTCCAGAGAAGGAGACTCCATAATCCCCCTAGTCAGCCGGTTCCAGTGCTCTGTCACCATCACCTGAAACAGTCTTGACTCTTTTTTTTCCTCCCTAAGGACTTGTCACTTTCATAGACTTAAAATACACATTTGATGCTCCCTAAATTTAAAAGCAGAAGACTTGTAGTAATTTATTGCAGACATTTAAGGACAAGGGAATAATAATAGACTGTTGACACAAGAGTATGACTTGTATGGGTTTTGCTTTGGGCAAAAATCTGTGGTGCTTGGTCCCAAGGAACAATCTCAGTAGTTTAAAGGTGTGTCTGTGTAGACACAGCCACCCTAGTTCCAGGGCTGCTCTGCTTGATAGTGCTTAAGGCCCAATATATCATTTACATTTTTCTTTACTCCTTCAAATGCCTGTTTCTTGGTATCTCACCATACGCCCACAATGTGCTAACTGTCTCAAGAGTTCACAGGCTTCTGATAAGCATGTGCAGAATCTAGAAAGATAAGTTAGGCATCCCTATAAATCACTGAACTTCTTCCCACCCTTTAGTCCCTAAACACTCTACATTTTTCAGAGCGCAGCTGGAGTCTCTCAAAAGTCAGCAGATGTCTAGCACAGGAAGCACGGGTTTTCTCACCAGTTCTCCGGGCTTGTTTCAGCAGGTGTATGGCTACCTCTTTGTGCAGGACTGGCCACTCCTTCTGCTCATCTTTCACTGCAGCTAATGAAAGTCTATATTCTTGCTGCCTGCCTGTCCAATATGCTTCTGTCTTCAGCTGACCATGAGAAGTCCTTTTTCACACTGAGGATATTTTGGTGTTGCACTGGAGTAGCCAACAAAACCCACAAAGATTTGCAGTTCCCTGGCTCTCTGCACAGAAAGTCACACGTGTCCTTCTTGTGTGACGTCTAAGTGGAACTATTTTTCCAGTTATGGTTCTTGCTTAAGATCATCATAGAATCATAGAATCACAGAATCACAGAGCATTACGGATTGGAAGGGACCTTGAAAGATCATCTAGTCCAATCCCCCTGCCACAGCAGGATCACCTAGATCAAGTCACACAG
>JAOXOE010000343.1:26852568-26865794 GCA_028565055.1 Phoeniculus purpureus | reverse complement strand
TAGGTGATCCTGCTGTGGCAGGGGGATTGGACTAGATGATCTTTCAAGGTCCCTTCCAAACCCTAATGTTCTGTGATTCTGTGATCACTAGAATGCTTCCATGATGGAAGCCACATGTACTATACAGTTTCCTGATGTTGCTCATTATTTTTCATTTGAAAAGATTTCTGCTCATTTTGAAGTCCCTAGCATATTTTTCATTTGTTAAGGTCTTTCCTTTGTAAAATTTACCTTTGTAAATTCTTCAAAATGTGAAACAAATATATTCATGATATCCAGTGTTGATGCATATTTATATGAGAAGAGATTCTCATATAAAGAGGTAAAGAATTGGTGGTTTGCATTTTTTTCATATAATTTATCTCTGACAGTGGATGTCTGCCTGGGGATACAGCAGAGAATCTACAACACTACCAAAAGGATACCTCAACCACAAAAATATTCACAGTCAGAGTATGAAACTGCCCAAGCCAAGGCAGTCCCTGCTAGTCACCAGAACTGTAGTGGGTAAGAGTTTCAAAACAACAGCAAGAGTTAAATGAAGAAGACCATAAAAAGGAGCTCTGGCTAAAAGGAATTGGTTATCTGAACAGAAGATGATTGTGGTGGAAGGGTGGACAGGTATGTTTGTGCTCAGACTACCAAGTTACTGCTGTTCCAATTCTAACCAAAAGTTTTAGAAAGTGAATTGAAGAAGCTCCAGTGCTGTTGTAGTGTAACAGCAAATATGAAATCAAACTTCAAGGAAGTCCCTAGTGCAGAAAGCATAAATGGGTTTCCTGCTATCAACAACAGATGCAACTACAGAGATCTGTAACCTGCAAATGTAACAGCAGCCAAAGTTAAAGAACACTCAGACACAAAGTTTGCTCAGAAAAACCCATCCCCTGTCTTTGCAGCAGCACAATGTTGTCCTCTGGTGTAACATGTATTGGAAGAAAGTTTAAACCAAACATAGCCACAGCCTGGGGCAAGGAGAGTTGCAGAGGGCAAGGCTGCCTTTTCTTCATGCTTAACAAGACAAAGTTAGGAAGGGAATAATAACCAAAGGGACTGGCTTTTCCTCTCTCTTAACAGCTTTATTGAACACCTAGAAAATAGGTTTTTCACACACTCCACTGCTGCCCCGTAATATTTAGATATTCATTTCTACAACGAGTGAGATCACTACACAGAACCACATCTGAAAAGCATTTGCTGCCCAATTTTTCACCCATGTAAATATTGCCTGAGCAGTTTTTACCTCACCACTTATTTACTTCTATTGTAATCAGAACTTTGTGAAGTGCCGAAAGTTCACTAAACACGCCAACCTTTTCCCCCATCCTAATCAAAAATTAATAAAAACATGCCAAAGGCAAACGCTTTTTAACTTCCATCCAGTTTCTCATTACCATTCCCCTTCTCGTCTCCTCCTTCACTCAAATGCTTGGATCAGAGACTTGCTCTAAGGCATGCGTTGTAGGTAACAGGCACTTGTTCATTTTAATGACTCTCTCGAAATGAATACAAGAAAGGCTTTACTCTTGTTTTCAAATAAGGATGTCCAAGCATTAGGAAAGTGAGTCTTGTGTAACATATTTCATGCTGGGCATGTAATGAACTTGAGAACAACAACTGCTTGCAGTCCTACCCACAATTTCTGCTGGACATCTATTGGAAGATGATGCTAGTCAGTGAGCACACGGTGATTAGATGAAAAGGTAAAGATGAATATCCTGAATGAGGCCAAACCAAACATTTCTTGACATTTCTCATAAAACTGGAGCTTGTGGGGCCCGTGGCAAAATCAATGCCTCAGTGAAATCAACATCTCTGTCTGTTCTACTTAGAGTAGTTTGTCGAGATTCATGCTCTGGGGACATCCCAACTTTCATTGCCTCTCATCTATGGCAGACTCTCCTGGCTCAGTTATCAAGACTCAGAGCTTTGTTTTTGCCTGATCAGAAAACATCTCAAAGGTCTAATTTAGAGTAGCATTCCATTCACTGGTATTTTTACTTGTACCAAGCAGTAGAATTAAGGAAAGAAAAGACTGTTTCAACATTCACCACCTCATGAGATCTATAGTGACACTAAATGTGAGCTTAGTAGCACACAAGAACATGTAAAAAGCCACAAGCAATGACCTTTCAAGGATTAGTATCAAATTAGTGTACTGTTCTGGGAGATGAGTCACTGTTCAAGGTTTGGGATCTAAAAGCAAAACAATGGAAGTCAAATAATCCTGAACTTCCATCCTGGATTAAGTGTGAGAAGGCAAAATGTGCTTCCCATTCTCATCCAAGAAAACATTGCAGGATTAGATGACACTTACTCTCACCCACAGCTATAGACAGGGGAGTAGCCAGGAATTCAGGGAGGTTGTTGTTACAAAAGTAGATATTGAATATCCCTTGGCCTGGTTTTGCAACAGAGATCTGCCCTGAGGCTTCCCAGTCACTGAAGCAACAAAGCCAGTGAGCCACACCAAGTTCTCACTGCCAAAGCCAAAACCCACATCTGAACAGAGAGTCCCTAACCTGTCCTCAGCAGGGCACACAAACCTGCCTTACATCTTCCCTAGGGGCTTGGCTTTCTTGGCAAATTAGGAACAATAACACACAAATATTCGCAGCTGTCTCAGACTCCACAAGGTCTCTTCTTTCCCTCACTGCTACCTTCTTTTTGCCTGGAGAGTTTTTTGTTCTCGCTCACAAGACAGTTGGCAAGTAGCGGTTGAAACAACTGGGAACAAAACCTTGACTTTTGCTCTTTTCTGCAAGTCTGCACACAAAATAATTCTGTATCTGGGAACAGAATCTAAGGAAGGGGAGAAAAATCAAGTGAAACTCTCAGCAGCTTCACTGTGAAGCATCAGCAGGATGTGTTTAGTAGGGTGGGGGAATTGCCAAGGCTCGATCAAGGGAGAGCTGTTAGAGCTGATCTGGCAGCCTCATGTCACCAGGGTTGGAATGTGGTCACTGCTGACTGCAAAAAGCTCAGAAAGAAAATTATGTGAGGTGGGCAATTGTGTGTGTGTGTGCAGAGATTGGCAGAGTACACAACTGCAAATCAGGTTGTTGAAGTTGCCTTCTAGCCTAGCCTCATATTTCTTGCCTGGAACTTAATGTCTTTATTTTCCCCTTCTCTGATCTTGACCCTTTATTTAATAAGGTTTTTTTTTCCTTTTTCTGTCCTTTTTTTTAATGTTAAAAAAAATAGTGTAACATCTCTCAGACTTCTTTTACAGAATTTCTCATCTTCCTCACTGTTGCAAGAGAGAACAGCTCAGCTTTGCTTTGTCAAGGCAGGGTTTTTATTGATCACACACACAGAATCACAGAGAACATTAGGGATTGGAAGGGACCTCGAAAGAGCATCTAGTCTAAACCCCCTGCCAGAGCAGGGCCACCTAGATGATACTTTCCTACAAACACGCCATTCAGTAATGTAAAAATGCAGACGTTTCAAAGCTGAAATGAAAACAGATCTCTGGGCTCTGTAATTCTCCATCACTGCTTGCACTTGGATGCTTCATGATCTGCAATACCCCTCACTGTATTTTTCAAAGCTATGTGTAATGAAGGTGACCTTTTTACTTCTCAGAAAGTCTTAAATAATTAATTATCTTCTGGTACTAACGTCAAATAAACACAGTCATCATTTCTTGATCTTTCTGACAGTAGTGGAGAAAAAGCAACGTATTTAAGTCTCACGAAGTTTCTTTGATGAAACTGGTCTTGTTTGGATTTACAATGCTCTCTTGTGGCCGGATGAGGAATCTACAGCACAATAACATGCTGCTACCTTTGCAACATCGTTAGTCCTTTTGGCCACTTACAGAATCACAGAACATCGGAAGAGACCACAAAAGATCATGTCTTTCCCAAACTAAAAAAAAAAAAATCTACAGACATCAAAATCTGCCAAAACACTTGTTTTAGAGATGTGTAGTCCTTGGCTTTTTTCACTAAGCAAGTTAGCTAAACAGTTAATTTATCAAAAAGACCCTCTAAATAGTTAACTATTTGAAAACTGTGTGGGGAAAAAATATTGCTGCTGCTGTTGAAGTAATAATTTAATATGAACTTCTGTATTCATTGTAAACAATTTAGCATGGATCTTTTAAATCTATCTTTCACAGCTTTTCAGTTGTATCTCCAACTCTACTTGAGAACCACAGGCTAAATGTTAAAAAATAAATGGACATAGAATTGAGGAAACTGCTTCACTCTGCCAGTGATCTGCCTCCATGGTACTGAGCAAAGTTTCAAGATTCACATTTTCTCAGGCCATGAGATAGGATATGGGACTGCAACTGAGGAAGCCACCATGGGGCAGTAGGGAGGTCTGTCCTATGGAGCCATGAACTAGTGCCACTCATGCATTTGTGGCAGGTCATTGGACCATGCAGATGCAAAACCTGTCCTTACCACTGTCACAGGCCATCCAGCCCTTCACAGTGCTCCCCTTTCTCCTACTTCAGAAGTGCCAGAACTCAGAAATAGAAAGACGGGCAAAAATTTCTTATAAGGTCAAGAACACACAATCAAATGATGTGACAGAGAAGACCTTTTCCAATCTCCATTGGAGTAGGAGATTCAAGAAGAATCACCGAATGTCGGGAACCGGAAGGGAACTCGAAAGATGATCTAGTCCAATCCCCCTGTCAGAGGGCAATCTAGCACCTCAAGTCTTCACTTCTAATTGAAGATATTTCCCCCTAGCAAGGATGTCTCAATTTCTAACAGTCTTCCAAATTAATTGACCCACAAGCATTCATGGGAAGGAGAAAAATTTGAAGGCAATTTTCAATTATTCTTTTGATCTGAAAGACAATTAACTGCCAAGTCATTAACTTAAGAAGAATCTCTCAAAGCTACAAAATTTTCACATTTACCACATAGAACCTTTCAAGTGCTGAGAACTGATGTTGACACGTGACTGATTCTTCTATTCTGATGAGAAACTGCAGAAATCCAGGTTCTTGTAGGAGGTGCAGAGAGAAATAGTCTTTTTTGGCTTTTCACCCAGGACCTTGGATGGAAAGCAGCAGGTTGGATAACAACAGCTGTGTGCTTGTAGAGAAGATATTAGTTTGCTACAGTGGACAATATAAAACAGAGCAGGACAGCGGGGTTACGTAGAGATAGACAATCAAGTGTGTATTCTGCTGATGGCTGTGCTTCTTGGACAGGGCTACAGAATTGTCAGTCAACACAACCTTATACATAAGAAGTTAGGAAGATACAAGCATGGAAGGAAGGAATGAAGGAAACCCAGAATCAAGGGGCATCAAAAATTGAACTTAAATCCTAGTTATTATTTGGTTATTATAGTTTGGTATGGCTCAGTGATTTGGCATTTTGGGAATTATTCATCGTATTTTCCAATTGTGTTAAAATAGCTGCTCAAAGGAAACATTAGATGTGATATATCAAGCATAATATTTAAGACTTCATCACAGAGAGTTTTCAAATAGAAAATTTCAGGATAAGAACCCTTTTTCTCTTCCTGTTCTGTTCCTGCTAAATTTGGGTTGCACTTCAAATATTTCAGAGTTTATAAATAACCTTGACATTCTTCCTCTGTCTTACTGCATAGGTAATTTTAGCATCGCTGTTGGATAGTTAGTGAATAATAGCCTTGGAAATAAAAAAAACAGAAAATGATGATGACCTTTTTTTTACAGAAACTAATTAAATTACTGAATGTAAACCAGAAGATTAGACTTAAAATTCTTCCTCAAGTTTATTCTCTTTTGAGAACCTGCTTTTAAGGATGTTTGACCCTAGCTGGGGGACAGATAACCACCAGAGCCACTCTGTCACTCCACCTTCTTAGATGCACAGAGGAGAGAAAAATAGGAGAGGTTGGTGGGTAAACATAACAGCAGTTTAATAAAGCAGAAAGCAAAAGATGCTGGCTGGTCCATTGCCCACACTATAGATTAGCAGCTTCCCTCTGTCCTTCAAACAAAGCAAGGAAAAATGGAGGGTACCAGTCCGCGCCGTTGCACCGCGTGCAGCGGGCACTTGGAGATTGGAACCCTGCCGGTGCCCCGTTCTGCCGGTGCTCAGCTGGCAACTGTGCACCCAAACCCCGCAGCCCACCTTCCCCTTGCGAAAGCAGAGCCGCACTTAGAACCAGTCTAAGGCAAAACAAAACGTCTTAAAGTGCGAGACAGATCCCCTCTGTATCTACCAGTAACAGTTGATAAAAGTTTAACTAGAGGGCAGTATGCAGGAGAAAGCATGGGTCTTCACTCCTCCACGGCTGACCGGGCCTGCGCCCATCACTCCCTACTGGTTTATTTCCTCATGGTCTTCCAGGACCCTCCTACTGTGGTGTAGAGGGGAGTGGTTTGGGAGATACGCAAGTTCTTTTTCTGGGTCTTGTCGTATAACCCAGCACAGTGACCAACCAGGAGACAGCACACTGGAGTCACCATCCAGTTGTCACTGTCTCTAGAAAAACAACTCCTAGAGGCACCAACCTGGGGTCACGAACTTGGAGTCATCACACAGGGGGCACCAGCGGGGAGTCATCAGCCAGGAGTGACCACAGCAGGGTGACTACCCCAGATTCACCAACTCAGAGACACCACCTCAGAGTCAATAACTGGGAGTCACTACCCCAGAGACACCACCCCGGAATCACCACATGGAAGTCACCTCACAGGAGTCAACAACCAGGGCTCACCACCCTGGAGTCACCACGCAGAAGTAACCACACCAGAGTCACCATTTCACAAAAAACAATCATTTCACATCAATAAATTCGGGTTTTCTGTCAGAAGTGTCACCTGCCCCATAACCCACATGAACTTACATCACATTTTCCCTCCAGAACTGTCCATTCCCACCCCATTAATTTCCCTATGTGATTGTAAGACAACACAAAGCACCCCAGACTCACTACTCCTTCAAAAAACCTTTTACTTCTCCTGTATCAACTCGGGTTTTCTGTCACAAACAAACCACACACCCCACCCTGCCTCAGCTTCCCTCAGCTTTTCCCGCCGAAACTTCCCCTTCTGGCCCCTTCTCGGGGGGCTACCTGGGGGCTTTCAAGGTGACAATAAATTACCCCCAGGTTTCACCTCCTCAAAGATGATTTTGTTTTTCACCTACGTTAACTCAGGTTTTGTGTCAGAAATACTCTACCTCGCGGCTCTCCGTCCCTCTGCCCGGCGGAGCCTGGGGCGTCGGCGCTCCGTCCTTTTTAAACTCGGCGCCGCCACCACCTGGCGAACCCGAGCGCGGGTTGCGCGGGCTCTGCGCGCCCCCTCGCGGCAGAACCGCAGTACTGCAGCCCAGGTTGGGACTCGCGGAACGGCCACCGTCCCCGCAGGGGATAGCTCTGGCACCAGCTCTGTTCCCCCTTATCCCAGCACCTCACCTGCCCCTGGTCTGTCCGTTCACCTTTTGCGCCACCAAGAACCATCACCCAGCATCTCTCATCTCCTTACTGCCTCCCCTACTCAACTAGACCGTGGCAGAGCTCCCTCTATTTCACCCCAGCCAGTCCATTCAACTCCACAGGCTACTGCAGAGCTCAGCTTAACACAAGAGGCACTCTCAGTTCCTTCAATAATTTTTCTTAAAAATCTGAAAATAAGCATGATGTGCTCTTCTCCAATTTTTCTAGTGCATATTGCTACTTCAGATAATTTTTACATCAATCTGCTGCATTCACAGAACAAGTACTTTGGCAGTATTGATGTCTCTCAACAAAACCCATAGCTTTGATGATGCAGAAGGATTCAGGAAGAGATCAAAAACAATAAATACCATTGTTCAGCTTCCAATACTCAGATCTCAAGAACTGAACTGGGGTTCTGAGACTGGTAGTCACCATGGGATCAGGCTTCACATGTAAACATCAGGATGAAAATTGCTTTTCAAGTGTAAAATTCCCTTCATTTTGTTCTGGTGTATGACTGTTCCTACATATCTTTAATTTGCATGAATGTGCGTTTGGTTCCGCCATACCTGTGACCATCCATGTACCTATATTTTGGAACAGGCCAGTGAACTAGTTCAGTATATGATGGATTCTTACAAAAACCTTTAATTTTATTGTATAAGGTTATTGAAGTGTCAGAACTGCACTAGTCAAGCCAGGGAAGACCATACTGCTACATTAAAAATCATTTAAACTCCTCTTTAGATACATTTAAACTCCTCTTTAGATACATTTAAACTCCTCTTTAGATACATTTAAACTCATCTTTAGATACAATGTTGTGCCGTGTAGCATCTTGCTGTTGGCCAGCAGCTGCTCCTGTCACTTACTGATACAGCTGTAAGCTTTAACACAGCGAATCATCTCCTTGCCAGAAGCTTTTCAGAGGGTCTTTTTAAGTTGGGTTTTTTTATGTAGTTGGCTTGAAAAAAGGCAACCACATTTCTGCACTTCTTGCAATTCCTCTTGGTTTTATTCTTTTGTGTTGCTTCAGTTTGTTGTTAAAATCAGAACTGGTGGGACAGCATTTCATGAAATGCAGAAGCATCTCAACACTGGTATCAGTTTGAAGTAGATCCAAGAGGCTTGTTAGTGTTTCAAAGGTAAAAGTACCATAAATATACAGTTTGGATTGCTGGGATAGAAGACTAATAAAATCTAGAGGGTAGTTGAAAGGCAAGTTGCCAAGCTCTGTAAAATATCACAAAATTCATAGAATACCCTGATGAATCACAGAATCACAGAACATTAGGGATTGCAAGGGACCTCGAAAGATTGTCTAGTCCAATCCCCCGATAAAGCACGATCACCTAGATCAAGTCTTTTAAACATGGAAGGAAATTCATAGGTTCCACAGTATGCGTCCACGGTATGTACTTCAACTCAGTCTAACTGGCCCTGTGATAGCACTCCTTCCAGAGCCCCCGGCAGCAAGCACAAGCGGGAACAGACAGCAAGTATCACTTTGTGTACCACTATTACCAACAAAATTGGAGCCTCAAAAATAAATTGCATCTGTGCTCAAAGGCACAGATTGGCAAGGCCTCCTTCTGTGACCGCTGTATGCTTCCCTCACATGAAGTAAGGGAGTTGCTCTTAAAACACAAAAAGTAACAGACCCTTGTATTGCATTTCTTCAGTCCTATCCAGAGGTACACTGATAGAACTGACAAAAATCTATCAAGAAATCTAAGTTTCAATGTGTCCCAGTGGAAGCTTAGAAAAAGGTTTGGAAAAGTACAAAGTAATGGTTAAGCAAAGTTATTAAGCTTTAAGGTACTTTTTCTTCTAACTTGAAGTAGAAGAAAATATAGCTATACTCCACTCTACTATAGTTATGGTAAACCTATGCACGATACAACTTTTTCCTTCAGAATTATGAATAATGTTACAGCAATAATCTAAACGGATGCACACTTCTATTTGAGAAGGAGCTTCTTCACGGTGAGGGTGACAGAGTACTGGAACAGGCTGCCTAGAGGGGTTGTGGTGTCCCCTTCTCCGGAGATGTTTAAGACCCACCTGGATATGTTCCTGTGTGACTGGATCTAGGTGATCCTGCTGTGGCAGGGGGATTGGACTAGATTGATCTTTCAAGATTGATCTTTCCAATCCCTAATGTTTTGTGATTTCATATCTGTTGCTTTTTCTATTAGTAGAAGATATACCTATTATTTCTCAAAACAGAGGGTCAGACACAGATGGTGAGAGAATGTATTAGCCATCTCTACAGTGTAAATGATGGTAAAACTTTGAATTAATTTGATGAATTATGGATTTAAATCATATAAAAATTGTTGAGTAGCTTAGAAAGCATCATTTCTTCATCATTCTTTTATTAGTTGCATAGCAGAATGTTTTTCTTCATATATATAAATATGTGGCCAGTCTATGTAATTGATTTGTCTCTCATTTTTGAAGGCATCTTAAACTATATTGATCTCACTGTCTCTTGGAAAGTAAAAGCAGAAGGTATTCCAGTTGGCCCATGTTACAGACAGATACGTAAATACTACAGTGTCTCTTAAGAATTTCACATTTGCTTTGGATGCCTTTGATGCTTTGCTCTACTGTGAAAGGCTTCCAAACAGGAAGCTACTTTTCTGTAGTGAATACAGGGAAAACCCAGCAATGTGAATGAAGAAGCAAAATGCATCATTTCTGTGTATAGATGGTAACAGATGAAGTATTTTGTGAGTTGTAAGTCTCTTTGGACATATAAAACTATTCTAAATATTAAGTGATTTTCCAACGTTCAGGCAGGAACTGCTGGATATCAGAATAGCAAGGTAGTCATATGCTGGTAGATACAGTTATTTCTCACTTTTTTAATACTAAGTGCAAATTCCAACCCTTCAACAGGAAAAAGATCAGATGGAACAGTGTATTCATTGTTTCATGGGCTTTTTGATAGTAAGACCCCATTTTCAGTAAAAAAGTCTTTCAGATTTTGTTTTTCTTCTTAGTCACAGAGGATAGACTCATGTGGGTCTTTGCTGGAATTTTGAGGGAGTAATTTTGGTGATTCTTCTAGCTTAGAAGTCATATAGGAATTGCCAGTCATAGACAGGGTTGGCTATATTTTATGGAGATCATCCAGTACACCACTCTGCCACAGCAGCTTGGCACTGAAAGAGACATTTAGTCTCTTATTCTGTCATTCTCTTAGGTCTGGATCACAGAATCACAAAACATGAGGGATTGGAAGGGACCACGAAAGATCGTCTAGTCCAATCCCCCTGCCACAGCAGGATCACCTAGACTCAGTATGCTCATTAGTAACCCTAAAACTAATTCTCATCTATATGCAATTAAAAATGCACCTAAATCGAAGTCATGCCTCAGCTCACGACTACTGATGAGCTCTGAGTGAAGCAGCACCTAGATAAGAATGTTGAATATAACTCCTTGTATCTTATCTGTGTGGGCCCAAGCCAAGAATCTCTGTACAAATAATTCATTCTCAAAACTAGCATTAACCAGACTGACAGATTATTCTTTCCTTTTAAAAATAGTCATCAAAGGCAGTCTGTCACTGTGTCAGACATACATTGGTAAAAAATGCACTTGCTACTCAAGGCATGGAGAAAGACCAACAAGATCTCAACTTCTGATTACAAAAGTCAAGGACTTGTCACCTATCACTCACCAGAAAAGTCTCTTTGATAATCGTATGATAATAAATTCATTATGCCTAGTGTTTTTGCAAAGGTTTACTTTGGCTTTCAAAAATAGTGGAAGCAAAACAGCCGTCATGCTTTATGAGAAGCACAATGTAAACAAGTATTTACTGTTGTCTCTAATCAGGCACTTGGCTGGAAGTAAATGTATTTTCTCTTGGTTTCTGTCTGTCTTGTCAACATTACAGCAGCTGTGATTACTCTTCAGCTCTTACTGATTAGTGCCAATGCCTTCCACAGCACATCCTGAGATCCAGAATTTGGTGGAGTGTGGAATAAGTAGGCAGAAATGAAACATCATCAACATCTTGTTGCAAGCTGAGAAGAAAGGATGTGAATACCAGAATATGAAATTTATTTATCATATCAGGAACACAACAAGGAAAGTTTATATTATTACAATTTATTACTCCAGGCCAGGTTCCCAGACAATAGTACTGTACCAAATACAGTTGGTTATGTAGAAGGGTTGGGATGACACAATAGCATAAGCCAAGGAGCCAACTCAGTTAACTCCTGAGGAGTTCCTGTGTTAACATAACACTGTTAAAATTTCCTTTTCCTTTCCTGCTTAAAATGTCTTTTAAGGTGATTTGATGAACTGAGTGTCCTAGTTTACCTTCAGTCCAGCAGGGTCCAGGTACAGATGATCACTGCAAGCCTTACAAACTGTCCCCTCAGCTGTCTCTCAGCAGAGGACAAACCCTGTTCTCTCCTTCTGCTCCCTACAAACAAGTATCTGACAAGAAAGAAAATTCTGCAAGGAGAACAGAAGCCACTTTCCTCAACTGCTTCTTCCTTACTCACTCCACACACCCCCGCCACGGGGTTTTATAGAGGGAAGGTATGATCAAGGCAGTAAGAGGTAATACACCATGTGACAGGATTTTTTAGCTGAATAATACTCTTAAATATTCAGCCTACACATTAATCATTGAGTGACATCAAGGATTCTCTTCAAAATTGGATCTGACTAGTGCACTTAATTTACCTACTGCAGCAAGCAGCTGTTCAGCTTCTGCTGAGTCTAAAAGCAAATGTAATTAGTGTGTGTTCACCACTGCTTCCTCATTACATTGCCAGCCCGTATCATTGGAACAGTTAATTACTGCACAGACAATGGGTTGACTTACCTGATACAGTACATGATTGTTCATCATTGATTCATTTTTTTCTTCTTTGGTAATCTTGTTAACATCCCTGACAGCACTTAACAGCAAATCCCCTTGATCTTTTGCTTTATTATGCCTTCTCAAACGTTCCTCAAATTCTCCAGGTAGCTTACTTGTCTAGACGTTAACAAGACACAAAGTACAACATCAGTTGACATGGAGTATAACTGGAGGGATAACTTGATTATGGAGTTGCAATAAAATGTGCTGCCCCTCTCAGCTTATGCATCTCAGTCTTTCTTGTTCTCAGCAGACCCCCCCCACTCCTACTGAGGATTTTTTTTTCAATGGCTTTGATTTATATTTTTAGTCCCCCCCACCCCCCGTGCCTCATTACTCCATCACTACAACGGAGGTAGCAACTTCCCAGCCCTGTCTACCAGATGTGACAGGTTCCTCCCAGATACAACCTTTTTCCTCTAAATGAAGTTCATCTGGATGAAATATGAGGACTGTACATTTATCAGTGACTGGTGAAGGACAAATTGTACAATACATCTGCCAGTCTTGGATGTTACTGCAATGCACGTGCAGATCAGCTGGGCTCTGCTGGCACAGTAAAGCACCACACTTCTCAGAAATGCCACCTTTAGTCCTTTCCTGCACATGTTCCACATTATTGCCAGGCATATGCAAAACAGCTCTAAGCTGTCCTGCTGCATCCGTCTCCCATCGCACTGCAAACACACCTGGCTACCCTGGCAAAGGAAGGTCACCTAAGTTGTTAAGTTTTGGTAACTTGCACAGTGCTGCACCTTCATTTCTCATCACTTTGATACGTGGCCATACCTGGAAGAAAAAATTATAAAGAAACAAGGAAATACATTTTTAAAAAACAGGATATAAGATCACAGAATTACAGAACATTAGGGATTGGAAGGGACCTCAAAAGATCATCTAGTCCAATCCCCCTGCCACAGCAGGA
>JAOXOE010000343.1:26831461-26852468 GCA_028565055.1 Phoeniculus purpureus | reverse complement strand
GGAGTCTCCTTCTCTGGAGATGTTTAAAACCCGCCTGGCCATGTTCCTGTGTGACTTGGTCTAGGTGATCCTGCTGTTGCGGGGGAGTGGACTGGATGATCTTTCGAGGTCCCTTCCAATCCCTAATGATTCTATGATTTTAATATGCTTTAGCGTTGTGCTGTGCCCTGGGCTCAATGCAGATGCCTCTGAGCGATGCACATTGCCTGACAAGACAGCAGGAGTAAGGAAAACACGTATTTTGATTTATAAACCGCAGTGTTACAATACTGCAAAGGACTATAACCAGCGCTTAATTGTTAGTACAACTTTGGGAACTTACAGTTAAGTACATCAAGTTTTCAAACCCTAGCAGTCTCTTTTCCTTCAGGGCAAACGTCCTGTGTAGCACTGCACCCACAAGAAACCAAAGACTTTTTAATGTGTGACATTCTAGCTGCGTTTTAGCACTTAATCGACACCCATTTTTCTTTCTGTCCAGATACAACAAGCTGCAAAAGCCTGATAAATTTCTTCTAGCAGTCTCAATCTTTCCCACCTTTCACAGGAGGTCCATGAATACTGAGACTTTCTTTTACTTTCATCTCTCAAGTATCCCAAAACAGCAGCATTAAGGTTCCAGCATGACCCAATATAGGGATTATAAATGGTGTTTCTACAAAATACAAGATGTAATGGAATAGACTGTAAGTGAGGAGCTGCTGGAGCTCTTTTGCTGTTGGAAGGAAGCTCATTCGGGCAGCTCCAGGGAGGGCGAAATCTCTCCATGACCCACATGGAGACAGCTTTGTTATTTGGACTTCTCTGGGGAGTTGTAGTTGGTGCAGCCTGCTCACACCCAGAGTTAGCAGATGGAGTCGGAGCTGTATATCTGCCCTGACTCCCTGTAGATCATTAAAAAAGGAAAAGAATGCTGATTTAAGGCTGCACAGACCTCAGTTACCAGGACTGTGGTGACTCCTTTTCTCTCACAGCTCTACAAACCCACCCGCTTAGGTCAGGGCCACATGTTTGGAGCTCTATAACCTGATGAAAAGAGAAAGAGCTTGTGTTTCTGAGCCAGGATTTCACCCTGCAGATGGAATTTTCAGGGCAACATTTTTATATTTATAAATATGAAAAGGGTGGGTGTCAGAAGGATGGAGCCAGGCTCTGCTGAGTGGCATCCAATGATAGGACAGGGGGCAAAAGGTGTGAGCTGGAACAGAGGATGTTCCACATCGGTATGAGAGGGAACTTATTCCCAGTGAGGGTGACAGAGCACTGGAAGGGGCTGCCCAGGGGGGCTGTGGAGTCTCCTTCTCTGGAGGCGTTTAAAACTCACCTGGATGTGTTCCTGTGTGACTGGATGTAGTTGATCCTACTGTGGTGGGGGGATTGGACTAGATGATCTTCCAAGGTCCTTCTAATCCCTAATGTTCTGTGATTCTGTGAATAAAGCAATAATGAATCCTAGGCATGTTTGTAAATCCCTTTAATATGGCTCTGGAGACTGAGTGATATATAGTGACAAGAAGAGTTGGCTTGCTACTCAATTTCTCATCCAGCACAGAGATGCAGAGCCAAAACTGTGCATAGTTTTGTGTCTTTATTTTGGTTCAAATAAAGATTTTATTGTGCAGCATCCACTTTTTCCTATTGTAAGCAGTACTGTGCATTTTGATGTATGAACTCCGCTCTGATTCACTTTTATACCTTCTCTCTCTGTCCTTGCATCTAATGTGGACTTAGTCTCACCAGACTAAACACAGTCTGACACCTGTGCAGCTCTGAAAAGGCATCTTAGAGGTTACTCACAGTGTATAGGCAGCATTTCTCAGCGCTGAGATACGACATCCTTGGCATCCTCATTTCTTGGCTAGTTGCTCTGTCTGAAGGCCAGATGCTCATAATGGAGTACCATGAGGTACAAGATGACTCAAGGATCTGGTGAACAAGAAGAACATATTCATAATATGGTGTCTGGAAAACATCCCATTAACATAGCAAGAGAGCTGGCACAGGCCATCACAGCAGAACTGTTTCAAATTTAAGAAGCTGAAGATGTAACACCAGTGCAACTGGGTTAGAAACGACTGTCAGGAGAGGTTATGTAATGAAGGTGTGTAGGAGCCCTATATGGTGAGGTAGATGTACCTGTAGTCAGGCAATCTATCGTCTTTTCGATGTGGGTGGCACTCTCACCTCCCTTGTCTCTGCTCCATCTCCTCAGCTCCAGTGCTAACATCATACTGAGTACAGTGAGGTGTCAGGATGCTGAAGAACTGTCCATCTGCCAGGTCACAGTAGAAGAACCTGCAGCCCAGCCCTTACGACTATCTGGCAGGTGTGGAAAGGACCTGTCCAGGGTTGTTCATCACAAGCTTCTGGGAAGGAACCAAACTTTAAAGCTTACAGTGCTGCAAAAGTTTACTCTGCTGCAGGAGGTGGGGACTCACACCTAGGACCAAGGAAAGTGACAGGTTGTCTTAGCTTTGCATAAATCACAAGTATCTACTGATTCAGTGAAAACTGTGTTATCCAGAGGACCAAGAATCCCCACATAGGTGGCTCATCCTTCCATCATCTTCTTCTCCTTCATAGTTCTTTTGCCTCCTCCAAAGGAATAATATAGTAAATACACCCAGCATGTCATCATATGACTAAGGTACCTGCTTTGTTTCCTACATAGGGACACCTGAAGAAATATCTGTGTGTTAATCCACTTCCAAACCAGACCAGCTTGCAGAGTGGCACAGTGCGCTAACACTGTGCGGGTCCAGAGCCCAATAAACATGCAAACGAGTGAGTCTTTCCTAGGTGTCCATTTGCAAACTTACCATGTTTCACGTTAGGATGTAGGTGGCTAATAGGGATCCGGTTATTGCATTTCTTTAGATCATAGTGAATCTAATGTGGTTACTGTTTCTGCCTCCACAGATGCTGCTGGTGGGAAGAGTTTGGCTCAGGCTTCTACAAAGCTACTGCTATACCCCCAATGCCAAATCTTCTATCACAGCAAGAGCTGGTGCACAGTCCTGTTCAGATAACTAGGGAGGACTTTCTGCCTGACACAGGTAACAGGTCAGCGATGAAAATGTAGAAAACCAGCCCCTGTTTTCGTGACAACTCAGGAGTAAAAATGAGAGTTGAGCTAGACAAGTAACTTCTCTAGGAGACCTTTAGTCCAAATCTCAGTGCTACTTGACACCATTTCTGAGCCTCTAGGCATGACATACAAACCCCACACTTGATGGTGACATTACCCTTCATCGCAGCAGAATTTATTTCACCCATAAGCTCGTCTCACTGTCAATGTCTGGCAGCATTTGCTGGAGATGAAGAAAGAAGTTGAGGGATTTGTTCACGTCCCCTTGTCTACAAATCCTCATGTTTATGTCTGGGAACTATTTGTGCTATTTGCTGCTACAGGTCAGGGTTGTCTATGGACTGTGCATCTTATCATCATGCTTGTTTCCTATCTTGTTTTGCTTTTCTGAATTTAGTTTTGCTCTTTGTCCTAGTTTTCCCTTTTCCTGTTGACATAAACTTGTTTGAGCTGTTAAAGCTAGATTGATGTCTTGTTTTTCAAGGGCTCCTAAGGTTTTATCTCCTTGCATCACCAGCTACCACAAGGAGGTACAGCCAGATCATCTGGAATTGGGGGTCCAAAACAAGACAGCGTAAAGAGCAAAGAGATGATTTAACAGGTCAATTGGAAACTTTGCTTTAACAGTAAAAAAGGTAAAATATAAAGATAAACAAGGTGTGCTTCTGTAAGCCAAAGTCCGTGATCTGAAGGTCGCAATCTTTGGTCAGACTAGATGAAGAATGACTCTCTTCCCATTCAAGGACTGAAAAAAGTAATGATTCATACAGTCATAGAATAGTTTAGGTTGGAAAGTACATATAAAAGTTATCTGATCTTATGTGATGATCCAATCATATTATGATATCAGATCAGAGCCACATACAGAGCGAAATTTCAGTTGAGCACTTTTTGCCTTTTACTGGTGGAGGAATCACAGCCAAAACCACAGTTTCACTGGAACGTAGCACTCTGTAGATAACCTCATATCTACAGAGTTCCTGAAGAGACACTTCCCAGAAAGAGTTCCAGTATTCCACATCTTCATCATAGTTATAAATTAGAAAGATGTATTGTGGGAAACAAAGATAGATAGATATATATATAGGGAAAGAAAGATATATTTTGGGGAAGACATATATTGTGGAAAAAAGTAGGATTATTGAAAATGTGGGCTCCCAAAAAAACTAGAACTACATAGGATGGACTGACTCTCCTTTTCCATAGTTTGTTTTTGGTTTTGTAAGGAGTTTTATTCTTTTAGTCTTCTGACAGTGCTACAAATTGAACATGTTTTTCTCCCCTATACCATAAAGAAAGACTGGTAAGCAGTTTCACAGGAGCCCAGCACACAGGTGAACCCTGACAAATTCATAGAAATCGAGATACTTCTGAGGGAACACAAATTATCAGCATGACAGGTGTGATGGTGCCATTGTTCTACCAGTTTGTATGAAGTTGCAAATCAAATAAAAAGAAAAACAGTTGAAGAAGTGGTTTAAGAACATCCAATCACTTGATATTTATCAGGAAAAATAGACTTAATTTCAAACTTATTTTCTCTTTCAGTCCCTTTTTGCACACCAGCCATTTGCAGTAACATTTCTATAACGGGACCAGGGTGTTAACCAAACACCTTAATTTCTAAAATCTCCCTTGTGATAAGGAAGTACTATTTTACAGCCTGCCAAGATAAAACCTGCTCTTAAAACAAAAAGCTTCTAAAACTTCAGATATATCCATACAAGCCTATGAGATTTTCTTCACTTAACTTTCTCTAAAAGAGACCAAAACCATAGAACAGTTTCAGTTGGAAGAGACCTTCAAGATCATCAAGTTCAACCTTTTCCTATCCGTATCAGCACCACTAAACCATGCCCTGAAATGCAACATCTACCCTTCAATGCCTCCAGAGATGGTGACTCAACCCTCTTCCTAGGCAGGCTGCTCCAATGCCTGACAACCCTTTCAGGAAAGAAATTCCTCCTGACAGCCTGAAACTCCCCTGGTGCAGCTTAAGGCCATTTCCCCTGGTCCTATCACCCATAGTCACTAGAGAGAAGAGGCCAACCCCCACCTCTCTACAACCTCCCCTCCTTTCAAGTAGTTATAGAGATCTGAAGTCTCACATAGTCCATAGGCTTCTCTGTAGCCCCCACATCGCAATAATACAAATATTACAGATATTCTGAGCAAAGAAGTATTTTGCCCTGCTATACACGTGAATTTGCATGTTTCCTTCTCTAGACAGATGATAGGAATAGTCCTTCCAGGAAAATAAGCTGCTTTGCTTCCTCTGGGTCAAATGGTACTTTTAATCTTCAAATTACACACTGGACATGAGCAAACCAGTAATAGCAATTAATAATAAGACCAGTTGTTCTCCAGGTACCTAGTGTCCTGAGCTGGATGACACAAATGGGCAGCAGAATGAAATCTACATAATCTGTGGAGAAATGGTTAACGACCTGCTGTTCCACTTAGACACATGTGTGTCTATGGGGCCAGATGGCATCTACCCAAAGGTACTGAGGAAGCTGATGGAAGCGCTCATAAAGCTACTTTCCGTCATTCTTTATCAGCCCTGGCTAAGCTGGGAGACTGTGGTTGGCTGAAGGTTACCAAATGTGAGGCCCATCTACAGGAAGGGCCAGAAGGAGGATCCTGGGAACTACACACCTGTCAGTCTGACCTCAGTGCTGCAGTTGAAACCATGGTCTTTTCATAATCCTCTGCACAAATCCTCAGTACACAAATTCACAAACCTTGTGATCCAGACTTCACAGTGGCTTTGCTGTAGAAATATCCTCTGAAACACAGGCACCAGGTGAGATGAATTCAGGTGTGATGGTGGTTCTTAGCTCTAATTTTTTTACACATCCATTTTTCATTCTTTCAGTCACTGAAAACAAACTGCTCTCTGTTTAATAACACGGTATCGCTACTGGGGTTGATAATGGAATGAAAGTTGTTATCTGCAGATTGTCAGCTTGAGAGGAGTAATAGATTTGTTGCTGTTGATTAAAAGTTACCATTTACAATGAAGATAATGGTGATGATCGGATGATTACTTGTTGACATATAAAGTGAGTCACTGTCATCTGTTCTTCCTATGTGAAATAGATGTTCATGTGGTACTATAGATAAAATTCACATGTGCAACTGATACTAACAGGACACATTTGGACAGCCTGAGCAAATTACTAAAGTAATGAGACTATGTTATCGTTTCCCACCTAGTCCTAATCATTCTAGGAAAAAAAAAAATCACCAAAATCCATATAAAAAGGGAAATTTGCAGTGCCAGCATCCTTGTTACACTTAGTCTGACATCATAAAGGCCGTCTGACACCTTTATGTGGAAATAGACATTTCAGCCACTTGCCTCTCTTCCATACCTGCAGTTATCTGCAAGTCCCATTAAATGCTTAAAGACCTCATTATCCTCCACAAATGAACCATAGAGGGTCTTGACCTACACTGTGCTTGCAGAAGTGAAGCCCTATTGAGAACAGAAGAAAAGGGATCAAATCCTGCAGTATCCCTCTCCATCTCTGACAAGTTCTGTAAATCCTCAGTAAATAAAAGGTGTCAAGCTGTAACAAAAAATTTAGGCTTCAACTCTGCATCATTGTAGGTCATGTTTTGCTTCTGGTTTCGTAACCAACTTTGCTTCAGTCTTTGTAATGCTCCAGTTGGTTGTATGACCCAAGAAAAGTGGGAGCAAAAGCAGCTGGGAGAGTACAGGATTAATTGTCTGTATCTTTTTTTCAAGCACTGGAATGGGCTGCCCAGGGTGGTGGTGGAGTCACCATCCCTGGATGTATTTAAAAGCTGCTTAGATGTAGTGTTGGAGGATCTGGTTTAGGGGTGAGCTTGTAGAGTAGAGTTGATGGTTGGACTCGATGATCCCAAGAGTCTTTTCCAACCTGAATGATTCTATGATTCTTTTCAGCACAAATGCATAGAATAGAGTACTCAGCAAAAAAATCTAGAAACGTCCAGAACTGCATTGGACCTAAAACATGTCACCTCTGCTTGGTTCATCTCAGTTTCCCTCAGTTAGGCTTTCCTGCAGCTTAGCACCTCCATATCAGTCAAGACAGAAGAGCTTATAATTTTCTACAAGCGTTCATATTCACTTCTTCACCTCAGAGAAAATGAAGTGCTGTCAGCCATTTCAGGTGGTTATCAATTCCCTAGGTAGAGTAAAATCCTGCGTCCACTAATCATAGGCTGTCCTCACTTGTTAATGCAACAGCTGGTGCCAACCTGAGAGAGACAACTGCTGCCACACGACGTTTGACCAACTCAATTTAAACCCTTTCAAGACCATGAGAAGTACTGACCTGTAGTTTGAGAAATAACTGTTAAAAAGAACAGCTTGTCATCGTGTGTATGGTTTCTTAGAAGCCACCTTTGGGAGAAGTGATGACTTGATATTGAAACTGGGACATGCTGAAAGGCTGAAGTGAGGAAAGCTGCCAGAATGAAGTAGTTTTGCTCAGCACTGGATTCAGCTCTCACACATCTGCTCTCTAACTCACCGGATTGGTCCTGATGGCCTTCAGAAGGATCAGTGCCTGGACAGAAATTAAGAGGAGTATTTCTGAACACTTCTGAGGATCTGAGTACAGGTACTTTTTGGTTTATCAACAGACCTCTAACTCTGTAGACTCATTTGGGAAACCCAAGGACACAGAACACCTGATGCTAAAGCTTTTTTTATGAATATCGATTGAGTAATCAATTTTCAGAAACCCACCTATCTTCATTTTAACTCTTAAAGCAGGCAGATCTTTCGAGGCCACTTCCAATCCTAATGTCCAGTGATTCTGTGACTGTATAATAAGGTGCTGTTTTCTAATCAAATTATTTTTTTAAAAGTGTTTGAAAATAAAAGCAGTTCAAATTCAATTGTGTACATTGATTTTGAAGAATTTCGGGCAAACATAGACAAGATGGTTGTGCACCAACCACAGCTGCATGCAGACCAGGGGTAAGTAGTCAGAGATGAAATAAAAGCCAACAAATAAGAATATTCTGTGCTTAGACACTCAACTCTATGCACATAACTACTGCAAAATTGTCTGTATATCACAAATACAGTTTTAGGTCTTTTATTTCCCGCAAAGTGCAGCACTTACAATAGGGACATAAAACATCATCTGAACCAAAGAGCGTTTTTGCATGTGAAAGCAGTGATTCAGATGCAGTTAATTGACCTAATTCATTTTCATTATAATGCAGTCCAAGATTATATCCTTGTTTTATTATATCATAACGACTTCTTTAAGTTGACAGAAGTACAAAAATAAAGTGCAAAAGTAAGAACAGGAAACCTTGCTGCTGAACCCCACAATTTTCATACAAAATATGGATGCAAAATATTGTTTTAATAATAATAATAATTTGTATTGAAGTTCAAGTTATTTTGTGGTTTTGAAATTGATAGAAAGTGTGATTGTTCTGGAATTGGTCATCTTTGAAAACTTTTAAAGCACTGTTTCCCTCGTTTCATTTATTTAGACTTTCTCTATTGAATTGCGTAAACTCAAGTCCCTGTTCTGTATCATACCTCGTTGGTGCCATAGTTAAGTTAGGTCAGAAATTGTGAATTGATGGTGTAATCCAGTCCTGCTACCCCTCACTAGAGGACAAACAGTGCCAGTGAACACTGTTGCTCAAAAGCAGGAGATTGAATCACTGCAGATGTCTGAGTGAGGAGTGGGGGGGTTGCAGGGATCACTAGGGTGGCCCTGGCAGCATATCAGAAGCACAAGAGGGTCTGTGAAGCAGCTGTGTTCCCACCAAGTGAACTCTTCTCCTTGTGCTTTCCCTGCTGTGCTATTGCAGGTGCTAAACGAAATCTGGTTCACCCTGTTCTCTGCACTGGCAGCTGGCTCAGCTTGGAAATGAGCAACTACTGGCTGCCTTATGGCTCCAAATTCCATCTTCTACACATTGACAGCATCCTGCCAAAGGATCATTAGAGACAATTTTGTCATTTTGAGCTTGTAGGAAGAGTAATGCACAACCTTAACAGCTACCTAAAACTCTCACACTGACAGAAGTGAAGATCTAAAAGCAAGTAGTCAGACATTAATAAATCTTGGAAATGCATCATTAGCACTGGCCCTTTATGGAAACACATATTTGAACTAAGAGGAAAACACAAAAAGCTATTTGCATGTGCAGCTGTTTCTTCCATGAATTTGCAGTGCCACAAGGCAAGCAAGCAGAATTAAGCCTGTGACTACAATAAGGAGGCCCTGGGCTACAGTGTCTTGTTTGTGTCACCAGTTCATAGACTTATAGAATGGTCTGTGTTAGAAGGGACCTTAAAGATCTTCAAGTTCCAACGCCCCTGACATGGGCAGAGACACCTCACACCTGTCCAGGCTGCTGCTTTCATTTGCTCTTACATTTGCTTTGAAAGATGTCTCTTACTCCTGCACATTCTACAGGGCATGTAGGACCAGTGCCTGCTGCCATCTTGGAGCATCTGCACTGTCCTCACAGCAACTACAGCTTGAGAGGTTGACAAAGGACAATGGAGGCAGCAAAAGACTCCAGGTATCTCCAGATTCAAAGACAATAAAGCCCTTCACCCTGGATGGTTGCTGGAGGCCATTTGGCTACTGAAACTCCTACGCTGCTCTCTTCAAAATGTTGTGCCAACACCAGCTGTATCTCTGCTGTTTCCTGATGCACTAAAATCATGGCAGATGCCATCAGTGAACTCAGTTTTGCCAAGTCTTAATAATTCTGGGTACGCATCATGAACCCCTCCTGATGATTTACATTCATTACTAAATCTGCTCCTTTCCTGTCTGGTGAAAGTCTACACCATTCTGGATCCCTTTTCTGCCATCAGGGGCTATCGCACACTCAGCTGTGCTGGGTAGGTTGTCACAGAGAAATAGTTTCCTAGCCAGAATTCTCTGGGTGA
The DNA here is from genome assembly GCA_028565055.1 of Phoeniculus purpureus. Taxonomy (NCBI): domain Eukaryota; kingdom Metazoa; phylum Chordata; class Aves; order Bucerotiformes; family Phoeniculidae; genus Phoeniculus; species Phoeniculus purpureus. The sequence goes on along the minus strand of JAOXOE010000343.1, from coordinate 26,842,449 downwards.
GGACAGTGCTTAATAAAATCACACAGGCTGAGAACCCACAGGTAATTCATGTGCACATCTGCTACAGGTTTCAGAACTCCTCCACTTTCTTCTAAAAAAGAAAGAACACACTGATCCAAATGAAATTGCTATCAGTGTTGTGTCAATGGCCACCTACACCGTGCAGATAGTTGTATCCTCTCCTGCCGGCCAACTCCAGCATCCATGAAGAGGTCAGGATGTGTAAGTAAATCTGAGTGGTGATTGCCATGCTGGGGAGCCAGATATGCCTTTCCTATGAAATGTCTTTCCTATGAAAAGTCTGTTGTGTTCACTGTGCAATTAGGACAGGGAGATTTTTTTTCTAGTGTAAGGAGCTGCAGAAGTAGAAATATTAAGCTAGCTTTTTTGCAAATCCTCATCACATGCACAGGTTCATCTCACTTCATTGTGCAGCCCTATCTGGGGGCAGTTTCTATCTCGTGTGTAACTTAGCTGTTTCTTCTTTGTAGGTGGTTTTCAAAAATATTTCTGATTCAGGATCTCTGAGAACTTCAAGTGGGAAAGGTCCAGCAGATGGTCAGATTTTGTGTGAAAGTGTTTTTCTCCTCCAGTGGATGCTTTCAGGCTATTCACAGGAGCACTCCACAGCATGGAAAATCAGGTCGTGTACTCTGGAGTGCTGCAAGGAATAGGGTTGTACAAATAAAAGTAGGTATCTGCCTGGTGGTGTAGACTTCGTCCTATTGTAAAGTTCAGTGTTGAGAATTCTGTAATTACAGAATCTCATTAGGGATTAGGACATTAGGGATGCGAAGAGACCTCGAAAGATTATCTAGTCCAATCCCTCCACCACAGCAGGGTCACCTAGATCCAGTCACACAGGAACATATCCAGGTGAGTTTTAAACGTCTCCAAGAGAAGACAACTCCACAACCCCCCTGGGCAGCCACTTCCAGAGCTCTGTCACCCTCACCATGAAGAAGTTCCTTCTCATATTGATGTGGAACGTCTTATTTTCTAGCTGACACCCATTGCCCCTTGTCCTATCACTAGATGCCACTGAGCAGAGCCTGGCTCCATCCTCCTGACACCTACCTTTAACATATTTATCAACATTAACAGGGTCACCTCTCAGTCTCCTTTTTTCCAAGCTAAATAACCTCATCTCCCTCAGCCTTTCCTCATCAGGGAGATGTTCCACTCCATCATCTTTGTGGCTCTGTGCTGGACTCTCCCAAGTGGTTCTGTGTCCCTCTTGAAATGAGGAGTCCAGAACTGAACAAAATATTCCAGATGTGCTCTCAGCATTTAGTGTGGATTTTAATGTGGATCCAAAACCGAAAATTTTAGTTTAAAAATGATGATTACATACTTTAATATCATTCTTTGTCTTGTTTTCAGGTCTGCCTACATAAAAAAAGGGTATTTGCTTTGATACAATTTCCTTAATTCCTTGACCAAATCTTTAGCTGTGACAGGACACGAGTTTTTTTCAAGTTTTTTAATACAGTTTGGCTGGTACGACTGTGAAAGCAGTAATTCACTATTTTTTACTTCTGAATCACGCTGATATTTTATAATATCCCATCCTGACCTGATCTATTGTTGTTCTCTTATTTCCTGCCCCTGTTATCTGACTGCTCCTGGAAATTTTACCCACAGGTGCTGGTGCGTTCTCTGCCTTTGAATAGAATCGTGTATTATTGCCTGTTCTCTCAGTTTGATTTATTTTGGGTGATAAATGGACATCTTGAGGCAGTCATCAGACTTTAATTTGACTGAACAGATCATATCTGAAAATCACAATTTTCCTAGAGCACTGTTGAAGAGCAGCCAGTAATTTCACATTCAGCCATACGCTGTTGGCTGTTTATTGCTTCTCTGCAACATGCACTACAGTGCTTTTTCTAGTACTTATGGCATCACTTGTGTTTATTACTGTCACTGCTTCATAAGCTACCAGCAACAGGAAAGGAATTTATTTAACCTTAAAGCATGTGATCCTGGGGAAGAGAGAAATGCAGCACTTACCTGGACATATGCAAGGTATACTCAGTTGCCTTAAAAAGTATTAAAACTATAAAGTCTCTTGTGGGTGCTTCTTTAACCGTTTTTTTATTTCTCAAAGTCTCTAGGGAGCCTTGAATTTGAGAAGCTTTGTACTTTCCCTTGGAAGGCTTTTAAACATAGCTGCAGGTAGGTCTTGTTCTGCTCTTAAACTGATGTAAGAGTGTTGGTGACAAGAGGTTCCCTTCTGATTTATGACACTCAAAAGATTCTCTTTCCTTTCCTTGTTGCTGTCTTTGCTTTCTCTTGCCTTCCTTTCAACTCACAGAGCCTAACAATTGGTCTGGAGCCCTCCCTGTTGTGTTTCACAGATTGACTGAGTTTAAGGTTTAGTAAATAAACTCACCCAAGCTCCTCTACAACAGAGGCCATGGGATACTGGCCTCCACTGAACCAAATAATTTGCTTCTGACTGAAGAACACCTTTCAGGGATCACTTAGCCTCTCTTTGAAAGCAGTGAACAAAGGAGACTGCCATTTCCCTTGCCAACCTACCTACATCTTCCTGTACTGTCAGTTTTCCATCTTATAGACAATGTGACTCAAACCTGTATCTGTCCTTACTTTTGGATGCTGTTAATTGTTAAGCATCTGTACAGTTCTAGTAATGGTGCTAAAAAGGGAAGGATCTCCAAAACATTTCTTAGTGTAGCAATCCCATCAACTGCAGCATCAGCTGATTTACCAGAATTTACTCACATTTATCCTTGGCTGAGTTCTTATACCACAGAATCATACAATCATTCAGATTGGAAAAGACCCTTGGGATCATCTAGTCCAACCATCAACTTTACTCTACAAGTTCACTCCTAAACCAGATTCCCCAACACTATATCTAAGCATCTTCTAAACTCATCCAGAGATGGACAGCCCATTCCATGAGCATGGTAAGTTTTCATGAACAATTTCCAAAGGGCCCAGGATCTGTTTGTCCTTTTCACAAGAACAACACCAGATTGCTCTTCTCTCTGCTATAAGTAAGCCCACTGCAGGCTCTACACTCTAGGGAACACAGAGCTGCACCACTGTCCTCTCCTCTGCTGGGACATGTAGGACTCCAAGGGGACAGGAAGGCAATCTGGTTGTACAAATGTGTTTAATGCTCAGCATAGTAAGAGTTCTTTTATGCTGTTTGTTTCATTTCAGAAACAATGTGTGTGAACCAAGACAATGCTTCTGTGTGGTAATCCTTCTGTGTTGCTGAAAATCCCAGTTAACCTCTCTATGGGAATTTTAAAACCTTCACTGTCCTTCAAAGGTATTGAGCCCTAAAATCTAGATCCTTTCAAATATGATCCTTTGTACTCAGCCAGTACATTTTCTATTACTGTGATTTAAAAAGCAAGACTTTGTAGTCCTCTGAAGTCAAAATCCCTCACTAGGTCCACTCTTTAGTACCTGATGCTTCACATAGTCTTCTGCTCCATTAATGTTAATTAACATTAATATGTTAAAAGGTCCCTCTGCTAGTGTTATATACTATGTTCATATAAAGCTGCCTCGTATATGTTGGGCTAATTCCTACATTTTATATTGATTATAGCATCTTGAGGAAAATTCCTTTCATTTGGAGCAAAACCTCAAATTCTGTTTCTGTAGTGCAAGGGACGTCTGCTATAAATTACAGGTGTTAATTCAGTTAGAGATAGTCTGAACTAGTCAAAAAGTTGCCAGATATGTCTCCACCTTCTAAAAATATGTTCAAAAAAACATCATGTACTTTTCAGCTGTGACCTCACTTGCCTTTTTTCCCCACATCAGGCACAGGAGATTACTGGAAGAACCAGAGTAAACATGCACTGGAGTGCCTGATAACACAGCATGGCCAGTTAACATGCTGCACTGGTAAAAGTCCACTAACATTCTGAGAAAAAGAAAACAACTCTAGCTTTACCATGAAGATCTCCTTTGTTTAAAGGTAAACATTTACTGTCTGCCCTGCTTTCTGTGAGTAATCTGTACTGAGACCTCTTTAAGGAAAACTTGGCTTGACTCGTGTTAGAGTAACGTTAATAATGAGTGCACCTTTGTAAGCTGTTGTGAATTCTTGCATAATTCTCTTGCACTGAATTCGCTCACCCCACAGACTAGGGACAAGCCAGGCAGCTGGACTTAGACTTGCCTCAAGTCTGGCTTTGCAAAGTAGGCAGTCAAAAAGTTCTTCCTGTGTTGTGAGGGACACTCTGGAGCAAAGGCTCATGTCAGCCTGAGTACAAGACCACTTCAGTGCTTAGCTGAGTACTCATCCACACACAAGCCAAACTGATTTATACTCAAGGAGGTGTTTCTGCTGTTGGGCTGTTCTTAGCTCCTGTTTTGCTGATTCTCATGTGGAGCCATAGAGCTCATCATGTCCCTTAGCTAATACCAATACATTCTGCAGTCCAGACTGCTTAGAATCATAAATTCATTAAGGTTGGAAGAGACCTCCAAGATAATCAAGTCCAACAGTCAACACAATGCCACCATGTCCGCTAAACCATGTTTCCAAGTACCAGGTCCACACACTTTTTTAACACCTTCAGGGATATTGACTCCACCACTTCCCTGGACAGTTTGTTCCAATACTTGACCACTCTTTCAGGGAAGAAATTTTTCCTAATGTCTAATCTAAACCTCCCCTGAAAAAACTTGAGGCAAATTTCTCTTGTCCTACTTCTGCCTGTCTCTCTGCTCTCTCTGCACTCCTGTTAGTTAAAGCCTGTGGGTACTGTTTAAGTGCAGTAATTTAAGCTGATCAGTCCAGTGAAGTCACTTCTTAAAAGAAGATGATCCTGTTTCTGCTGAACCACAGCTAGGAAAAGCACAGCAACAGGAGCAAACTGGTTCATCCTACTTTAGCCAAGTGTTCAGCTGTCTTGACACAAAGCAGCCTCGAAGTAAATCTCCTTCATTGAAATGTAATGCTGGTGTTTTCCTTAAAAGGTCTGTGTCAGCAGCCCCTTGTTGCAAGCCTTCGTGTTCAAAACCATTATAGAATGCTTTTTTATGCCTGTATGTTCAACCCAACATTTTATGGCATTTAAAAATTAATACAAATTGAAAAGCCTTTGATAGCGTCAATGTCAGCATTCTGGATTTCCCTTTTCAATCCTGTATATGTGCTGCCAAAATACTTGCTAACCAGCTGCAACCTTTACCCTAGTTTTACTGGGTGCTAAAATAGCCTGTTGTGCTGTAGACACGCTTGTCTGCTTTTAATTTGCTGTTCACGTTCACTATCGCGTGTAGTAACCAACAGCTTTTAGTGGGGCAAAGGTAACCCATGGAAAACAGCTAAATAGAGCAGGAGCGAAATGGCAAAAGTTCAACCCCATGTACAAGCAACAAACAGCCTCTGACGTTTAGGGAAACCTGAGTTCACATTTCTGAGCTGAACACTCTTGGTCAGGGGCAATCTCTTTTTTATTCTCTCTAAACTGTCTATATTCTGATGTAGTGTGTAAGCAAGGAATGTTAATGTGTGTTAAGCTAAAATGTTTCAGTACCTCAACAAGGGTATAAGACATTGAATGATTCTGAATTTGCTTTCCTGAATGTATGTTGGAGCAGTTTAAATCCTCCTCAGAATAGGCAAAACAAGCTAGAATAGTCCTCTTAGTTTGTACTAACAAGAGGCCAAATGCTAATTTAACTAAAATCAGGCAAACTGGCAAAAAATACTTCAGAATCACAGAACATTAGGGATTGGAAGGGACCTCAAAAGATAATCTAAAACAATCCCCCTGCCACAGCAGGATCCCCTAGAACAAGTCACCCAGGGCATAGCCCTATAAATCTATTTGCAATAGGCAGCACCTTTTGTCGAAAGGTGTTATAAATATTCAAACACAGAAAGTAGTAAGTCATTGCAGACTTGACTGAAAGGAGCATTTAGCCTCAAACAGGCAGTCAAGGTCGTAGTCACAATTTCAGAATTCAGGACTGCTCCCTGATTCAACTGCCAAGTCCCAAAAGACCAGTAAGAAAAGGAACTGTTGCAGACTGGACAAGGTTGTCCAAAGGTAACAATAATAGGCTGCATAGAATAAATTATCTGCATCATCCTGATTAGCCTGCGTGTTGACAAGGCTTTGAGCATAGAGGTATTGCAAATTCCTAATTACATTGTGCCTCATGCAAAGCTCTTTGTCTTGGTGGCTGAAAGCCATATTTTAGTCTTTTTTTCTCCATTTCAGGTTTTAAAATCTATTTTTCATAGAAAAAAAGAAGATAGGATGTGACTCAAAAGCATGTTGCTTTAATATGTGTGTATGCTAGGATCCCTAGTAACACCAAGAATTCCAGATCTCTGTGGATTTTAATGGCTCTGTTTTAACTAGATCTAAACCTGACAAAGAGAATAGCCTTGCTCCTAGAAGCTTTACAAATGTTGTGTTCTATGCAAAGACTCCTGTTTCCATTATCACTGTGTACATGGATAAGTATCTTAAAAATACAATAATGTAGAAGCATATTTTTCTATTAATCACAGAACATTAGGGATGGGAAGGGACCTTGAAAGACCATCTAGTCCAATCCCCCCTGGCCACAGCAGGGTCACCTAGATCCAGTCACACAGGAACATGTCCAAGCAGGTTTTAAACATCTTCAGAGAAGGAGACCCCACAACCACCCTGGCAGCCTGTCCCAGTGCTCTGTCACCCTCACTGTGAAGAAGTTCCTTTTCTCATATTGATGTGGAACCTTCTATGTTCCAGCTCACACCCCTTGCCCTTTGTCCTATCACTGGATGCCACTGGGCAGAGCCTGGCTCCATCCTCCTGACACCAGCCCTTTCCATATTTATAAACATTATTGAGGTCACCCCTCAGTCTCTTTTTTTTCGAAGCTCAAGAGACCCAGCTCCACCAGCCTTTCCTCATCAGGGAGGTGTTTCGCTCCCTTCATCATCTTTGTGGCTCTGCACTGCATTCTCTCAAGCAGATCCATGTCCTTCTTGAACTGAGGGGCCAGAATTGGACATAATATTCCAGATGTAGTTTCACCAGGACAGAGCAGAGTGGGAGGACAACCTCTTTGAATCTTAGTGTATTCATTCTCCATTTATGTATGCTTACACATACATTCCACCTTGAAACTAAATGCTGAAAAGGCACACGTACATAGATACAACTACATTTTTCAGAAATAGTGACATTTAAAAAATTCAAGTCTAAAAAATGAAGTTCAGTAGGTGGCCAGAGGAAAGCAAAAAACTCTGCAGAAAATGAAAAAACGCTGCCTTTTTTTTTCCAATCTCATGGGCAAGTGTCAAAGAAAAGGAGCGTGGATTTCAGGCAAGCTTTCATCAGGAATGTTTTTCTTGGGTATGGGCATGTCAATCTTCTCCATTCATAAAATATACATGTTTTGAGGGAAAAAGTATCTGCTCTTTCACTGATCAATATAATTTGCAAAGGTTCGAATGATTATGGCCAACATCATGGTGAACTGCTTCTATAGCTAGGAGATGCATTTGGATATCTGTTATCTGTCACCAATAGAGTTATTTTGATACTTGTTCAAGAGCAGAAGTACCAAATCCATAGTGCAAATACAGTATGCAATTAAGAGCTATCTCTGATTTCTTCAATTTCAAATAAAAAGCTTTAGAATCCTACTGCAAAGCATTTGTTGTATTTTCAGGATCATGTTGTGTGTTCTCAATATTGATGTGTGCATAGAAGCGAAGGAAACACTATAGTGGCTCTGATGGAAATATTGTGTTCAGTTCTGGACTCCTCACTACAAGAAGGACACTGAGGTGGTGGCGTAGGTACAGAAACAGGCAGTGAGGTTCGTGAAGGGTCTGAAACACAAGTCCTGTACAGAGTGGCTGAGGAAACTGGGGTTCTTTAGCCTGGAGAAAAGGAGGATGAGGTTAGACCTTATTACTGTCTACAACTACCCACAAGGAAGTTGTAGTAAGGAGAACAGCCTCTTTTCTCTGGTGGCAAGCGACAGGACCAGAGGAAATGGTTTCAAGCTGCACTAGGAGAGGTTTAGGCTGGATGTTTGGAATAATTTCTTCACCAAGAGCATTATCAAACATTGGAAAAGGCTGCACAGGATAACGCTGGAGTCACTCTCCCTGGAGGCATTTAAAATGCATGTAGATGTAATGTTGAGAGACATGGTTTAGAGGTGACCTGGCAATGCCGTGCTGAAGGCTGGACTTCATGATCTTAAGGATCTCTTCCAATCAAAGCTGTTCTGTGGTTTGATATTTACTTTTTTCAGTTGGTGGGGATGGAAATTGTTTAGCAGGATAATTTTACCGTTTTACCATGGACACAAGTGGTAAATGCTCGAAAACTCATTGCTGGGATGCATCCACTCAGCAGTGTTTCTTGTTTCTAGTAATTACTCTGTGTCAGTACACAGTTTCATTAATTGTATACGTTACAAGGAATTAATTCGGACTAAAGAGGCTATTGAACCTATATTTTTACACCTTCATAATTTTCTAGTTTACATTTACTATTGAGGAAGGGTGAACTCTTTCATTTCAGTAACGTGTGAAAGCTGTTGAATTCTTATTGTATTTTGAGGAAGATAAGGCTGCTTTGAAATACAGCAAAAAAAAGCAGAAAAGAGAAATGTCAGAGGAGAGACCAATATGTTTGAACTAAATTGTACATTTACCTGTGTGGGCATGACTACATCAGGAACTCAGTGTGCTATGGGAAGTCACATGCAATTTGTCCGTACCACATATCAAGACCGAGGTAATATTCCCCATACAAAAGTCAAGTCAGCTACCTTACACAGAAATACTTCTAGGACTACTGTATGAGAGTGACATTTGAAAAGATAAGGGAGTGTGTGAAATTATAGGACACTACCTTCCCTGCACTGAGACCATCACACATCCTGCTGCTTGTGGCCTTGTGCCCCATGAGCCCACTCAACACTCAAAGGCACCTCATATACAAGATCAGAGCTGCTTCTCAGAACCCAAGGCCAGTAGCCTTATCTCTGTGCAAGGCTCTGCAACAAACAGGTCCCTCTCACAGTGTACATCTCTTCCATTCATGTTGTAGTTAGGGTCTTGCCAAGGGACATGGTGACCTAACACCCATGGTGTTATCTGACACACAGAGCTTCTCAATTGGGTCAGGAAGACAGGGAAAGAAATTTTACTCAGTCAACCTGCCACTCCTCTGTACATAATGTTCTGTTCATGCCTCCTACAAGAGCATTTCTTACAGAGCAGCCATGCCCTGCCATGTCTGTGTCCTAGCTTGACTCACAGAAACATACCTAGACAGGCAGTCCTCTAGTACTAAAGATAACACCTCTGGCAGGGGGTCATTTTGCTCTGATTGCTTTCCAAGATGGCTCACAGACTAGCAGCCTAAGAACCATGTCCTGCTAACAGGATCCATCACCTAGCTCAGGAATTCCTGGCCTGAGGCTCAAGTACGGTGAGGACAGAATACATGCTGTGTAGACACAGCTTAAAGCATCCTCAGGAAAAGGTAGTGAGAAATCACTAACAAGACTTAATTTAGCACGTTAGCTTTGTGTTCAGTAATGTGTATAGAGAGAGAACTCATTACCTCAGTTTAATCACCGAATAGGTTCACCAGCTTTGCTGAAGTTGGGAAGAGTATGGCTCATATCACTGTCTCCATGTACAGGCAGCAATCCCGAGTGTGTTCTGCACTTTTGTAGTACATGCTTGCTGCAAAGAAAAAGGAAATAAGCCTTTTATTCTCTAGTGAGCAACAGCAGGAAAAGAATCAGGGGCTGCGCTGCGACAAGAGATAAACTCTAATGGTGTGACTTTTGAGTAATGGCGTAGACGGAGTAGACTTCCCAGGGAGTTACAGTGTCTCATTCGCTGGATTTTTTTGTAGCAGGACATAACACAGCTGTCTGTCAGCAATGATTTATATATAGTTTCTCCTGCCTTGGAGCATGGAATAAAATAACTGACCTTCTCAGATTCTTTGCAGACCTGTTTTATTTGATTCCACATGCAAGGATGCTTCCATAAGTGTGAATTATTGTATTTCCCTTGTATTCTAGGGACACAACCCTTGTTTTCCTGAAACTACTTCCATTTAATTCAGTGTAATGACAGTTTAATGCACATTTCTTCATCATAGAAGTACAGATCTGCTGCAAATCTTCAGCACTTGCATGTGGTCACCCTTAGATTTTCTTTTAATCTTCCATTCACAGCCAAGAGCCAGGACCCTGTCCAAATCTGTCAAAGCAGCGAAGGTGAAAGATAGAGCTGATCATCTACCAGATATGATTGTTCACATGTTGTTAGTTGAAACTGGAAATGAAAGCTGAGCTGAAACATAAGAAAAAGCTGTGGCAGAGACAAAATGGGAAAAGAGCAATCCACAAGCAATTTTTCTGTGATGACTGGACAATGCACTGCCATGGACCTATGGGAGAAACAAAACACCCCCATTTTTATCATCCACAACTGTATGGTACTGAACCTAGTGATTCAGCAGGTCATCTTCAATCATCTGTCCCAATTGCACTGTGAGATAGGCAAAGGCAAAGTGTTTCAAGCTAGTAATTTCTAATGTTTTCAAAGGTATCTTGAAAGGAAAAGCAAATTCTGTATTATTACATAGTGCCACGAGCAACACCCTTAGTTCATTACCTACCTCTGCATCATACCATCTTCAAAGTGAGTCACAGGGTTTTTTAATGGTACATTCATTTCAGTTTATGTGGTTTGTTTAATAATTCTGTTGTCTCAGCTTTTCTTGCACTAATGTTTAGCTTGTGTTAGGCATTTCATACACTGTCTTTTATGCTATGCAGTTCACTCATCTCATGCTAATGAAACCACAGTCACAGAACATTAGAGACTGCAAGGGACCTTGAAAGGTCATCCTGTCTACTCCCCCTGCCACAGCAGGATCACCTAGATCCAGTCACACAGGAACATGTCCAGGCGGGTTTTAAACATCTCCAGAGAAGGA
>JAOXOE010000343.1:26802908-26815319 GCA_028565055.1 Phoeniculus purpureus | reverse complement strand
TCCTTCTCATATTGATGTGGAACCTCCTATGTTCTAGCTCACACCCATTGCCCCTTGTCCTATCATTAGATGACACTGAGAAGAGCCTGGCACAAACTGTTATGAACAGCTTATCCTAAGGCTGATCTTGATTATATCATTGGTCATGTGTGGCCTGTGCCCAAGTTCAGGATGTCTTTGAGAAGGGATGATGAAAGCTGTAACCTTTCTTCATCCTTTCATTACTAATGATTGCTATTTTTTGTTCTCTTTTCAAAAGAAAAAGAGCAGCTCCTGTACTCTTGATATAACTGAACTTCTTGGGGTTTTTTGGTTTCATCAAGGGCAAGGATTGTTTTGATTCCACCATGCTCTGCAAGATTATTTTGGTTCTTTTGCATGCCTGATCTATATTCTTAGTTTATGACTTGCATATGCATTCCAGCACCTCATTTGTGAAGTTGTACTACAAATCTCCATCTGCCCCTTTGCAGCTGAGACTATTATTTATAGGTTTATGCTTAACTGTTACAAAACACTACTAGTAGGGTTAGGACTTGGTCTAGGGGATCCTGCTGTGGCAGGGGGATTGGACTAGATGATCTTTCGAAGTCCCTTCCAATCCCTAATGATTCCATGATTCTAAAACAAACGTATATTAATTATAGCTTCCTTAGCCTGCATATGGATGCATCTAACATACCCTTTGACTACCAGCTCGATGACTTACAATATCATTTCATTTATAACCAACTATAAGTGAAAGGAGGAGTTAATGGCAACATCCATTGTCTGGCAGAGCGGTGTTCAAGGTGTTGGGCTAAGACAGCAGAGCAGAAACGTGGCTCTCTTGCCTAACAGAGCAGGTATCACTTGCTAGGACAGCAGACATAGAGCTACCTCAAGGCGTTAGAGCTGTATATGTAAAAAGGCAAAAGCAGAGAGGACTGTCATTAATTTCTGAAGAGCTATATTAGAAAACTAGAAGGGAGCTAGAAATTGGGACTCATGGATATCTGTTGATGTTAGTATATGAAACAAATCACAGAATCACAGAACGTTAGAGATCAGAAGGGGACCTCGAAAGATCATCCAGTCCAACCCCCTGCCACAGCAGGATCACCGAAATCAAATTGCACAGGAATTTATCCAGGTGGGGTTTTAAACATCTCCAGAGAAGACAACTCCACAATCACCCTGGGCAGCCCCTTGCAGTGCTCTGTCACCCTCACCATGAAGAGGTTCCTCTCATATTGATGTGGAACCTCCTATGTTCCAGCTGACACCCATTGCCCCTTGTCCTATCACTAGATGACACTGAGCAGAGCCTGGCTCCATCCTCCTGACACTCACCCTTCACATATTTCCAAACATTAATGAGGTCAACCCTTAGTCTCCTCTTCTACAAGCTCAAGAGACCCAGCTCCCTCAGCCTTTCAATATATAGAACTTTTCACAGTCGTGCAAAAATTCCCTGATGATCAGGACATCACAAGTCCTAGGCTCACAGGTGAGGGAAAGAACCCACAAACCACTCTGCTTTTATTGTTATCTATAAAATCATCATAAAATTTCTGCTTCTTACAACTTTATTCAGTCTTTATCCCAAGGACAACTACTGTAATCAACTATTGCTCAAATATTTGGATGAATCCTAGAATCACAAGACATTAGGGATTGGAAGGATCTTGAAAAGTCATCCAGTCCAATCCCCCTGCCACAGCAGATTCACCTAGACCAAGTCACACAGGAACACATCCAGGTGGGTTTTAAACTTCTCCAGAGAAGGAGACTCTGGCATAGTTGGTACCAACTCCATGTGTTACTGCAGGTTAACACATTTCACCTAGCGTTCTACTTTAGTACATTATTTTCATTCAAACTGATTACATTGGAAGCAAAAGATATTTTTACCCAGAGCAATTTTAAGGTTGAAAGAAACTGCTCAATTGTCAAGTAGGTACAGTTTTTCTCTTATAAATGTTGCACTGAAAGCTCCTTTCATCTGGACACCAATAGAGAGGAAAAGTTATTGCCTTCTACTTAAAATTTGAATAAAAACACTTTGTGGTTAAATAGATTGACAAATATTTTGCTGATTGACTCATTTTATACCTGGTTGAATACTATTGATTGGATTATTAAACAGACAAGAGTAACTTTTGTTCAATGATTGAATAATTCATTTTAAGTCAGTGTTCAATCAAGTCTTAAAGTAAGCAGAGAAGAAGGGAGGCATTGCTTAAAGGTCTTACCTGTTGCTGAGTTAGGTTGTCATTCATCTGCTGCAAAAATCTTGGAAGCTACTGCTTTCATGACCTGAACCATGGGTCATCTTCTACAAGAAACTGGAAAAATGAATTAAGCAAAATATTGCAGCACATGATTTTTGGGGAAAATTTATGATTGTTTAAAAACAAATTTGGAATTGTATTCAAATAATTTAGCATCTTTTTTTAATGAGACAAGTAATCTACAACAACTAAGAAAGTACTTAAGATAGGAAGCTTTCTGGGACTTCATCGCCTTAGATATTATAGCTTCCAGCACAATAGCAAGGCAAAAGCATTTAAAAATCCTCAAATGGGAAACACCACGTGAGTTGCATTTTGGCTTCTAGATGAAACATTACCGAGTACTGGCAGATTTTTCACAGTATCCCCCATTGTGGAAAAATACTGCTTTTATAATAATGAATAGTGTCAATAAACATTCATCCTAGGGTCTCTTGTTTATATAGATTATATAGAATGTGACACCTTCATGGTCCAGTTTCCAAGTGAAAAACGTGTAGAAGGAGAAAAAACAAAAGCTAGAATAATCTTAGGATAACCACAGCCAGAAACCCAGGCACTAATGTGACTGATACTCAAAGTGAGCATCTCTATATCCTCACATAATCTATCAAATTACTTTAATTCCACGATTGCTTATTAAATTCTACGCAGAAAAAGCTCGACTGTGTACAAGGCTGAGATACGCAAGGATGGTCTTGATGTAAAATACACTCACTGTCTTATATACCTGCAACTCAAGAGTGAAGACGTGTTCTAGGTAGGGTGATTATTCATATAAATAGATTTATATGAGTAATATATTTATTCATGTAAATATAGTTAAGATATTGGCTGCCATCGGTGTCTCACAGAAGGCAGCAAGAGGTCAAAGTGCAGGAGGGAAATCTTGATACAGGAAAGGATGATATCAAGCATTTACTTATAAAATCTGTTTTATTTCTAAGGTATCCTACTGCAAATATCTACCAATCCAATTATTAAAATAATGACTACTTTGAGAAACACTGTGTGCTTAAGAATTGACTAGTAATGCCTGCCACACGAACCAAGAGTTCTTCCTTGATCTGTTCTTAAGTTCTTTGACTTTTTTCCCCCCCAAAAGAAATGTGTCCCCTAAATTACATTAGATTGTCACACCACAGGAAATATTACCCAACAGCTGGTTTTCTAGAAGGCAATAGAATTGTTTTATGCTCAGGTCTAATGTAATTTGTACATACTTTGCATTTTATCATCGTGACAAGGTAGACATGTGGGATTCTATATTTGAAGATGTACCTAGAAGAGAACAGATTGCTGTTTAAAGGCAGAGGCATCACCGTGGACTTGCATTAAGTGCTTCAAGAAACTCTTTCAATGTCATTAAAACACAGCAGAAGGATAAACCTGATGTTGTAAACAAAACACTTCAAAATACCTGCTTCTTATTTGGCAAATTTTGACCTATATATTGTGCTCATCTTTTCAGGGCAATAAAAATACAGCATTATATACGTGGATTAAAAATTAGAAAATAAAACCGTTTGGCCATTCAGCTTAAAAACATGTAGCTGGGTTTTTAGGAGTGTATTAGTCACCAATTCCATTTCCAATGACAAGGCTATCTTCACTCTTCTTTTGACTCTATCAGCGTGAAGTTGGTTATGACCTATCCAGAAGTCCCCCAGCTTAACATTGACAACTCTTTTAAATGTTGAATAAATTGATTATTTTGAAGACAAAAATACCACTGGCGTTACTGCGTAAAGACTTTTCATAAAATAAAACATCTCCTTGAGCAACCCAACAGTGCAGTTTGCTAGTTACCTGCCTGTAAAAGTCTTGGCACATTCATCACCAGGAATGCAACATGGGAACTGCAGTCACTCTACAAGGCAGGAGAAGCTAAGAAAATAGCTAGAAATAGTTTAGACTGATCAGTAAAAATCCAAAAGCATATGTCTGGCAACCTACATCGCCACATATGTGGTGTCAACAGTTCAACTTAAAAACAGATTCAGATTTTAAACAGTAGCTATGATGATCCTCCTGCAGCTAAGACAGAAATATTAACCCTGGGTTCTGCTGTCACTTCTTGTGGCAGATTCTGGCAGTGCTTCACTGAGAAACTGAGACTCCTGTCAGCAGGGCTTATACTTGGATTAATCTTGTTCCCTTAGACAACAGAGTCTGAGTAGAGTGCAAGCACTTTGCCTTACCACACAAGTTATTTGTAGTCTCCTGCTCCAGTAAGTCAAAGTCTTACAATTGCTCAGCATTACTCCATGGCTCATGCGGGTCCCCGGCTCCCACAGAGATCATGGAATGGATAATTGAAAGCCCATCTCATTGCAAGGAAGAGAAGACAGCACAGTATTTCTTTAATATGTGATTACTTTTTATAACAAATATGACGACTGGGCAAACAAATCGTTGGGAAGACAAACTTTCTGTTTAGCAGCTGGTCCTACGCATTTTGGGAGGAAAGCTTTATCTGACCTTGCAAAGTATCTGCCTTTATCATGAACTAAGAGATGCTCTGCTCAATAATTAGAGTCAAACAAAATGAATTTAGCTTTGCAAAATAATAATGGATATACTGAGGAACACAGTTTGCAACTGGTGGAATTAAGCTGGGACCCTCCAAAGAGCTCATATAGAGCAAGTGGACAATTTGACATGAGCTCTGCTGCAAAAAGTGACAACATTATCTGTGTTGTATAAAGGAGGGGAGAATGGTTAAACGCATATGATATTAATGAGACATGATGCCAGAATAACTTACGAAGTTTGTGGGGTTTTTAAATCTGGACTGAAAAAAGAGATGGAAAAACTCAAAGACAGAAGAGAGTCACAAATATTGCCTGAGGGTTAGGGACATGAAGTTCTGAAAAAGACACCTACAGCTAAAACCACTTAGCTTATCAAAAAAGATATTAAGAAGTGCTGTGACTGCAATATATAAATACTTCAGACACTGGGTGCTAAAATTACCAAAGACAAAGAAGCTGTTCAGTCCAGTAGGAAAAGACACACGAAGAAAGTGTGTTTAGAAACTGATGGCCAATTCAAATTGCAAATTGAATACAAATTTCTAATGGGGAATGTGACCAGCTATCAAAACAAAATTCCAGTGCTGAGAGAATTCTCAGTTTTTCTAATATTTGTGCCTTCAAGCCATGTCTCAGCCAAACAGATGCTGTTCTGTTGGTGCAGTAGGTACGTATGATTCCCATTGAAATTCCTTAGGGCTTAATTCTCTTGAGTTTATGACAGAGGACAATGTTATTGTGATCTGGGACTGTAAATAACTGCATATTCTACCGACTTTAGGTTTACTACTACAAAATTTTTAGTAGCTTATAAAATACTCTCTGTATTCAGTTTTGTCCATATAGAACTGAGTAGAAATGTTTGTGTTCCATGAAGCACATGGAACACATTCAAACAGCTTAACAAAAGTCTGAAACCTAAAAAAATCACTGCAAATAAAATGTGTCAGCTCAGTGATTTTGAAATAGTTGGCACATAGTGATTATTTAAGAATAATTCTATTTTGAAATAAGCGGCATGAAGAATAAGGCCAGGGCAAGATGCAACGCACGTAAGCACTAGGAAAATTAACGGAGTTTTCAGTCTAATCTTTTAATGACATATCACAACCAAATAACAACATTAATTTTGCTCAAGCACAATAAAACAAAAAAACCCTTGAATCTTCATAATCCCTTTGTTTTTCCTCAGTAAAAGCAGTCTCAACTTCCCCTGGTGCGACAGCATATTTAAATAAAAGTTAAAAGTCATTGAAACTACAATCCTTAGAGCATTCACCTGGTGAGATTACTTCTATTGGTCAAATGAGATCACAACCATCTTAAAAATTCATTTTCACATGTTATCTGACATGTTCTACTTGGAAACAGAAAAGTCATACAAGAGAGTGTTACTGTAACGGCCTGACAACGTGACAGATTCAAATCCATATCATTTTCAAACAGCTTTGTGATTCTAGCTACAATGCAACTGTCTGATCTGGTGCAATACTGCATCGAAACCCAGATGTATAGAGGGTAAAAGAAACTGTAGAACTGAAAAATCTGCCATCCAGAAATGCAGCCTTGGAGCTGAGCTGTTATCCAAACTGGCTAAAATCATGGTGTGCTATATCCCATACTCTTGTCTATGGGAAAAAGAGCCAAACTAAGAGCTTCTAAAAATGACTTTTGAGATAATCTTTCATCACAGATGTGTTCAAGATCTACATATTCAGGCACTCGCCAGTTTTTCAGAATCCCATATATTTTAAGTCTCCTTGCATCTTACCGTCCTGCAGCACTTCTTCCCTCGGCCACTCAGTTACACTCTGTAGTCCTAGTCTCTGACTCCTTAATAGAACTGGTACAGTCTGCTCGCCTCTAATGACAGCCTAAGGCTGCCTCGTTCTGAATAGATGTTGCATCATACAGAAGCAGACCCCTCTCACACACTTATTAACCAAGGGTTATACAAGACTCTTCCAGAGCACTTAATAGCTCTACTGGAGTGACCTTTGGGCTGAGTCAAGATCCTCTTGTGTGACAGAAGAGCTTTTTCCTCTTTAACTGCTTTCTCAGCTACGGTCTGTCTTTACTTTTCTTACCACCTTGGACAGCCTCATCCTTTTACATACCCTCAGTATTTTTTAACTTCTTTTCCAAAATTTCCTGGGGTTTTCATAAGATCCTTCTTAGTGTCTTTTGCTGTTTATCGAGTTTTCAAAATTGGCTAGTCAAATCTATCAGTCAAGAGGTAAGTAAGCTCTATTTGTAGTCTTACAGTTGCCACATCCTACGATGTTTACCAGCAAAAATGTGTATAAATGCATCCCTTGAGGTAATAATTTGTAGAGAAACAATTTTGCAATTGAATCTAAGATTTAAATTGTCTCAATAGATTTCCAAATTACATCTAGCTAATTAAGAACTCTAGATCAGGAGACATAATCTTCTTTAAAGTATCACTATGCTTCTCAAATCAAGATCCTTCAAGTGTTTCTAATGGTTTCATTTCAACTTGAAGATCAAGCTCCTCATGTGAACATTGTCCACAACCATACAATATGAAAGCTGAACACACAATAAATGCTAATGCTATCTAATTCTAAGTCCACACTTTTCTCATTGTATCGCCTCAATACAGTCTCTAGACAGTCACAAAGGTGCAACTGTTCCTGGGAAATATGTTAAGTCTCACCAAAAAAAAAACCTCACATGGTTCAAGGAAGTCTGTCAAATTATATCCTTCACTCTATCAGCCAAAGTTCAGTAAGAGATTGGTAAAAAATAAATACACAACCACCTAAATAAAATTCAGCACCTGTGTCACATCAAAAAGGGGGAAAATTCAACAATAGTTTAATACAGCTTCACGGCTTAAATTCATTTAGCTAATATATAAATTGGAGTCATATAGGATTTCTGTGGTTTCAGGGCTGCTTCAGGCTTCCATAAATCATCTGAAAGAGATGATTTATGAAAAAAAGAGGCGGAAAAGAATTTGCTGTTGATTGTTAGTTAATAAAAATGAGGGCAACTGAACTGTAGAAGAAATAAACTGATAATGAAAAGGTAGATAACAGTGTCGATAACTGTATAGTGATGCGCACAAAAAACAGCACCGAGCTCCTGAGTGTTCACTGTGGGTCTTACTATCACTCTCATCATCCCACCCTCCCATTGTAGAAATGAACTAGATTAATATTAGAATAAATCAAGAGCAGCCACAGTGGTTAATCAGCTTGGGAAAAGCAGCACTTAATAAGGGGTAAAACCCCCCCCCCAATCCATAGAGTCATATGGATATGAAGATAAAAAAGACCACCTAGTCCAATAAAGACTAGTAATGTCCACGTATCCTAGCTAAAAATGGGCCACCAAACAGAACAGGAATGCTTTGCAGCTCGTAGCTACTCTGTGGAACTAACAAAGGAGAACGTGGATGGGAAACCTTTACAGCGTGGAGTTTAAAATGCAGTGAGAGAATTTTATAGGAGAAAAATCTGCTAAGGTGTAATACTCAGAGGTACAATCTCCGGTGCAGAAAGTCCTTTAGACATGTTTTGCTGTGGACTGGGATACTGACAAAGCACATGTGCTAGGGTTTCTGTAACAGAAATCCTTTTCTGGATGGAACTTTGGAAGAGATAACAATTTCTGATTCAGCTGCTAGGCTCTCCACCCAGCTGTCTAGCTTGAATAACACATTCTGTAGTACTTGATACACTCATCTGATGAGCCCTTCCTCTTTAAAAGTATTCACTTATCACTGAGCGAGCATTATAAAGGGAGTTCTGAAAAACACTTGTAACTCACAGTCTGTGGCAATTAGAGCAAACTGAAGTATTTCAGATTTGAAGTGGCAAAACCCAAAAGTCACATCGTATATCCCCATACTAGATACCGCATCACTCATACGCTTTTCCTACGTCAATTCTGATGATCATCTATCAAAGGACTTTCGTGCTATGAACATGAAATGAAAGAAACTTCTTCACTATGAGGCTGACAGAGCACTGGAAGGGGCTGCCCAGGGAGATGGTGGAGTCTCCTTCTCTGGAGACATTTAAAACCTGCCTGGACATGTTCCTGTGCGACTTGGTTTAGGTGATCCTGCTGTGGTGGGGCAGTTGGACACACCATCTTTGGAGGTCCCTTCCAATTCCTAGCATTCTGTGATTCTGTGAAAGGAAATGAGAGTGGATGAGTGCCACCAGGAGGATGGTAGATTAAATGTGAACTGTTAAAGTGAGGACGATGCTGAATGTTAGCAAAGCATTAAGTTTTTAAAAGTAGACAAATAAAACCTAACGTCTTTCTAATGATTCTAATGAAGAGTCAAAAATACAGACCCCGAATTCATAGCAGCAGCAGATCATTTGTAAAGTTTCAGTAAGAAGAAACTGAGTTACCAGACCTCAGCTATTGGTAGAAAATGAAATGTGCAAGAATTTTCTAAGAAAAGAAAAAGAAAGAGTGAAGCAGCTGCACTCAACACCTCTCTCTGGACTACTGCAGATATTATCCGGAATGTCCGAGGATTCTTCTCCATTTTTAGATTATTTTGATTGCACTGTGGGATATAGCAGAAATCATCCTTCGATCTCAAACCCCTAATCATATCAGATGTTCTAGACACTGACCTTTTGTCAGGGAAGGATGAAAAAGGAACAGTGACCTCACAGGTGAAGCATTGAGTCAATATTCATAATCACATAGTGCCTGTGTTTAGCCAGCTTGTCGGAGTTTAGTGCAGTGTGTCCTGGATCTTTCTTCCTAATTCAGATTAAGTCTTGCTCAGGTGTAAATTCAGGGAATACTTTTTGCCCCTTGGATTTCCTGTTCCAATAGTTGCATGTAACTACTCAATTAGCAGCCTAACAACCGAACCCCGTAGGAAGGAAGTTTAGAGCATCAGGCTGTACCTATCACATATCCAACCTATGTCATTACATAGACTCATTAGGGATTGGAAGGGACCTTGAAAGGTCATCTAGTCCAATCCCCCGTGCCAGAGCAGGACCACCTAGATCAAGTCACACAGAAACATATCCAGGAGGGTTTCAAATGTCTCCAGAGAAGGAGGTTGGCATTAGTGAAGCTGTGGCCCTGTGGTGTGTGCCTGCTGCATCCCATTTTCTGAAATGCTGAAAGATTTGGATAACCAGCTCAAATTAAGATTCAGTTGATTGTGTCTGTTGCCAGTGATAGAAGCATTGTTTTTTCTCCTTTGAGATATATAAATCATCATCACAAGCACAGAAATAACAACTACCAATTACCTACCAAATAAGTAACCGATATCCAAAAATCAAATTCATAAGTACCCCCCAAGTTGCAGGTTGTCTGTACAGACAAGCAAGAACACATTAACGAATAAAACACAGTTAATAGCCTATTAAGAGAAGTGTTTTCAAATGGAACAATGATCTGCTACTTATCAAATAAAAGTGCCAGAGGATAGTTTGATTTTTCAGTCAGATAAGTCTACAACGCACAGAATCAGAATTTTGAAGAGTGCTGAAGATGACTGTCACTTAGTTTGAGTGGCCTCGCCTTTAACAGATTTGTGACAAAACTAGTGTCCTAGTTCCTTATCCTATAAGAGCACCTTTGTCAAACACCCCTTTGTAGTGTTTCCACTGCTCAGTTTCCGTGCCAGAGTCCAAAGATGGTACTTGCTGTTATGTTCAGTATTAATCATATTTATTCATCTTTATTTGCTATGTTGTCTGAGAGAAGCCTGAAGGCAGCAAGAAAAGCAAAACTGTCTAGTAAGTGCAGGATTTAATGTAGTAGAGGAAATACCTATAGCCCATCAATATAGATGAGGGGAGAAGCTAGCTTGGTGGCACTGAAGCCTGAAGGAAGGTGTGTGGGTAAATAGAAACATATACCTAGAACTTTGTTTACAGTAGATTTTAAGAGTTGAGTCAAAAAGCTTTACCCAGAGCCAATATATCTGGTTTTCTGGTGTAATAATTCCAAAGGCAGCATCTTTTCCTGAAGGAAAAACCATAAACTAGACTGGCAAGCAGACCTAACTGCCTATGTCTATTCATCTTGAACCTTTTCCTGACAGCTTTTTTCCCCCCTCACTCTGGTGATTATCTCTCCATGTGCCTGCTCTACCTAACCATCCTGCAACCTGCAGGTACTGCAGCTGAGTAGTTCTCCAGACTGCCAAAGGAAAGAGCTGCCAACCTGTGGCATCTTCCCAAGGACACCAGCAGCTGCTGGTGCTGTCTCTCAGCGTGACTCCTGCTCTCTTCACAGAGCTCTGACTCTGGGACTCTTAGAGTTGCCTCTCTGCAGCAACACCAACTCCTCACAGAGCTGGAGAATAAACAGCTCCAAGAAACTCCTGAAATATGAATAAACAGCCTCTGCTCCATCACTCAGCAACCACACACCGTTTGAGCAGAACATAATGTTATACCTAGCCAGAACACAAGGATGAAGTTAGGAATTGGTTTAGACCAATATGTTGTGGTTTTCAACTCTTCACCTGCCTTATAATCTTT
This sequence comes from Phoeniculus purpureus, assembly GCA_028565055.1. Classification (NCBI taxonomy): domain Eukaryota; kingdom Metazoa; phylum Chordata; class Aves; order Bucerotiformes; family Phoeniculidae; genus Phoeniculus; species Phoeniculus purpureus. The sequence goes on along the minus strand of JAOXOE010000343.1, from coordinate 26,804,006 downwards.
GATGGTTTTAAAAACATCAGATGAGAATTCATGCTACTCCAACCCTTTCTCAGCAAAATCAAATGAGATAAAAGACATTTTAATCTACTTTGTGGTGAATAAGAGCCTACGGATTGTGAAGTCAACCCTGGGCTCAGGAGGGGCTTCTGTGTGACACCTTGAACCATTCTGTCACCACTCTTACATGGTCCTAGATCTCATAGTGCAGCTCAGAGAAAGACTCTGTGTTTAGCCATGTTAAGCTGGCCACCTGAGCTTGCTGACAGACACCAAACGATGCTGGCATACACCCAAAGTGATAACAGATACAAGAAGCCCAGGAAGCCCATAGTGATTTTTTCAGTCGTACTTGACAGTGGTACTGTACGCATCCTGGAAAAGGCTGATCACTAACGTTAGAGTAAATGTTAGAGTAAAAACACGAATTACTATCCCAACCAATCTTAAATATAGTTTTGCAGGATAACATCTACAGATGTTTCATTGCCTAATCCTGGATGTTATGCTTCTAGCTGTAGAAATTTAGTTTTCATAAATCCACGTCTGTAATCATTTAGTTCTTATAAATAACGTCTATCAGAAGTTTGACAAACTCAGGGGGAGAAGGAGAAGGGAGAGAAAGGTAAAGGTGGAGTTTATCTGAGGATTGAGGTGTGAAACACCCAAGTGGAAGCCCTGGAGGAACATAAAGAATGTGCCTCTGGGTAAGATGCATGAAAAGGCAATGGTATAAGGATAGTCAGATAGTTAACTGAAGACAGCAAAGTCCCTTGAAGTAACTAAACTAAGATTCCCTATTGACAGAATCAGATTCATAGATTGTTTCACAAAGGATCTTAAAAGGGAGAAGCTGCTGAACCTTTAGAGGGATTCAGGCTTCTTTGAAAATACAAATCTTACTCAGTACTGAGAGAGACTTGAAAGGAGAGAAAATGGTGAAACCTGTAGAGATTAAAATGTAAAGTTACTTCCAAAACTTTGACTACTCCCTGGACACCAGAAGGGAGTAATAGGTAGTTCAGAACCACTCATTACTGTGATCAAAATTCTTGCCAGTATTCTCAGAAACTAAAGGAAAAAGTAGTAAAAAACCAGCCC
>JAOXOE010000343.1:26777188-26788333 GCA_028565055.1 Phoeniculus purpureus | reverse complement strand
TCTAGGTGATCCTGCTGTGGCAGGGGGATTGGACTAGATGATCTTTCAAGGTCCCTTCCAATCCTTAATGTTCTGTGGTTCTGTGATCATCACAAATTAGAAAAGGCAAGTAACACATCACAGGGTACAAGTGGTAGGACCTAAGACAACTATCAATTACTTCTTTCTTGTATTACCCCCAATTAAAAAAACAAATCTGCTTTATCACCATTATCCTATTTCTTCCCCAAAAGAAGATAAAATTGTCTTCTAAGCATTTAAAAAAATCAATTTTACACATTACAAAGTTCAAACTCTTTTCTCCCTCTGGAAGCCAGACACCTGATAAAAGACAAGCATTGTTTGAAAATAACTAACTTACAGTCTGTGGCATTTACAAGACTCGGAAAGAAAACTAAAGTGATCACAGAATCATAGAACATTAGGGATTGGAAGTGACCTCGACAGATCATCCAGTCCAATCCCCCCGCCACAGCAGGATCCCCTAGATCAAGTCACACAGGAACATGTTCAGGGTGGGTTTTAAACATCTCCAGAGAAGGATAAAAGATCACTAAGGATGTGAAAGAGCGTGTTTCTGTTAACTTCACAGTTTTTGAGATGGTGGTTAAGAGATGAGACAGAATTCATATATGAGGTGTAATCTGTAGATAATTTAATGGATTAAAGCATTTTGAAATACAGTTTAAAAAATGATTGCTGTGTTCCTGGCATTAAAGACCATTAGTTTTGGACAGTTTCTGTGGGTGGAATACAAGTCACAGTTTTGCCCCAAAGCTGAGACAACTCTGCAAAGAGCTGTTAAGGCTTAGGTACAAAATTCACCCATTACAGATAATCCCTGGCAGATGGGTATTAGGACATGGTCTGCCCAGCATCTTCACCCTGGCCCAAGCCTCTGCCTGTGGTGGGATGAAGAAAGCAATCAGCAAATGCTTTCAGATGGTTTAATGTTTTTTCCCCACTTGTAGCTCCCAGTCAGAGAGAGGGGATAAAAAAAAGTTGCTTCTGTGTCTGCCAAGGAAATGGGGAGGTAGTTCTGCCTACAGATGAATGAGGCAAACCTTCCTGCCTGGAGCCACCATGGCATCCCCCCCAGATCCTCAATAGAAAGGGCAGCTGCTTTAGCTCAGCTTTCCCTCCTCCGTTCCTCAACAGGAATATGGTGCTCAGTGAATGAATTCGGCGCTTACTGTAAATGCAAAGCGCGGCTGCTCTGCTGCAGAGAGGGGGATGTAGGTGTCTCTTGACGTGAGGAACGTGGTAGGTGTATGTTCACTGAACACTGTGTGCTGATGCTCAGTGCACATAAAAAAGAAAGAACCTGGCCTAGTTTGCCTACTTGTAAAAACTAAGTAATCCTCTGCCACGCTGTGTAAGGTTTGCAAGCATCGCCTGTACCTCACCCCAGGAAAAAGCATCTGGACTGCAGCAGTGGCATCGTTTGCTGATGTTTCTCGAAGAAATGGGTATCAGCTCAGATTTGTGCAACCCATTGCATTAATGAGGCAAACACTCAAGATCATTAGCTCCTGAATACTCAGCATTACTCTCCAATCATGTAGCTGGTCTTGAAGTCTGGGGGGGTTGCCTCATCTCCCAGCTGTGTACTAACAGCTCACCACTGTGAGCTGTTCCTAACATCAGTGTGTCCTCCCACCACACTTGGCTGCCATCTGCTGAGCATGAACGTGGTTCTTACACACTGCCCCTAATAATCCAGTTCCCTAGAGCTCTGGGGCTCTGGTTTGTGCTCAGCCTCCACCTAATATGGCACAGCCCTTTCTTTTCAGCACAGGAGTCCTTGCTAAAGGGAAGGCCTTCTTGGTTAGCTGTCTGTCAAAAAACACCTGGGTGGTTTTCCATGGGTGGCCAAGGAAGAGAGATAAAGGACAACAGCAGAAGCCAAAGATGGGGTCTGTGGGTTTTTTTTTTTTTAAACAGACTACTTTTAGTCATAACACACATGGTGTTTTCTACTAAGCTAGCCCTCCAGTGATGTCCCAACACAACCTGGTGTGGTCTGCTGCTTCTCTGCTTCACTCTGATACAAATGATGTGACTAGCACAGCTTCATACGGTTCCTTCATCTGTAGCTTGGGAGAAGTGCACTTGAGGACTCCTCTGCCTCAATGTGCTGCTTCAGAACAGCTCTTCTGAGCAGGTTGTGGCTGAGGGCTCTCAAGGACTTACAACTTCCCAGGTGCTGTCAGGGTGCTTCAAGGCTTAATGACTCCCTGAGAACTAGACTGGTATTGTAATGATGTCAGGGTCAAGGTCAAGCTGGACAGCTGACCCACAGATGACAGTCCAATTCAGTAAGGTTGCTGGCCAGGTACAGACATGGTTATGAGAGAACTGCAGATAGGCAAACCTACGACGATGTGTGCCTATGTCCTTCAGCAGGAACTGATGGTCCTGCGTAGAGCTGAAATTGACCTCATGAATAGGGGTGGGCTTACAGGGAGGCTGGCTGGGGATGATAAGGACTGAAAATGCCTTCAGGGTTGATACAAATAGAAAATACACTTCACCTTTAGCTGCTGTGAAGCAAGGGCTGCCACTTTCATCAAGTAAACCCACTCCAGAACATTCCTACCTGGAATGACCCAACCTGAAACCTAACCCATCACATTACCACAAAGATTCTCTGTGCTGTGTTTGCATGTTCCAGATTGTCACTCATTACAAAAACATGAAGGTACCAAGCTGAAACTCCAGCTCTGATACAGTATTTCCCCAGAGCTGTGGATTCCAGGGCAAAGCAAGCCCTCGTGCAATTCCAGCCCTGGTTTTGCTCACATATCTAAAAATTATCACCCACAGCAACTCATTCAGAAACCATAAAAAGGGTATTTTTCTAATTAGTATAAGAAACAAAATGCTTCTCATTTTTCTACAAGCAAAAACATTTTGACGTGGTACCTTTGAAGTGTTCAGAGATGCAATCAGCAGCAACGAAACCTAGGAATTAATTTGGACTATCCACCTCTACTTAACTTGCACAGTGATAATCTGTCTTCCAGGTACAGTTCTCTATAAATATTATATACTTCTGAAATAATTTTCTCACAGAAGGAAAATGAAGGCTGGAATAAGCCTGCTAGGTGTTTTTTTCAAGTTATAGAGGAGATCTGCTAAAACTAGAAATTAAATGTTCTGGTCTTGTTGCTTGCTTTGTCACCCCTCTTCCTGGAGGAAACTCCAATGACCCAGGCATCTGTGGGAAAGCTTTAGCTACATATATGTGCGTATCTTACATACATGTAGCTACATACGTCTTATATATTTTAGTTGTCTTCTCTGGAGACATTTAAAACCCACCTGGATATGTTTCTGTGTTACTTAATGTAGGTGATCCTACTGTGGTGGGGGGGATTGGACTAGATGATCATTCAAGGTCCCTTTCAATCTCTAGTGTTGTGTGATTCTGTGATATAAACTTAACTAATCATTTTAGTAATTCCAGAACACTTATTGAGGGGAGGGGAAGAAGTACCAGTGAGAAAAGTGTTGTTAAACTTGCAGAGTTATAGCTTTAAAGTCTGCATTTAATGTCGTATTTTCCCTACAAACAATGTGTATCTTATTCTTGCCGTCTGTGACTTGGAAGTTGAGTTCAGATGATCGACTTCTCTCTGAACTGAAATTGGCTGACTTGCAGATTTTCCTGTTATGTGCCCACTAGCTATTCGTTAGCTCATAGAGAGCTTTTCTTTGGTTATAAATATTTGTGTAAAAAGAATTCACTTATTTTCTTCTGAGAACATTGAATGGTTTTAGTAGACTTTGTGTTATAACAATTATCTCTAAGCTCACCTTTCATTAAGTATCATTTAAGTAAAATTAAATTATATATTGCTTTCAGAAGAGTAAATTGCCTCAAGTGTGTTCTATTCCTCCCTTTGTCACACCTCTCACAACTGATCTGATATTACCTGCAGATGTGGTAAAAATAGCCATCATCTGAGATGTATTCAAATATTAATTGCAGCCTGTTCATTATGAAAATGAACCACTTGTCAGTATGCAGTACTTGGGCACTGTAGTTTTTATAGGTTGATTGGCCCTTAACACGGCTCTCAGCATTAAAAAACCCCAAACAAAGTAGAAACATAGCTCAAAGCAATCCTGTTTTCCACGGCAGATGTTGCTGTGAGGCTAGGCATAAATGGGTCACAGATTTATCATAAACTTATGAAATCCTTAAAAAGCCCATCATGGGTAGGGTTGTATGGCACTGAATCATAAAATTGTTTAGGTTGGGAAAGACCTGCAAGATCCTAGAACCCAACCATCAACCCAACTCTCCCAAGCCCACTGCTAAACCCTGTCCCTAAGCTGCAGATCTCCAAGACATTTAAACACATCCAGGGATGGCAATTCAACCCCTCTCCTTTCTCCAATCCTGCTGGCCTTTCCTAGCATTTTTCCCAGATGGCACTAAGCAATGAGTAGAATTTTATGCCAATTCTGTTGTGAATGCTTTAAAGAATTGCCAGGTCTGTATTGTGCTTAATGTTTGAGAGATTCAGTTAACACTTGGGGTTCAGTTAGCATTTGTTTCCCATTGTTGATTAACAGCTCTTAAAAGCAACACAAACCAAACTGAGGAACGTGCATGAAACTCGATAGAAGTACAGAAGAGTTTTAAACACGGAATACAAGTGTCTTATAAATTAAAATTTTGTTAAATTTATCCATCGTATCAGCCCAGAAATGGGGAGAAAGTTGTTTTTCATTTGATAGGAAATGCTGTGGCACTGATAAAATTTCTCCAGATTTTCCAGGGAAATAAAACATGATCCTGCTGTGGCGGGGGGATTGGATTAGATGATCTTTCGAGGTCCCTTCCAATCCCCAGTGTCCTGCGATTCTGAAATGCTCCTTTCACATCAGTGAAAACCTTCATCATATTTTCTTTCATTCAGCGTAGTGAATTTAAAAGTGATTCCTAGTTACAAAGCAATATGTGTTTTCTGATATGAGTTTATTGTGATGCTTACTTCATCAAAACACGGTTCTGTCAAGCGGACTCGGTGCCAGAGTGCCCCCCAACCAAAATGCTTCTGATAAAGTGGCTGCTCTGCACTGGGGGCATTCTGCCAAAACCAAATTTTAACGAGAAAAAAAACCTAGACTAATTCTGTTTATAACAGAAAATCTATTTACGGCTCATGCAAGCTGTGTTGACTGATTGGCATCTGAATCCAAGCTTGCATTGATGGGTGCTGATATATATCGAAGCCTCTCCATGCCCTTGTATCACACCGAAGGCTGGAACAATCCCTTGCAGCAGCTCCCGTACAGAAGTTGATGTACGGCTGCCAATAGATAAATCATTTACTTTCAACACCTGCGCTGGCTGCTTCCGAGAGGTTTTACATCAGCATGCTGGCTCCCTCTCTGCTTAGAGAAAAGACTACTAACCTAAAGCCATTCTATGGACAAAGAGAAACGCTACAACAAATGGTCATGCGGAGGGGAAGAAAAGAATCACAGCCAAAATATGACAATTCTCATGATAAAGCTTCTTTGTGATAAAACTAATAAGAGAGGTTCAAGGAACTGCCGTGTGTGTAACACACTCTTTGTATTCTGACTGGTCTGGTGTTCTCGTGGTTCTCATCCAAATTACCATTTTTGATTCTGGCTGCTTCTGGTCACCAAATGGTTTAACACTCCCAGATCACAGGGGAGAATCACTTAGGAGCCACTCCACAGTCTCTTGTGATGAAGTACCCTATTAAAACTACAAGCCAGATGTGAAGATCCCATGAAGAGACTCTGAAGACAGATATTTGGAGGTAAAAAGAACCTTAGAAAACCTCTTACATCTGTCTAGCAAACACAGATTTATTCCCATCGACCCTCCTGAACTTGATGTTCTGGTCTGGGCAATAATCCAAGATCTTTCATGAAACTGTGTTCTCCCAAGCCTCCTTAACATCACTAGCTCTTAGATAATGGAGCTTAAAGTCTCAAGAAACCCCGAGATCTTTCAGCCCTGAGCTATTCCCATGTTACAAGCTTCACTAAGCTGCATACTGCTCAGATGCTGTCTTAAGTCTGATTGCTTTTGATATCAGCCAGTGAATCTCTCCTGTCCACTGTTGCTCATTCAGAGCATGAACCTTCATTTATATGTTCTACCCAGCTATGGGTAGAAAGAAAGAGCAACAGTACAACACAGAACTCTTCCCAGAACTGAAAATGATAATGATAATATTCTTTAATGGCAGATGGTGAAGGTCATGGGGAGCTGTGTGCATGCACGCACATACACGGCATGAGCCTCTGAAAACAGCACTCAGGGCTCTGCCGTTCTGAGCACAGCAAAATATTGGAGCTGTAGAAGAACTCAGGGTACCACATGCTAAATTTTTAGTGCTGTTGTTATCTCTAGGTGTCTTTAATTCACATGTAAATGATAAACAAAGCCGTTATTTAAAAGAGCTCACAGAACATAAAGCATCAGACGTCTGAAAAAGAGAGATAATGTGAGTTCCTCATCGATTCCAGCACCAGCTTCAGTTTATGTAGTTTGGGTCCTGTGAACCTATGCACTAACAGCTTTCAAAAATTTGAAATGCAATGTAGCACGTATCAAGCTGGAGATGCTGAGGACATGTAGAGTTGTGATAAAAGTATTTCCTAAAAAGAAATGTATTAGACTCACGGTTTTTATGGGCACCTGCTTGATCTCAGGATTGAGATTTCTCTAATTCAGGAATTAGCAAAGTGTGTTTTAAAAAGACACAAAATCACTTGCTGGTTTGAAACCTGTGATTACAAATTTCCTAGAAGGTCTCTAACAACTCCTTTTTATTTACAAAATGACTTTTGAAAGCAATGTCTGCTCACCGTAGGTGATGCTGATGTTGCTCCTTATGGATGTGAAGTAGTTCTTTCGGTTTACAGCACAGATGTCAATTTTGTATTATTTACCAACATTAGCAGTTGATAAATCAATACCACCAAGTCAATCACAAACAACCCAACCCACAAACTCTGAAAAAAAAAAAAATCACAATTGCTCCTATTCCTCTGAGTCGATGCTATGAAAGAATTTTTATCCATTAGAAATTCTCCAGCAAAGTCAATTAGGCTCATTAGAGAGTTCCCTATAGTAGATCAGGACTGATAGAAACAGTACTCAGTGTGGTTTTAGTATGACAGCACTTAAGACTGGATAAAGAAACTCTTCCCCACTACTGTTTGTGGATGTGGAAACCCTTTCCCATTAGTATTTGTGGATGTGGAAACAGCTGCATAAGTTGTTTTCACGTGCTAAAAATTAAGAGGGAATCCTGTATTTTTTTTTCTATTATTTGATTCAAAGATTACTGGTGTTAGGGGAAATTATTCTCCACTTACACATAATTCCTTGATAGTATGGATGAGAGACGTTTACTGACCTATTAAGCTTGTTGATGAAAAACCTGGTCCCATATTAACAGGAAGAGGGTATTAAACCTGCCTGGATATGTTCCTGTGCGACTTGGTCTAGGTGACCCTGCTCTGGCAGGGGGATTGGACTAGATGATCTTTCAAGGACCCTTCCAATCCCTAATGATTCTATGATTAATATGAAACCCTCACTTCTCATCCCCCCTCTCTGATTACCAGTAAATCTCTCTCTCACCATTTCAAAAAGATCACATTCTAGTCAAAAATGAACATTTCAAAACAGTTTCAATTAGCAAAAATGTCCACTTGTTCTGAAGTGGATGGAAACAAATCCCCAAATCTCAGAAGCTGCTGTGAAACAGAATTGTTGTCAGCTCTGCTATTACCCACAGAGGGCTTTGGATCAGACCCATTATTCCTTTAATCTCTTTATGTCTCTCCCATGAGCAGAGGAAAAAATGGAAATGGAAAGCCCTGTGCATCAGTGACCTAGATCAGGCTACTGAACTAGTAGCTAGAACAGTAAAATATCACTGCTTAAGATCTCTTTCCACCACTGCACTACACTCTGTTAGTGGAGAAGAGGAAAAGAGAACACAAGAGGAAAAGCAGAGAGGAAAATAACATCAGAGAATCATAGAATGCTTTGGGTTGGAAGGGACTTTCAAAACTCATCTAGTCCAACTCATGCTGCCACAAGCAGAGGCATCTTCAACTAGAGCAGGTTACCCAGAGCTCCATCCAACCTGACCTGGGAGATGTCCAGAGACAGGGCATCTACCACCTCTCTGGAAAATCTGCATTATTGTGTTACCACCCTCAGCACAAAAGGTCTTTATTCTGTCTAATTTGAATCTTCGCTCTTTTAGTATAAAGCCATCACCCCTTCTATTCACGACAGGTCCTGCTAAAAAGACTGTCCAGACATTTCTTACAAGTCCCCTTTAAGTACTGAAGGGTCACAATAAGGTCTCCCCAGAATGTTCTCTCCTCCGTTCTGTACAACCCCATCTCTCAGCCTCATAGCAGAGCTATTGTTTCCTCTGATAATTTTAGTGGTCTCCTCTGAACCTGCTCCACCAGCTCCTTGTCCTTCTTGTGTTGAAGACTCCAGAGCTGGATGCAGTACTACACATGAGAGTGGACTAGAGCAACAAGATCACCTCCCTTAACCACGCTTATGCAGCCCAGGACATGGTTGGCTTCCACACATTGCAAGGTCATGCCCAGCCTTTCATCCACCAGTACCAAATACTTCTCCATAAGGCTGTTCTCAATCCCTTCATCCCCCAGCCTGCACCGATATTGAAGATTGCCCTGAATCTGCTGTCCAAAAGGTTCTGCATCTATTTCCTTACAGAAGATAAACATTAAAGTGTTTCCATGTTGCCAAGCACCAGCAGAACTGGAACATCCCTGCTACCTCCTCATTTCCTATATCAGTTCCTAAAACTCTCCTGAAAGCTATGCAAGGTACAGCAAAAAATTAGTCAGCTCTTCTTTGACACTGCTTGTGAAAGGCTGGTAAATATCTGTTGGGGGAATTACAGACAGATGTCTCACATTTTGTATCAGTTTTAACTCTGGAGGATCTGGAAACCATTTGCCTGTCTTAGCTATGCACATGGACACACACACAGAGTCACACCTGGGATGGTGGATGTGACTGCCACACCACCTGTTAATTCTCAGCGCATACAACCACCACAGCAATTCCTTAAACCTAGAGGATGAGGTATTCCCAGACCTCACACTGGAAAGTACGGTCGGTATCGATTTCTTTTTAATGATGATCGTTCTGCATTTATTGATTTGATGGGCACACAGAAAGGAACGTAGATGGCTACAGCAGGCCACTAGCACCACGATTATCTCCTTCTCTGGAGAGGTTTAAAACCCGCCTGGATGCATTCCTGTGCGACTTGGACTAGGTGATCCTGCTGTGGCAGTGGGATTGGACTGGATGATCTTTCAAGGTCCCTGTCTTGGTGATCCTGCTCTGGCAGGGGGACTGGACTGGATGATCTCTCAAGGTCCCTTCCAATCCCCAATGTTCTGCAATTCTGTGATCAGTCACCACTGCATTGCAATTCAATCAAAACCCTGTAAGGCAGTGATAATGTGGTAGTGTGATAATGTGAATTATTCTTAGATAAAGGAACAGAATGCACTAGAATTGTGTGTTCATGTTGTTTAATGCACGCTATAAATGTTCTCACCTCTTGATCTACTTGCTTCAATCAACAGATTAACAAAATTAAAGCTGTCCCACCATTTAGACTTAAAGAATCATTTTTGTTCAGATGCCAGCGATAGCTGTTGCCCAATACATGATAAAACAGACAATTTGTATACAAATCTTTTTATAAGGACTTTGGATATGATTGAAACATCTCTAGATAAGGATTTTGTGTATTGGAAAGTACAAAGAGATAATGAAACAAGTAATTCAGTGGCTGTAGAGGCAGTAGGAACCATAAATAAATAACATCACTGGGGAGAAAAATGTTGGGTTTTTTTTAATGTATTTAGCCCACAGCTCTAAGCAATATACAAGCTATCAGAAAACATCCTTTTTCTAATGAGTAATATTTATCTCTGCCATTACAAAAGCCAGTCAAGATGCACAACCACCCATATATAGACAGGCACACACACACACGGGTGCACAATATCCATGCACTTTGATGAAAAATTACCAATGAATCACACACTAACTCTACACATCTATAAAACCTTTTTGGTTCTTGAAAAAAAACCTAAAATTCTTAGAAGGAGTTGAATTATCTGCAGTACTGCTGTCAGAGTGCCATAGCAAATGCACTTAGGCTGCATCGAGACAGCACAGCAGATGAGCATTCTGGCATGCCTGAGGTCCCCGGAACTCCAGTACCCTGATCACAGATGCACACTGCTGCTCTGCCTGGCCTCATCACCCACTTTCTTTTCCTCATGGAAAATGAAGATGTAGGGGAGAGAGAAGGAGAGTAAGTGATGGAGCACTTCTTGTTCTGCTGTTCTCTCGAGTCTTGGATACTCTCCTAGTGCCCATGGTAGTCAATGTGAATTTTTCAAGGAAACAACTTTTGAATTCTCCCTATTATAGTGGGTGCTACAGAAAGAAAAATGCTAACAACAGCATAACTGAGGAACAGTGTCCTTATGCTAAACCACTAATACTCAGATGGATGTAGACTCTGAGAATCATCAGACTGTTTTAAAGCTAAAAATCTGTATTCCTTATGTCACAGAATCACAAAACTTCAGGGATTGGAAAGGACCTGCAAAGATCATCTAGTTCAATCCCCTTGCCACAGAAGGATCACCTAGACCAAGTCACGCAGGGACATCTCCAGATGGGTCCCAAATATCTCCAGAGAAGGAGACTCCACAATCTCCCTGGGCAGCCCCTTGCAGTGCTCCATCTTCCTCACCGTGAAGAAGTTCCTTCTCATATTGATGTGGAACCTCCTATATTCCAGCTGAAACCCGTTGTCCTTTAACCTATCATTAGATGACACTGGCTCCATCCTCCTGACACCCACCTTTCACACATTTATAAACATTAATGAGATCACCCCTCAGTCTCCTGTTTCCCAAGCTCAAGAGACCCAGGCTCCCTCAACCTTTCCTCATCAGGGAGATGTTCCATTTCCTTCATCATCCTTGTTGCTCTATGCTGGACTCCCTCCAGCAGCTCCATGTCCTTCTTGAACTGAGGGGCCCAGAACTGGA
>JAOXOE010000343.1:26736080-26763712 GCA_028565055.1 Phoeniculus purpureus | reverse complement strand
CAGCATGGCTTCACCAAAGGGAAGTCATGCTTGACCAACCTGACAGCCTTTTATGAGGGCATAACCAGGTGGATAGACGGTAGCAAAGCAGTGGGTGTGGTCTATGTTGACTTCAATAAAGCATTTGACACAGCCTCCTCGCAGCCAAGCTGAGGCAGTGTGGATGATCGGGTAGTGAATTCTCTAGTTTGCCATCAGATCCTACCAACGGGAGAAGAATTAAGAAGTTACAACTTCCTGATTGTTTCCTATTGCAAAACACTACAAAACAAATACATTTCATTAGGGAGACAATTATTGGAGATGGTATAAAGTTATTCAAGTCAACTGAAATTGCTCAGAGATCACTAATGATAATATTTCTTTAGACAGAATTATATGCAAATACAGCTCATTTTGAAGACAAATATGAGTCACAAAATGCAGCTACTGGGACAGATAAATGAACTAGAGCAATAAAGGGATAAAAAGCACACCAGTAAGGAAGCAGGTAGAGAGCTAACAGCTAGATTACATACATTCCTCATATCCTCCACAAACATTTCATTCACATACAGTGAATTCAATGTCTCTGGAATATATTAAACACACCCACAAACTGGACTACCTGGAAGCCTCAAGCTCAGCAGCACGTATGCATTCACTACTGTGATATGTTTGGTCTTCAAGTCTTTACCTCCTCAAAGTGTCTAAAATGCTGTCTAGGATGCCCTAGCTGGACAGTGCAAGACTAGAAGTGGCTGCAGTTTTCTGATCCTCAGCAGTCCTCTGACTGGTACCACACAGGAGGTCTCAGAACTTGTGACAGAGCTGCAGAACTCAACCAGAGGCTCCCTTCAGATATTGAAAGATGGCTGAGAAGTCTCCTGAGAGTGGCAGCTGTATCAGCATACAGAGTACTCAGCAGGTTCTATTGGATGTGAATCTGTAGACTTGTGATGAGAGAGGTGACAATATCCTTTCTGACACTCAAAAATACATTGCACTGCTTGATTATAGTAATAAACTGTAAAGAATCCAGTTACCAAAGACTTTTGACAAGTCCTGATATAAAATTAAAGTCTGTACTTCTTACAATTCACTGTCAATTTTTCTTTTACTATAAATTTCCAAGTTTAGTCATCAGGCATTTTGTCTTCAAAAGTAAGAAGATAACTCTTTTCTCTTCCTGTAAGAAGACAAAATAAAACACTGGTGAATCTGTGTTTCTAACACTGTCATATTTTTACTTTTCCATTTAAGTGTACCTGGATGTCCTACCGGGGCATGAAGCGATAGAGGGATGTTTATTTCTCCCTTGAGCATAGAAATTCTTTTAAATCAGTTCCCCAGCTCTGACTGTGAAGGATGAAAACTACCAGAGCACAATGCAAGTGATAATGAGTTCTCTGAAGTTAAGCATGTCATGGTCACAGACACAGGCTCTGCAAGCTAACAAAGAAAAGAGAAATTAATCTAAGCAGATTCCTGTTTTAATTCCTTCACTGTCATCAGCTGTTTATTGTTATGCCACACGATGAATAAATGAAACATTTAAAAGGTTTCAGCATTTATTAAATTCCTAATTGGAATCACAGATATTGAGATCTGAGACTACTTCAAGTTGTTTTCACTGATAAACAAGCTCATCAACACATCCTCAAAGAATCTTAGAACGGTTTAGGTTGGAAGGGACCTTAGATATCACCTAGTTCAAACCCACTGCCATCTATATTGCTCCCAGACTGTGTGTCCTGGCTTTCACTCTCTGTGGGGTTCTTCCTCGTGTCTAAGTTTGCCCAGGAGTTCCTTGCTCATCCACACAGGCCTCCTGGCATTTTTGGATAACTTTATTTTGGTAGGGATGCAGTGCTCCTGAGCTTGGAAGAGTCCTATTCACCACACTCTTGGGTTACCACACTCCTCAGCGAGAGCTTCTGTACCTGCAGGGATTCAGTAGCCATCACTCCTGACTCTGCCCGTGGTTAGTCAGAGCTTCTCAGGCAAAGGAACAACAAGGTTTTTGAAGCTCATTTACATCTGCCATCCCACCAGTGCTGGCTCTACCTCTGCTGCCTGTTGTCTACCCACTACTGCCAGTCATGGGGGCAGGCAGGCAGTCACCAAGTGTTGGCTTCAAAAAACGCTTAAAAATAAAAGCCTTTGTGGTTACTGTGTTTGTAAACTCACTCTACCAATTTGCTGAACCAGTGTGCACTGGAGCCTTAGCAAGAAGCTATTCAATAAACATGCACGAGCAATTCCTGAAGCATAAAGCTGTTTCTCTACTCTGCAGAGGAGTTTAAAGTTTTGGGTACATTTGAACCACAAACGCATATAAATCAATACAGTCAGAAGTAAGTCAGAGCTAAGCTTTACTGCTGTTCAGAGAGAAATGTAAAACAGGAGAGAAATGCAAATTAGGAAAGAGCTTTGAAGTGGGCATGTTTCACCGACTCAAGGAAATTCAAAAGTACGACTGTTTTCAACATAGCGTGTATAAAACCCATAGCGTGACCCTATCCAGCATACAGAATAGTTGGCACCCCAAAACGCCTGCACAGAAGTACTTTGGGGAGAAGGACATTAGAGTTCCTGACAACAAATTACAAGAAACAGCAGAAAAAGCAATCCAGACCTACATACCCACTGGATTCCTTCTCTAACTGGGACTCACAATATCGTAGAACATAAGGGATTGGAAGGGACCTTCAAAGATCATCCAGTCCAATCCGCTGCCACAGCAGGATCACCTAGACCAAGTCACACAGGAACATCTCCAGGTGGGTTTTAAACGTATCCAGAGAAGGAGACTTCACAACCCCCCTGGACAGAGACCAACACTCTCAACTACACCTGTCAAAACAAGGACATCTCCTCTCCGTATGATCTCATTCTAATACCCTGTATTTTCATATCATCTTGGACAAGATTTGGGAACTCACATACATGAATACCCTTACTGTAAAAAAAGCACCAGTGATATTTGAAGTTATACTTTGCAAATGAAAGATCACAGATATGAAAGATCACAGAATCATTGACGAGTCAGTTTGTTGTCAAGAGGCGCTCAGATCTTGGAATATGCTAAGTGTGGCCCTTTGGGGTGACAGCCAACTTCTTTTGCTTTGCTACTCTGTCACTCATACATAAGTTTCACTCTTTGAACTCACCCCTCCCTCCCCACTACCTCCCTTTTTTGAGTCGAGCACAAAGAGTCAAAGGCAAGATTGAGAAAAGGAAGTACAGAAGAAAAAGGAACCTGTCAGTTCTGTGATCACCCTTTTGAGCAGCTGCTTGGATCTCAGATTCTAGGTTCAGAAACTGGAGGAAAGGCAGTCCAAACGGTGAGCACACTTTTAGAGAGTGAGGTGAGTTCAGTTGGGTGACTTAAAGGACAAAACTTGCGAGTTTCTAGCTCCGCAGACAAACTGGAGCAAATTGCTAGTCGGAAAAACAGACTGCTTTACAAGGAATCATGTTATCTTCTATGTAATTTGCAAGATGTCAAATCTAAGTTTATTATTTTATTGCCCTTAAAGTTGAAAATATCCTCAGGGAAAGCATTAGTCTGAAAGCAAACTGAATTGCGGGTATTTTAATATTAATCTGTTTGGCTCAATAAAACTCCTCATTCAAGCAACTCTTGGTTGTTTCACAGCAATTCTGCTGCTGCTTCTCAAGAATGACAGGGAGCTGAACACAGATAGGTCTGAATTCAACTGTTTGTCTGACCAAATCTTGGGGACAAAACCCAAGCTACCTAAATCCTACCAGTCTTCACTTCCTATGTACTTAACAGAGCTTAATTACGGAACACTAAGTCCAACAAAATAGAACCAATAGTCTGTGTTAGTCCAACAGTCCAACAAAATAGATCCAACGGGGTAGGTTTAGGTTAGACATCAGGAAAAAATTCTTCATGGAAAGAGTGGTCAGGCACTGGAATGGGCTGGTGGTTTAATCACCATCTCTAGACGATTTTAAAAGATGCTTCTATGTGGTGTTGTGGTTTAGGGGTGAGCTTGAAGAGTAGGGTTGATGGTTGGACTCAATGATCCCAAGGGTCTTTTCTAACCTGAATGATTCTATGATTCCATTTTCTGAGCATCTCTATCAACACCTGCTTTTTCTCCTGTTGCTTCCATACAATGGGAAGATTTGGCTCCCCCTCTATTAACCAGGAAATTCCATATACTTAGAAAAAGGAAAGAGCATATATAAGAAAATAAAGAGGTCATCTCTTTCTCTGGCAGGCTGAATAGTACATATAATTCATCTGCAGATGAGGAATTATTATTACTACATGCACAGAAGTTGCTTCTGAGTTCCTAGACAAACCTTTTCCTTTTTTCCATAGCAGCAGTTCAAGGGAAGGAGCTAATGGCAGATTTGCCGCAGGCATCTTGTAGGTAAGCATTCAAAGACATACAAAGAAGATCCACAGCAATCTGTACCCAGAAATAGGGGAGTGTGCCAGAGGAAAAGGTTTTACCTAGGCAAGTATCACTGCTTCTTTCCTTGATCCTTCAATATACCAAAGAGAAAGAGGGAAATCTATACGCACTTCCATATTTTCTATGACAGGAGAGTCCAAATTAAGGAAATGATCTTTAACAGCAGACTAACAAAGAGCACAAGGCCAGAACACGGGCAATGCCAGGAAAAAACCACCACTCAAAAAGACCACCTTTGTCTTCTGAAATCTTCAATGTTCAAACCGCAGAAACAAAATCAAGTGAATTCTCAGCGGACAAAAGCACAGAAGATTGCTCGCAAAGAGAATAGTTGCACTGCTGTTCCCACATTAAGGGATTGAGGAAGAGAAGTGGAACAGCATCATTTCTGAGGGATGCTAAAACAAAGCCATCTATTGTCTTCTCGTTAGTGTAATCTGTATAAAACGAACAGCCCATCTATTTCCTTTAAAGTGGTGATGAAGTGAGAAATAGTCTTAAGGAGGGACTGTGGTGCTGAGTGAAGCCCCATTAATCTTTAGAGAACCATGGTTGTCCAAGTAAATTGTGAATAAATGTTGTTCTATAGTGGAACAAATATCTGAGTTGTTTACCTGGTCCGGCCAAGTGCCAGGTGCTGCATTTCCCTCCACTTTCCCTCACTTCACAGCTCTCAGTTATGTTGTTTAGACAATGCTGGGGCAGCTCGAACATTTCCAGCTACATCAGTTTCAGAGGAAGCCTATGGACCACAGTCTTTAACAGTGGTAAGAACATTTCTTGTATTGATACATTCCATACAGTTCTTTCCTGAAATTTCATCTCAGGAAGGATACCCAAAGGACATAAAAGCCTGAGTGTGTTTCTGTAGAAAACATGTAAAGACAAATGCCAGACCAAACCATTAACTCTTAAGTATAAAACATATCTGGGAAAGAAATTGGTTCTGGATAGGACAGTAGTGCATCCATAATCCAAGGCAGCCAGGCATAGCTCAGCTATAGACAGGAGAGCTTGAAGCTGTGCTCTGCAGAGCATCATAGAATCATTTAGGCTGTAAAAGACATTCAAACTCATTGAGTCCAACTGTTAAGCCAAGTGTCCAAAGCCCACCACTAAACCCTGTCCCTAAGCTCCAGATCTCCACAACTTTTAAACACATCCAGGGATGGTGATTCAACCATCCTCCTCAAGCAGCCTGTTCCAAGGCCTGATGACCCTTTCAATGAAGAAGATTTTCCTAATGCCCAACCTAACCTTCCCCTGGTGCAATTTGAGGCCATTTCCTCTTGTTCTATCATGAGGAGAGCTGCATGTCCCAGGTCTAAAGATGGCTCATGCTAATCACCTTGTCAGTGTTACACTGAGTCTTCTTACAAAAGATCGCATAGAATCATAGAATCATTAGGGATTGGAAGGGACCTCGAAGATCATCTAATCCGATCCCCCTGCCACAGCAGAATCACCTAGACCAGGTTGCACAAAAACATAGGCATGATCTTGCCCATGTGCTACACGTTGCACTTTTATTCCAGAAGTAATGATTGTGGAAAAACATAGGCCACTGGATTTTAAATTGGATATAGGCTCAGAAGAGCCACTTCAAGTTTCTTGTTCGACACAAACTTGTATGATGCTTTCAATGAAGTTATTTAGATCTAAGTTCATAACAAGACATAAATACATCTTCAGCTAACTCAAACTCTGCCAGCAGAGCAGTTCTTTCAGTACTTAAATGTTTGCTCAAGTTATGCACTCAGACAGCTCTATTTTAACCAGCACGAGCAAACAGTCCCTGACACAGACCCACTCAGACAGTCGTTCGTAGACGGCCACCTGTGCAGACTCTAAGTCAGGGTATTACTAGCTACACAGACAGGTTTATATAACTCAGCTGCAAAGTCTACCCAGTGTCGTGAGAAGCTCTTTTACTCACAAAAGGCAGACTTTATTACAGAAAACTACTGTCATTTCCAAACTGTAACCTATTTCCTTGGTAGAATAAATGATCATATTTATTCCAAATTTGGGACATCTCGTGCTAAGTTTGTGAGGTGCATTTTAACCTTTGTTTGTATGGAAACAAAGGGGTTTAGAGAGTTTAGACTGAAGATAATGCCTTGCAGCTAAGTCTTAACAGTCTTAGCTCTCTACAGAGCTTATAGGATGTTTAAAATATCTATGGAGATTTCAAAATGGTATAAGAAAGATATATTGGGTGTTGATAACAACAGTGGTAAGGGATGAAAACCATACATAGCCCAGGAAAGTATTTTCTGATGTAATCAATCGAAGGACAATGAGCATTGAGAGGAAGAAAAAAAAAATCTGAGGTGAGAGCCATCAGTGTATGAAACTAAGGGCAGTTTTTAATGATCGTGACAGCTGCATGCCAAAAAGAGAGATAAAAATGAGATGTGAATAGTGTGGGGCACACGTAAGAGTGAAAGATCAGAAAGAACAAAGTATTAAAAAAAAAAATGCTTCAGTACTGCCTTGAAAAGGAGTGAAAAATGTTGATAAAGAATGTGAGGGAAATACAAATAATGGAGACTTATTATAATAGCTTGATAATGAAGAAAAAGATAATAGGAGATTATTATGGAAGATCCAAATAATTAGGAAGTAATTAACATAATATGGATTATGAAAGAATTAATTTCAAATTGAAATATATTTACATGTATTAAATATAAACCATGACTGAGTAACTAGTGAAATAATACAAAAATGAAGTTCAAACATTTTAAATTAATGCACATGCTAACTAAAAGGGGAAAAAGTCTTCAGTAACTGCAATGAATAAGTCTGTAACTGGCAGCTGAGATGAAAGACAGTAAATCAACCATCACAACCTACTTGGTCATAAGAAGAACTGGTCATGGAGGAAATACTTTATGAAGAGGAACTTTACAGTACAATCTATATAGAGAGAGATTATAGAAGATACAATATAATCTATATATTATCTATATAAGATATATAAATATTGTTCCATAGTGGAATATAATCAATATAAATATATATAGATTTTTACTATTTTTTTTTACTATAAACATAGTAAAAGAACATTTTTCCATTGAAATTCTGACTGTATTCTGCCTCCGAAATCACAGCACTCATGGTTTTTTTACTTTGCAACACTGCACATGATCTTTGTCAGTGGAAAAGGGTAATAGAGGTAGGAAATGGTACAGCAAGTCATTAGCATAATCACAGCATCACAGAATGTTACAGGTTGGAAGGGACCTTGAAAGATCATCTAAGTCCAGCTCTCCTGCTGGAGCAAGGTAAGCCTACAGCACCTGGTGCACCCAGACTGTCTCCCATCCAAGTACAAACCAGGCCCAACCCTGCTTAGCTAATCCAGCTCTCCATCTCCACGTCTCTTTGCCCACTCCTCTGGGCTATAATAAAGTTATGGCATTTAACTACTGATAACAGTTAAGGAAAAGATATTTCTAGCTGAGGTGGGAAAGCAAGAATGGACAGAAACTACAAAAACCAAACAGGTCCGTGTGTTTAGGAGTCCAGTAACCAGAAAATGGAATCACAGAACATTAGGGATTGGAAGGGACCTCGAAAGATCATCTAGTCCAATCTCCCTGCCACAACAGGATCACCTAGATGAAGTCACACAGGAATTACTGTATATCATATAGCATGAGAGGAGAGATAAAAGGGAGCCAAGCTCACAAAAATCACTCTCGACTCACACCCTTCATTCACCTAAACATTTATCTTACTCATGCAATTCCTTTGATAAAATCTTTGTCCGAATAAACACTTTAAAGGTATTCCTGCTTCAAACCACAATGACAGATATATTATTCACAGCTACTTTTTAGGAAATTATTGTCACAGTCCTCTGGCAACAGCTGACTCAAAACTGAAGACCATAAGCACCCAAAAATTTAAAGCAGAATAAAGCATTAGCCTCAATTATCAGAAGAATGTTTCATGTTTTAATTCAGGGAAGAGAAATCACTGCTTAAGTTAATCAGACCAAGAAAAACTTGTCTTCAGCTACAAAAGTATTCTATAATGGAATACTAATGTAGGCTAACTGTTTGCAGGTATGCAGTTTAAAATGCTTGACATACATGATGCACACGCCAACATCTTTAAAATCAGTGATCATCAACAACTCAAGATCATGCGAAACATGGACTCTGATCCCTCAGATTATTCTGGACCTTGTTTATAAATCCATGGGCTAGCAACAAATTCGTCCTGCTTCAGATTTCACAGCTGGAGTCCTGCTTGAGGCAATGGGCAATCCCAGATGTGTACCCTGATCAGCTCCCAGTTCACCAACAGAGTCAGATGGTCCTCTCCTTCCGTTTTTACCCTTTCACCCTGAATCTATGGTTTCATGCACAGGACATTTGTCTGGCTCTAAAGAGGAGCTGCTATCCAGGGACTAGAGGATCAAAGAACATGTAGCCCAGTGCACAGCAGAAAACAACTCAAAAAACCCCCTGAGACGCTGATAGGACTGAGGCAGAATGTAAGCTGGTTCCCCATTTTCAAAACCCCACGTCTATGGTTTAGATGAGATTAGTAACTGCTGCATCTGTTTTACGTTACACTGAAATGAGTGTATTAACAAAATCACAGAATCACACAACATCAGGGATTGGAAAGGACCTGGAAAGAAAAGACAACCCTATCAAAAATACTATAGCAGCTCATCAGTTGGATGCACCAAACCCGATGATATGCAAAGCTGAGACCTTAGACTTTAGATACTGAATGTGGCAGATCACTGACTGCTAAGAATCTCTGACTGACGGTCTGTAGTCAGACTGTGGCATCAGCAGCAGTGCTGCATATGGAGGATATCAGTAACAGTAGTGATGTGAATATACTTTTGAGGAAAAAACCAAAATCTAATCCTTATTTCTCCTGAAAATATCACGAAGATTCCTACAATACCCAGCAGTGGGTTTAATCATCTGGAAAGAACCCAAGGCACCCCACAACGAATACAATTAGTCTGCAAATGGCGTAGGCATAACTGCTTTCGCCTGGCTGCTCTTCTCCATTTCCTAAGTACCCAGCTCTACAGGACACCAGCATCATGTAGGCAGCTGTGAGATGGAAGTCATGTCTCCCCTTCAGTATTGGTCCAGTGACTATTTTGAATAAATGAGATTGATCAAAAATGAAATGCTTTTCACAGTGCCCTACTGTTTCTTTATTTTTACCTGTTAATTCAATAGAGGATGTCAAACCACTCTGGAGAGGAAATTTGGAAAGATCCTCAAACAAACCCCGCCGGCACAGGCATTAAGGCCCTGCTGCTAATAAGGGAGTGCAAACAGCAGATTATTAAGGACAGAGGCGATCCAGAAGTACAGAACCAGTAAAATGTTTAATTTCATCAGCATTACGCTTTTTCCCCCTGTAGCAGAGAAAAGGTCTCTGTTTCCGTGTTTTGAAATTGCAGCAATATTGTGCCCATTGGATAAACTCCTCTGGAAGAGTATTCTCTAGCTGTTTTACTGAGAACAACAGGCAGCTCCGCTATCAGGTAGCTGACGGACTTATGCTACCAACAGGAATTCAACCCTACGCTTCACTCGTGCACAATCAGCACAAATAACCTAGAAGGCAAACACACACACGGAGCCAACCAGAAAGAAAGCATCGGCTTTATTCCAGAGCCTTTGTTAGTAAGTCTTCATGCAAATGTTCATGATTCGACGTCAGATGGCCCTTTACTGCACTGCTAGCCTCTTCACAAAGACAGTGACCAGGCTACACGAAACCAGACAATGTAAAACGCAGTATTTAAACTAAAGAGAAAAAAATAACCCAAATGAGTAACAAAGACCATTACAAACCCACACTGATATTCCTCACCCTCATCCGAAAAACTTTTCAATATGCAGACTAATTGTAAATAAATTTTGTTTCCCTACAGGGATTATTTAGATTTTAAACATCGATTCTCCATCTGTAATTTTGACAGGCACACGACCACATAAATATTCTCATGTTCCACAAAAATGGTGCTGTCGGCTTTTAAATAGGGTATTTGTGCAAACAGGTCTTTCTCCCACCTTGATCCTGCTGTGGCAGGGGGACTGGACTAGATGACATCTTTAGGTCCCTCCCAATCCCTACTGTTCTGTGATTCTGTGTGATTCTGCAATTCAGCAGCCTTGCAGTTGTGATAGTAATTGACAAAACAGTGAATCAAGTCGTATGTCTACCCTAGCCGGGGTGTGTGTGTGTGTGTGTGTGTGTGTGTGTACATATATGTATACTGAAATAGCTGTGTCTATACATATAAACACCTTCCATACCCAAAGTATGGTCCATACCAAGCTACAGTCACCCCAAGAACTGTCAGCCAGTTGAGCAGGTGCCTATATCCAACTCAGTTTAAAAAAACCTTAAAAACCAGGCAGACCCTCATAGCAAGCCTAGATGAACACACACACACACACACACACATATATATATAGAAAATGTCCAAGTTTTTAAAAAAGTATGCTTCAGATATTAAAAAAACCCTAACTATAGTTCTGATACAGCTTGAAGCCTCTTTTGCCTCAAGAAAATCATATATGGTCTAATGGATTGTTTTCTTTATGATCATCAATCTTGCTGAAAAATAGGAATGAAGAACTTAAAAGGCAAATGTGTCTGTCTCATTCAGGTTCTGGAGGATAGCAGGTGATACGTGTTTTTTCACATTCACCTTCGCTTTAATGTAGACAAACTGCAAAACAGTTCAAGTGCTGTCAGAACTCATTTTGAAAGTGACAAAACATTTTAGGGCAAGAGACAGGGAGAATTAACTGATAACTTCTCAACATACTTTGTGCTCTTAACAGTCAACTATATTATTGACACACCATTCATCAACTCACCCTTCACATTTTTCTAGTACATTTGATATATTCCATTAATTCAGCAAAGGCTAAACTTAACTAGGGCAGTCCCGAACAGTCTTTGTTCTTTAAGGTACCTTTGCTATCAGAGGACAGAAACAAGCTCTACTGATCAGTTTAGACGATGCAGTTAATACAGGTGACTCCATCCGTAAGGGATGATAACTGTCAACCAGCCTTCTTAATTAATTTTTCTTATAATTTAGTTTACAGAAGTTGGACCAGTCAAACAATAAAAGGCAGTTGATCGTGCTGGACTCAAGACGACGTTAACTCTAGGATCTCTATGGAGATATTGACAGTTATCAAGGCTGGTCATTAATTGCAAATGTTCTGTTTGATTTAAAACTTTTAAAGTGAGGGATGTGCCAACACTTTCAGACCTTCCTACGTGCCCCTGTACCAGCTTATTCTAATGTAAATTACAAGTGATTACAACAGAAACACCGTGCACAAGGATTCATTATCTTCCCATCCGAGCAATTAAACAGCAGCATAAACATATACGGCAGCATATAAAACAAAACAGGCTGCTGTTCCTTCTGGTGTCTTATGCCTACTCACACACACATTCTCAGGGTGATAAAACATGGGCTCCCAAAATGATAAGCAATTTCCTTGTTATTTTCATAAAAATATCTACAATTTACCCAAACTCAAAGAACCATCAGATTGAAAGACCGGTATGCAGTCAGTACTTTGAAATATCAGGCATAGGAATCAAACAAATACCTCTACTTATAACCTGAGATGATTTTTTATTACCTTTCAGTAGTGTCAGTCCTTCCATACAGGGAGTGTCCACTTAAATGTCTTGCCTTAGAGCTGTAGGGTTTGAAGCGTAAGTCACTTGTCAGAAACCCGTTTCTGGGTAGATTTTAAAACTCTCAAAACCCTTCTCATCACCCTTTAACACACAGCTCCAAGACTGTTCTTGTCTTTCCTAGCTACCTACTATTGTCCTCATACCTACCTTGTACCTGAGGTTACCTCCCTGCTGCTCTCCTGCACTCCAAAGCTGTGCAGTTGGTATGGGGGAGGACAGACCACAGTCACGCAGGGAGCTCACATGTACCGGCTCTCCAGCTAAAGAGCCCTTCAAGGAGATACTGTCTGCTCTGTCAGGGTACCCCAATAGCTGTAGTTCTTCTTTTCAAGAGGAATATCTTTTAGGGCAGCCTCTCAAGGGACTTTGTCAATCAATCAGCCAAAGTTCGCCCTCCGGAAGTCTAAGGTAACAGTTTCACCTCCTTCTCCTTGTTTTTCCAAGGATTGAAAACTCTATCAACTCATGATCACAACCTTCAACCTTTACTTGTCCCACAAGATCTTGCATGTTCACAAGAATCAGATCTAAGAGGGCCTGGGTGACTCCCTCACTAGTTGTCTCAGGAAGTCACCTTCCACATAGATTTCCTTTTGCATTGCAATGCTGCCCTTTTGTGGAAGGTTTTGCACCTAGCTGTGCATTTCTCAGTGTCTTTTACTGCTGCGGGGACACACGATCTTCATCACCCTGAAGTCAAAGGACCAACTGGACTAACATGTTGTCAGGAGTCAGGAGCAAGGCAGAAGAGGGTAAATACTACAGAACAGATGAGTGACAAAACCAGATTGCTCCTTAAGCAACTTTACTACCAACTATATAAAAATATTTCTTCCCATCTTTACAATGTACCACATGTGTGCAGGCATGAGTATTTGGGAACTGGTATTCAACACAGTTGCTATTATACCTCAAGCTAAAATTTTTACCCTTTATTACTGGAGAGATTTTATGTCTTTGACCTTTTGCAGGACAGATAAAAAATTACAAGCCATGACCAAAAACTCCCCCCAAATCAAACCATAAAACTCCCTTTCATTTCAGTTAGAATTCAAGAATTACCATGGAAGATTACCACCCACTGTTTCCCAACACAGTGAAGATGACCCAACTGCATGTTTCTCAAACATGACAGTGCAAAGCACCTCGAGCACTCAAGAAAACACCGATACACGAAACAACCCTTGTGGTTTTGAGCCATATGACATAATCACTGTGGTTGAAAAAGACCCTTGGGATCATCGAACCCAAACATCAACTCTACCTTACAAGTTCACCTCTAAACCATATCAATCTAGACCTCATCCAAACGATCTTTAAACACATCCAGGGATGGTGACTTGGCCACGTCTCTGGGAAGCCCATTCCAGCGCTTGACCACCCTTTCCATGAAAAGGTTTTTCCTAATATCAAATCTAAACCTACCCTGTTGTATCTTGAACCCACTCCCTCTTGATCTACCACTAATTGCTTGTGAGAAGAGACCAGCACCAACCTCTCCACAACATCCTTTCATGTAGTTGTAGAGAGTGATGACGTCTCTTCTCAGCCGCCTCTTCTTCAAACTAAAGAGCCCATAAGATCATTCTGGTTGAGACAGAAGAAGAACTTGGTAAGTAGACCAAGTTAACAGTTTCAGGATACTCTGCTGTTAGCTGAAGGTCAAGTACATGCACTATGACATTCTGTAACCCATCTTGATTTATATATAACCAGAAATAAACACAGGGTCTGCTAAACTTCCAGCAAACACAAGTCAACTCTTATCTCTCCAGATCGCATAATTCTATTCAATAAGAACTCCAATCTGAGGTGCAGAGACAGTGTTCGCAGTCAGACCCACTCTTTAACCGTACCGCAGAGCATTATTTTCTACTGTGTAATTTATTACTTTTACACCAAATCATCATTCTTTTTGGTAGAAAGAATTGAGGACTGGAGAAAAAAATGGTGTTATAAAAACAGAACGAAAGTGGGACTTTGGAAAATGTGCAAACATCTCTCACCGGGATCACAGCAGTGTGCAGCAAACAGTTTCTCTTTAGCTAAGTCGGACAGGCTTTAGAATGATGCTATTAGAATTAAATGGAACCTTTGGAAAGCAGCAATTTATGTCATAAAGTCTCTGTTGTTTTGTTGAGGTTTTAAATGGGAAAGTGCAACTTGGTTTAGTTTCTGTAAATAGGAAAACTTTCAGTGAAACTTTCAAATTACAGTCTTCAAAGGCAGAGACGGCTGCTTGTGGCAGGCACAGTTTGAAGTCGGGAACTGCTAATGGCAAGATACATTTTTAGGTCCAATCAGAACGTAATATTTCAAAAGTTTTCAGAAAGGCTGTGCGGGGTAGGGGGTGTGTGTTAAAGTTCAGCGTGTGCTCACAGCTGATGAGGAATCATTTGGAGACATGCGCATACCTGGGGCTGGCAGAAAATGTTATGTGATAGAGATAGTACATTAGGTCAGAGGTAGCTAAAAGTGAGTTTCAGACTCTTCAGGGACATTCTCCTTTTAGCGAATAAAGGGCAAATGGCCATCCTCTTGTTCCATTCCTCTCTGCAGGCTTCAGTGGAGTTGACCATGAGCTGAGGTTGTACTCTGTGACAAGTACAGCCAGGTTCCAGGGGAACTGCTTAAAAGGTCTCCTGTTTGTGATCTCTCTCTCATATGCAACTATTTTTTCATCCCTTTCAAAAACTAAAGCGTGCTTCCAAAAGAAGTGTTGTAACAAGGTAGACTCAGGTGTTAATAACGTGCTAATAGCGTGCAAATAGCATTCTCCTTGTTCACTCAATACCACCAGCAAGTGCTTTGAAGCAAATAAAGAAACTGATTAAGAATAAGCATCCAAAACTGCAAAACCAAATAAACACTTCTCCCCACCCCCAAAGAAACTAAAGGATCCAGCAGCCCACCCCACAGTAAAATTTCCTTCTATTAGATCACATTGAACTGAGGACCCAATACCATTTGTCAAATGTACCTTGGAATTTCATGGTAGGGTTCACCTTTCACATACTGCTTTTAAAGTGAATTGTATTTTCTCTTGAATAAGATTCTCATTTACAGGAATCTTAGCTGTTAAACAAGTCCTGACAACCACCCTTTCCATATTTACAAACATTGATGAGGTCATCCCTCAGTCTCCTTTTTCCCAGGCTCAAGAGACCCAGCTCCCTCAGCCTTTCCTCATCAGGGAGATGCTCCACTCCCTTCATCATCTTTGTGGCTCCACGTTGGACTCTCTCCAGCAGTTCTGAACTGAGGGACCCAGAACTGGACACAATATTGCAGATGTGGTCTCAACAGGTCAGTCTCCAACCTATACTGGGTGTCAGGAGGATGGAGCCAGGCTCTGCTCAGTAGCATCCAATGATAGCACAAGGGACAATGGATATTAGCTGGAACATAGGAGGTTTCACATAAATATAAGAAGGAATTTCTTCACAGTGAGAGTGACAGAGCACTGGAACAGGTTGCCCAGTGGGGTTGTGAAGTCTCCTTCTCTGGAGATGTTTAAAACCCGCCTGGACATGTTCCTGTGTGACTGGATCTAGGTGATCCTGCTGTGGCGATGATCTTTTGAGGTCCTTTCCCATCTCTAATGTTCTGTGATTCTGTGATGGAAGTTATGAAATTCAACCACAAATTTTGCAGGTATAAAGTGAGAGAATAAAACATGATGGCTTCACTGCCATCACAAATCCGACTGTTTTCAAGAGATCTGCTTAAGTATTGCTTAGATGAACTGCTCCTAGTCTGAGACCATACACAGCAAACAGAATAACACTTCTTTCTGCCTGTGTTGAAAAACAATCTCTTGGCTGGAACA
The DNA here is from genome assembly GCA_028565055.1 of Phoeniculus purpureus. NCBI lineage: Eukaryota > Metazoa > Chordata > Aves > Bucerotiformes > Phoeniculidae > Phoeniculus > Phoeniculus purpureus. The sequence continues at coordinate 26,747,716 of JAOXOE010000343.1, read as the reverse complement.
AAGGTCAAGGGAACTGCAGATTAAAACGCCACAAAAAAATAATTACCAGGCTAATAACAAGAAAGGGAGGTGTGAAATCAAGTGTAAGCAAAAGCTATACAAGTCAATGCTCTTCACTGCCTAAATAACTTCTGTGGAGCTGTCCAGCAAGTTTAGGGGATTTGTGAGGCTGGGCTGCAGGATGAACACCACAGCTGTCAGTTACTGCACAGATGAAGTACGGCACGGCTGATGAAGAGCGAAGGGTGATTTGCCGTGTTCTGCATTTGGGTGTCTTGCTGACACGGCACACAAGGGCAAGAGTCACCAGAAAGGGTATACACACCCAAGCAACGTCTAGGGCTGTTTGCACACGACTGTACACAATTTCAAATCCTAATGTCTTTATAATTAAAGCATTCCAAACACCAAAGGAAAGGACAGGACAATAAAATTTTAGCAGTAAAGAGTCCAGAGTCTCTTGTTTACTTCTCCTTCAGGCACAGTAACAGAAAGACCTTACAATGATTCTGGTCAAAGAAGTTATGAAGAAGCACACGGGCATTTAAAAATTAGATGGTGAAGTATTGCATCCTAGAAAAGAATTAAGAGTTGAGGTTATACTGTGCACATCCATGCACAGTATGGTTTAGATTGTCTACCTGGATGCAAAGCAGAAGGTCCTGGTAAAAGACCTGGAAAGCACTGGATTTAGTTTGAAGGAGTAAATGAAGAATGAAATGGCAATTTAGTAAGCTTCTCTGATTGAGACAACAATTCAGACCAATATAGAACGAATAAGCCAATCATAGTCAGATCAATACCACTTAACCCATCCTTACCTCAACTTCTGGCTGCATTCTTAAGGGAAAAGCAACAGCAGATACCAAATGAAAACCTGCTTTTTCTAGGGGTTTTTTTAGGAACTTATTTTCCTCAACAACAAGTTCTTCTGGAGGTTCTCATTCTTTCTAAAGCAGGTGAGGGCCACCAGTCCTTTTCTTCTATTTCTCCCCAGGCCAGAACACCACCTAGATGAACTTTCCTATCTCCAGAGCCATGACAGCAAATGTATTTTTCCAGTTACACGAAAACCAGACCAACTATCACTCCCACAGAGAGTCACCAATGATTGTAAAGCGCTGCTCTGTTTTTCTGTGACCAACTGCTAGAATCCTATTTACCAAGTGTAGGAAAATATCACCTGCTGTTTCTGAAAACACTTCAGTTCCACACTGAATAATGAAAATGCTCTTTCGCACAGCAACGTACTTCCTGTAGAATACTAAGTGAGGAGGTCTTTAAGTCTCTCCAAATTTCCCAGGGCAGTTTGTAAATTTATTAAATTTATGTGGTTTTTTTTTTAACCTCTCAGGGCCAAGAAACTTTTCTTGGATCCTGACCCTCAAAGAACTTTCAGATTTTTGTTTACTGGTCTCTCTTTTCTCTTGAGAGATGGTGATGTGCTGTGATGCACTCAGTCCTAGTCCTCCCAGTGATTATTTCCCCTGAGCAGGGGACAGTATGAAACACAGCTGAAGAGATTTAATTTAGTCAAACCATGGGTATTCTCCCTCTGTTTACCGCAGAGCGCACTCCTGTTGCCTGTAGGAATGGATAGCTCACTGGACAGGGACAGACAACACGTGCAGTTGATCAGCATGAAGGAGGTAGTAACTTGAGTCCTGCTAGATGTTGCTGACTTTTTTGTCACTACTCCACTGTTGCTGATACCATCGCTTCGTGCACCTATTTAAGAAGTGGAACTGACAAACCTCCCAGGGTACTTCAAGTGCTCATTGTTTCCTTTAAAGTTGTCCATATCTTCCAAGATGAATTCTTCGGGACTAGTCCTGGTGTTTGCCTGTGCTGTGCCCAGTCTGCTATCAGTTATGAGCTCTTGGGAAGTCAAGTAAACCACCAGAGTTCCAGCTGCTTGTTCCAAATGCTTTGGCTCTCAAAGACATTGCCTTGGCTCATGCTCAGAAAAGCATGTGCAGCTCCACGTAGTGACTGTTTTGGTAAGTTTTTATTTCTCCAGACTCTGATTTTGAGCTCAACACTTCATTCCAAATCAGAGATCTCTGTTGCAATACTGCTTTGTGCCCCAAGTTTAGCCAGGCACCAGAGAGAGAGCTGCCAGAACCCAGCTGGACTCAAAGAGCTCTGGCCCACTGAGTGAGCGCTTAAAACATTTCCAAATGAGAAGGGCAAGTTTAACTGTGGTCATGAAAAACTGTTAACACAAGAAACTGGAGAAAATGTGTCCTGATGAGGTCAACACAGAAAGAGAAAACAACAGAATAATGCTGCAAACAGAAGCTGAAGTACAGGCTTCAAGGTATTTATCCAGAGCTGCAAAAGAACGGGAGCAGCACAGCACAGCAATGGCAGAGCAGTGGCAGTCTGGGGAGAATTCAGAGCTAAACACTCAAACGGAAGGGAACCCATTCATGACAGTCTTTGACTTCCTTCTTATACCTGAGCAATACCCTCTGTTGTCCAGCACGAATATTACAAAACCACACAGCACTATGCTACTGCAGCCAGTATTTTCATACAAGAATAACATTCCATTACACTGGTACATTATTAGTCAACAGGCAACGAAGTGGTTTTGTTGTTAAAGCACACCTTCCAGTGTTTGCTTATTTGGCCTGATACCAGTGTAAACGCAGCAGAGAGCTGAGCAGGTTACAGAATTTATATCACAAGTCGTGTTTGCTGATAGGATTGCTCTCCAGACATAGCAATCACGACGGGCAAATGCAGATATAACCTCTGAAGTATTAAAGGCAAACAATTCAAGGTACTACAGAGACTGCCAAAACACCATCCAGTTTCAACTGAGCCCATAGGATGCTCAGCTTGTACAACACAAATATAACACTGCACTTTTTCCACCTATGGAATCTATGTGCATCTATGTGCATCTTCATGCACAAGAAATCTTATCTCTAGTACAAGTTTTACATGGACGCTGCCTTTGAACATAGAACCATCATCAATCATTCAGGTTCAAAAAGACCCTTGGGACCATCAAGTCCAAACATCAATCCTACTTTAGAGTTCATCCCTAAACCATATGCCCCAACACTAACATGTTCTTCACTAAGCTTTCCTGGAAGTGCATAACATGAGCTTTCAAGGAGCTTTCAGTCTCCTGCTGAAACACTATCACAGTATCACAGTACATTAGGGATTGGAAGGGACCTCTAAAGATCATCTAGTCCAATTCCCCTGCCCACCAGGACCACCTAGACCAACTACACAGAAAAGCCTCTCACAACATACCATCTGCTTCCAAAAAGCTTGAGTATTACTTGGCATTTTTTCACAGTGAAACTCTAAAACTTGCCAGAGTTGTCCATCAGCACTTTTGAGACATCTTAGATGATTTATCAGGTAATAATAGAATGTGTCACTGGGAAGGAATCGCAGAAGATGACTGGCAGCCAGAGCCAGTCTGGAGTGAAAACCAAACTAGTGTGTGTTTCCTTAGCTATTTTCCTATAAATTGCGTGAAATAAACCCTTTGTGACTCAAACACGGAGCTATGTTAGTTTGAAATACACTTGAGATGACCAAGGCCAGTAATTATCCAGCATAATTATAACTTAATTTTATAGAAGTTATTAAACTGAAGGAAGTTTTTTATTTTTAAATTAAAATTTTAAAATAAAATGTGGATTTTTTTTTCCCCAAACAAATCAGTGTAATGGTAAGCATTTTAAAGATCCTATGAAACTGTTCCCCGATAAACAAGCATTCTCCTGCAGCACCACAAATTCAATCCTTCAAATGTAGCATTGAGCTCATTCAAAGTTTTCCTGTGGGGAAGGGGAGGCTTAGGTCGCGGCACTCGCATCTCACTGCACAATGTTATTTAATAATCTCAGCCTCACTGTGAAACCAACTACAGAGATTTTCATATATTAAAATAAACGAGGGTACAAATCAAACTACAAGTCTATGAGAAGAAAATTTGATTTATGGGGTCCCTTTGGTTTAAATAATCAAAAGCTACACTAATAAAGACAGCACAATCATTTTCCTCACAATACATGACATAATGTTATTGAAACATGCAGATCTAATTTGTGAATGTTGTAGCTTTACACACACACACACTCTGAAGCTGCCCGACTCTGCCCAAATGGTTTGTTTTGAATATATTAGTGCTACTTCCATAGGTCCTATTTCTGCTGTTACTGCTAAGGCAAATAATCAAATACATGAGTATTTTCTTCATTCCCTAGTACCTTTCCAGATGAATAGTTCCACTGAAGAAGAGCATAAACTCTATTCCCAGGTAAGGAATTTAAGGTACTTTGTTTAAATAAGAGAAACAAAAGGAAGCACCTCAAAAAAATTGTGTTCCTTAGTGAAAATTAGAATATCAAACAAAGAACCCCAAGACTTCACAGAATCACAGCGTCACAGAACCTTAGGGATTGGAAGGGACCTCCAAAGATCATCTAGTCCAATCCCTCTGCCGCAGCGAGATCACAGAATCACAGAACATTAGGGATTGGAAGGGACCTCAAAAGATCACCCAGTGCAATCCTCCTGCCACAGCAGGATCATCTAGATCAAGACGGACAGCAACATGTCCAGGCGAGTTTTAAACATCTCTAGAGAAGAAGATTCCACAACCTCCATGGGTAGCCTGTTCCAGTGCTTTGTCACCCTCACTGTGAAGAAGTTCCTTCTGATATTTATATGGAACGTCCTATATTCCAGCTGACACTGATTGCCCCGTGTCCTATCATTAGATGACACTGAGCAGAGCCTGGCTCCACCCTCCTGACACCTACCCTTCACATCGATCACCTAGATCCAGAGGCACAGGAACATATCCAGGCAGGTTTATGACCTAGATGCTTGTGCTTTTGGTTATGTTTACAAAGATTTTTCTCAGGCACCACACTCCTTCCTGAATGTTCAGGCATTCAGGTTTTCAAAGCAGGTTCTTACATAGTAAACTGCTTCTCATGCAGGACTGTCTCAGTCTACCACACCTTCAGATGCCTTAAAAACCTCAAAGCTCACTCTGTTAGCTAGCTGCCTCATGGCTCCACATATCCACATGTACAACTCATATCCAACTTTTGCAGGAGGTATCTGAATTGCAAGTGGGAAAGCTGAGAGACACAAAAATCTGGGGTTATGCTTCACAACACAGTTAAACAGAAATGGGAAACACAGAGCATACAACTGCATGGAGGCTCGACCACCGTAGCGTTTCACAATGTAGTCTAGTAACAGCATAATTCTCACCAACACTGTTTTATGAGGAAGATAAAGAACTGACGTAAAAGCCAACGAGAATTCCTTCCATTCCCAAATTCTTCTTGAAGCTTGACATATTTCTAAGCTAAGCACAGAAATAAAAACTCAAAGCATGGATGTCTATATATAATAGGTATCTCTCGTGCGTTCGTCTTCCATATCACTTTAAATAAATCCGGATAGATAAAAATAGATGGTTTAGTAGCTGTAGTAAACCATTAGCTGTGAAAAGTTGAGGGAGAATAAAAGGAATGCAGTGTGTGGCTTCTGTCTGTTATATTTATTAAGGAACCTACAAATACTGCGTTGTTAGTGTAGAAAACACTGAGGTAGTGTAGAAGAGAGTCGTGTGTAACAGCAGCAAACAAGACAAGTGGATAGAAAGAAAACCAGAACCTTGCCAAAACCCTTCCCTAATCTTTAAATATTTACAGCCGTTAATCATCTCTTTCCCTTGTATACAACTTCGTTGGATGCATTTTACTCACAAGAGGACAAATCATTGTGACTTTCACGGGTCTATTCAAAATGACTATAATTTTTAAAGAACATGACCACTTAGGGAAACAACCCAAACAAAAAACATCAATTATTTTTTTATTTGACATGAGGTCTTTCAGACAATGGCTCAGAAAAAGGTACTAAATCCTGAACACTCATCCGTGAACGGTCCCGGACTCAAAATTTCAGCCACATGGGATTGGAAAGCTCTGCCACACGTTATGACTGATGGACGCAGAGGTCCTTCTCAGTGGTAAAATCATTGAAAGTCTTAACAGTAGAATCTACAGATTACTTTGGGGATGAGGGAGCTCTATCTCAATTTATTTTCCTACAGCATATTGAATCTGTGATCTTTTCAGGCAGGGTTATCATCCTGACACCGCATCTAGGAAGTAAGGAACTTCGGCTTATCCCATTTTAAGATCATTACTATCGGTTGCCCACAAAAAGACCGGCACTAGAAAAGCTTCATCCAGCTACCTTATACCATAGCACACAGCACAAGGAACTTGATGCCAAACACTAAGCTAACAGCATTAATTGTATAAAGTGCATGTGAGGCTGCGACTTAAGCTGTATTGATTACTACTGCTTTATGTCCCAAATACCTATTTGACTACGTTCTGTTCTACTTGGAAAGAGGCTGTCGAAGTCACTCACATAGGATAGTTTGGCCATCCACAACGAAGATCCAAATGAGTAGCAGGAACACTTCAGTTCAGCTTCCATTGATCTACAGCAGAAAATTTGCCCTGAAACCAGTCACCTGTTCCAGCTTTAGACTGGGCCCACTGTCAAGACCTACAAAGGAAACCTGCACGGCTTGCACAATTCAGCAGTTAACTACTGAGTCTTAAATTTAGGATTTGTGGTCAGAAAATGAAAACTCCAGGTATTGAGCCACAACAGCCAAAAAGCCAGTGGACAAAACCACGTACTGCTGTGGCTATGACACAGTCCTTTGTGTCATGAGAGAAGGAGACTCTCATATACAGCTGCAAATAACAAGAACAGTTAGAGGAAAGGGACATCCTGATCAAAAGTACAGGTGATGTTTATACAGACATCTTAGATGTGTATCACAGAACCACAGAACATTAGGGATTGCAAGAGACCTTGAAAGATCATCTAGTCCAACGCCTCTGCCACAGCAGGATCACCTAGATTAAGTCACACAGGGACATATCCAGGTGGGTTTTAAAAGTCTCCAGAGAAGGAGACTCCACAACCCCCCTGGGCAGCCCCTTCCAGTGCTCGGTCACCCTCACTATGAAGAAATATTTGTGTGGAACCTCCTGTGTTCCAGCTGACACCCGTTGTCCTTTGTCCTATCGGTAGGTGATGCTGAGCAGAGCCTTGCTCCATCCTCCTGACACCCACCTTTCACATATTTATAAACACTAATGAGGTCACCCCTCGGTCTCCTTTTCTCCAAGCTAAAGGGACATATAAACTAGTTTTCAGAAAAAGAGCGTAAGACTGAAAAACACGTTGTGTTAGGAAAGCTCTGGGAAACTCAAACCAGCACAGAGCACTGCTTCCTCAGCTGTATTATTATTAGTAGCATATGCTGTAGAAACACAGTTTTAGTTGTGGATTTTTTAAATCTGAAATCCCCAAGGGTCACTATTGCTACTGACCACAGTGGGGCAGAATTAGCTGCTCATCGTTTTTGCAAAGTAGTCTAAATAGAGACCTGGAAAATTCTGCTCATGGGAAAATGCTGCATATCCCTGATACTGCTTCAGTCTAGAACTGTCACAGCAGCTGCCTTTGTGGATGGTTTACTTCCTTATTAGTGCTCAAAACCACACGATTGAAAGCCTAGCATCTGAGTGTTAACACAAAGCTGAGAATTATAATGATTGAGGCACCGTAATCCTAAAAAAGGAAAAACTCACTCAAAACCAGTCTGTGTGCTGTTCTGATACACGTTTTTACATACAGGCAGTTTATGTAAATAAATGGGTATGTGACTAGAATATTAGGTACTGTAACTGCTTGAGTTTAGTTGTTGATTTATAAAAGGTTGGTTTAGTCTGAAAGGAAAAACAAATTTAAAAATTCTACATGTATTTGTGTATCTTACGACGAGCTAACTCTTACTGCTTATACTCAAAGCATTCTTTCTTCTTCCCTTCCTTTGCTGACCACTCTCTGCAAAATAATTCTGCTTAATTTTTAACAGAAAGAACAGTTAATGCTTATTTTCACATGAAAGAGAATATTTATTTGCATTAAGATGCCCCTAGGTATAAAGAATGTTTAAGCCTTTGTTTCAACCCTGTGTTTAACCCCAGTGAGTTTGACACGTCTGAGATTAACTATCTACATCTGTTTGATTTTTTTTTCTTAAAATTGCATTCACTTAGACTGGAACAAGCATGAAAAATCAATCTTACTTTACATGAGAAAGAATAGTAAGCAATAAAAGATCATCACCACTAAAACCAGCCTCCACCTATCTGTTTTGCTATTAGACATTCATAAAACATAGAAACCGTCTTTTCATATGCGTGGTTTAAAGCAGTGCTGATGTAGGAGTTTTAACTGAAGAGCTAGTTTTCTTCATCCCTTAATTGTACCACGTCAGTTTTTAATATGGAAAAACTAATGCAACTTTTGGATCCATCAGCTATTTCTTAACAAGTCTTCATTTGACAGATAGTAGCACATCTCTGCTCTCTCTACTGACCTACTTTCCTAATTCATTAAGTACACTCAAGAACGAACATTATGCCCAGGTACAATTCTGCTAATCAGGGCTTGTGACTGTCATCTCTTTTCTTTTCCTGACCTCACCAAAATACTGTGATTCAGAAATGAAATTACCACTTGTTTGCAAAACATGTGCGACTTGTGGTTTCAGTTGTCTGTTAGGATGTTGAGATATTGTCTGGCTTTTAATTATGGATCGCACAGGACAAAAAACATTGTGTGTCTTCAAGGCTGAAGTGCCATTTTGGATTGAATCATCTATCCTGCATTTAGTTTTCTCTCCTGACACAAGCCACAGCTTTTGTCAGGAATAATTTTTGTTTGGAAGTGAGCTTTCCAGATATTGTGAGAGAAAGCTGTCTGATGCATTCCCTTACCCCAACAGCACAGTCAGAAGCATTCACAACCACTGTGAAATGACTCAAGAAATCAGTCCTTTAGAATGCACAAACATCACGACATAAGTTTCAGGAGTCTTTTTTAAGCAACTTTCTTTCTAAGTAATCTTCTCCCCTACAGATCTCTGTCTCTGGATACACAGGGAGTCATTAGCAAACTAGAAAACAGAGTTTGCCACATTAGATCAGCACAGTGTTCCTGATGCTGACTGGTACACAACATTTCAGAATAAACAAACATAAAACCAGTCGGTAATTTACAGTAAATAACTACAGGAAAGTCCACTCTTGCTGCACATACACATTACTTAATGAAATTCTCCAACAGCACCGAAGGTATTTAGCAGTGTGCAAGGCAATTGAAAATAAATAAAAAAAACAGTTAAAAGTTGATAAAAAACTATTAAGAAAATAGTTGAAAAAAAACTATTGAAGGGGAACACTGAAGGACACTAGCAGTTCTCCTGCTAATAATAACAGTGCTACTCATAGAATCACAAAACATTAGGGATTGGAAGGGACCTCGAAAGATCATCCAGTCCATTTAATCTTCTACAGAGAATACAGTATTGTGTCACTCTAGGAAGTAGCCACACAAACTGTCCACTTGTCAATCATAGGATGTGTCCCCAACAGGCAATACACTGTTCTCTTCCTGAAGCATCGTATCTTGTACAGGTTAAGGAGTAATGTTTAAATCCTAACCTGAAACTCAGTGTGTCAATGAAAACAAAAAATGTAATTCCCCCTGATTAGTGTATTGTAACAGGAGATAGGAAAGCAGAGACTAAACCTGAAGGAACTGAATGCCAGTTATGCAAAATACTGTAGAAGTAAGTGAGCAAGATGAAGTGAACATTAAAATGATAATAGACACAATAAAGCATTTTTAATGCTATTCAGCAGCAGCACATTAATAGTGTTGATATGCTAATTCCAAGAAGAAACACTGATTAGAAAGAAGGAACACCCTGGAACACCTCACAATACTACAAGGAAAATACGCTCAAATAATACATACAATCTTCACAATGTCTTCCAGATCAGTTCAGAGGGTTGGAGTGTGCTGATAGGAGAAGACAATATGAAGACTGTGAAACATTTCTTTCACAGCCATCTACCATATCTGCACAGATAATGATCATTAAAATTGTAAATAGTAGGTAAGAGAGTATATGATACAAATGACCCACTCTGACTTCGTTAAAAGAAAAGAGAAGCACTCTTAATCTGTAAGAAAAACAGTCATGCGTGTCTCTACATGACTATTTTTTATCTTTTAAATTACACATATGTGTGAGCTTGTGTAAGGGAAAGAACAGTCACTCATTGTGCCTTGGCGAGTGACACAACGCTTTCCTTTTTGAAGAAAGGGTGGGATGCCCACTTGGAGCATTTTTGCTATGTTGGTATCGACAGGCATCGTACCTTTTATAATTAAGAAGCTTAACAGAGCTAGAATCATAGAATCATTTAAATTGGAAAAGACTTTTAAGATCATTGAGATCTCAGCACTGCCAAGTCAACCACTAAACCATGTTCCTCAGGAACCACAACCACGCTTTTATCATAGAATCACAGAACATCAGGGATTAGAACGGACCTTGAAAGATCATCCAGTCCAATCCCCCTACCACGGCAGGATCACCTAGATCCAGTTGCGCAGGAACATGTCCAGGTGGGTTTTAAACCTCTCCAGGGAAGGAGACTCCACAACCCCCCTGGGCAGCCCCTTCCAGTGCTCTGTCACCCTCACTGTGAAGAAGTTCCTCCTGATATTGATGTGGAACCTCCTCTGTTCCTGCTTACGCCCACTGCCCTTTGTCCTATCATTACACGACACTGAGACGAGCCTGGCTCCATCCTTCTGACATCCATCTTTCACACAGTTACAAACATTAATGTGGTCTAACCCTTCTCTTTTCATAGAGGAACTGTCTCATTGTTTATATGTTGTTACAAACCTTAGCCCACTGTGGTTTTCATTTAGTTGAATCTTCATGAAATGAAGGAATCTAAGTGCTCAACAGCATTATCAAAAATCCAATAGCACTGTGTATATGCACACAGTGAATCTACTGAACTTCTCACAGAGAACAAAGTACTAGTCCCTTGAGACAGGCAGTCACATTTCCCTTAGCGATAAAGCCTTCATGGTGAAAATAATAGCTGTTAAATTTTATAGTATAGACTGGACATGGCTAATGTTGGCATACAAGTGAATGAAATTAATATATAACTTGGAAGCCAAGTCTAAGTATTAAAGAAAATATTTGCTTAAGGAGAGGTCTGCCATAAAATAACAAGAATCAGGTGCTGATAGAAGTCCAGATTATTCTTAAACCTCTTCTGGTCACTCCTTTACACGTGGGAGATCATGGGTTAACAGTGACGCCCATGATCTGCAATGCATTTGCTTACAGAGGAGCTCCATCTACTTATGTGAGAGCCTGGATTTGGCCCATGATTTTGAAAAATTGGATCGAAGTTAAATAAGCTTAATAAGCTTCAGAGCTTGTAACTCATGTTCAGATCACCATGGCTCCTACGTTAGAACAAGTTCAGTTGCCGCTGGAGGTGAGGATATAGGAAGTAAATTAAAGCAATCTTTTGCCATTATGCCAGTGTGTACATCTCGATTAATTGTTGGTACCAGCAGGGCTTTGCTGTGAGGGTGCTCTCAGCAGGATAGCAGTCCTAACCTATGGCTGTTGCTATAGGGAGAAAAGCTGTCAGAAAGGGGGT
>JAOXOE010000343.1:26717469-26735980 GCA_028565055.1 Phoeniculus purpureus | reverse complement strand
CAGGCTCTCACCATTCTCACAGTGAAGAACTTCCTCCTCACATCCAGTCTAAATCTACCCAGCTCCAGCTTTGCTCCATTACCCCTAGTCCTGTCACTACCTGAGATCCTAAAAAGTTCCTTATAGGGAACCTATCTGTGTCTAGTTTGGCCATGTAAGGTAGTATCAGTGTACCACTCACGATGTGGAACATACAGTACAGGAGATAAGTACTTCTCTGTTGCACTTAAGCCATGTTACTACTAGATGAATGTGCTTCCTGCTAAACAGCACTGGCATGGATTTCACATGTGGCTTAATGGACATCAAAGAGAACAAACCCTGGAATCGGGAGCAGAAGCTCTGGACATCCTTTGGCCAGGGGTGAGACAAATGACAGCAAGCCTGCAGGCTGGAGAAGCACAGAGAGCTCCTGTCTCCTTATGTCAGGGTGACTCCTTACCTGCGGGCTATTATGCTGAACTATCCTCTTGCCATTTCTAATTACAAGTGGGAGAGGTAAGTACTTAATTCAAGGAGATCTAACTACCCTCTGAAGATGTCTGCATTCTTTATATAGTTAGTGAAAGAGAGCTAAGTGCCTCAGTTAAAGAAAGTGAACCCGTCCTCCTAAGTCTTTGAGATGTTTATGTCTATCCACTGTGTAGGAAGTTTAGGTGGAGAGAATCTTGCTTCTCAGGGACAAACAACACTTCCGTAAGACTGCTTAATTAAAACTAGATTGAATTACTACCATTTTATACAAAACAAGTTATAAAAAGAGAAGTCAGAAAAGAAAAACAGCTAACATTCCTTTGTCTATTGAATTGACTGAATTATGTGAGAAGCCAGAGCATGTTGAGATGCCATTGGAAGTTCTTTACTCTTTTATTGCCTTACGAAATTACCTTAGGAAATAAATACAATGAAAACAATATTTTCTACTAGTTAGGTTACAGATGCTTCCTTGGAGGAAACAGCTGCATGCTTCCACGATCCAACATGAGACTCACAAATATTTTTGAAATCTGCATATATACTGTGTCACTCTGCTTTTTCATTAAGACTCCCTGTCTGTACAAACAGAAAACCTATGAATCATGCAAATAAATAACCTCTACACACATTAGTTGCAGATATTCAAATCTACCTATGGCAAATTTGATCTAAATAATAATCACTTAATTCAATTAAATGGTCAGTGTATTATTGACAAAATCAGCTACAAAACAACTTTTTACTGATTTTCTATATGGCTTCAGAGTATCACACTGGACAAGTAACTAAATATCCACCAGTAATTTCTAACAGAAATTAAATTTGCCATGACATTCAGAAAGTATCCTCATGAATAAAACTGGAATTTATAAAGAGCCAAACTGTCTATCTGCATTGACCTTACATCTTCCTGCTAATATAGCTAAAAGTAAGTCTAAGGATTAATGGGCAGCAGGTTCCTCCTCAGTTGTATTTCATGATATCGAACCATTAAGCAGACACAGATGAGAAGCATAGGCATTCCTTAACTACCTGTTTGCTTCCTTTCTGGAAGGGTTTTATGGTTTCCTCATTCTCTGTATCTAAAAGTTAGTGACTAAAGAAACTCAGGAAATTCTATGAAGAGCACTGCATCTTTGGGACCTCTGTTTCACTTATTAGCAAAGTTCAGGGTTCCATCCCATTCCACTGCTCTGTCACCCTCATCGTGAGAAATTCCCTTCTCTTATTGATGTGGAACCTCCTATGTTCCAGCTCACACCCATTGCCCAGTGTCCTATCTTTAGATGACACTGAAGACAGGTTTCTTCTGAGCATCACAATTTGGCTTATTTCTTAATGACCTCCACTCAGAAATATGTTTATTTTAATACTACATGAGGAAAATTTTCAAAATTTTAATAAACTGGACTCACATCTTAGGAGAAGGACTTTTTCTAATACTTTCCAGATACGCATTTGTGGTCCTATCATTGGATGCCACCGAGAAGAGCCTGACTCCATCCTTCGGGCACCCACCTTTGACATATTTATCATTACTGAGGTCACCCCTCAGTTTCCTTTTCTCCAAGCTCAAGAGATCCAGCTCCCTCAGCCTTTCCTCGTCACAGTATCACAGTATCACAGTATTACCAAGGTTGGAAGAGACCTTATAGATCATGAAGTCCAATGAGGGAGATGCTCCACTCCATCATCTTTGTGGCTCTGCGCTGGAGTCTCTCCAGCAGTTCTATGTCCTTCTTGAACTGATGCTTTCTAAATAAGTTACAGTTATTTAAGACCAAGCTTGTCACAAGTGATCTTATAACCACAGTTAAGAAAATCTTCCCTTGTCTTATTGGTCTTCACTGGTAGAATTAGGAAAATACTTGTTTTTCACCTTGTAAAATTGTTAATTGGTTTTTGGTAACAATAAAAAAAAAAGGAAAGAAAGAAGAAATGAAGCAGACACTTCTTGATGCTTATTATAAACAGTTCAAAAAAGTAGAAATCCCTAAGGCATACGAACAACTCTTCGGTGCAGTAAATCACAGGCTACCAGATACTGGGAAATGAAAATGAAACAAGGTCCATCATTCCCTGTTTTTCAAGCTTGACTTCACGACCTCAATGACAGTCTTTGAAATAAGTCTGTGGATAATTACCTCATTTACTGAAATAAACAAACTGGTGAAGAAAAAAAGAACCAAAGAGCCCTGCAATCATATGGATGCTCAAAGTGGTGATCAGCAGAGTTGTAATTTCAGACTTTCTGTGCAGATGCCTGCCCTTTAACTACCTGGGGTACTTCTAGGAGACAACAATCATCACAGAGGTTCATAGCACATTTTGTTAGCAAAGAAAGGGTAGGACCAAAGGATTTGGAGCTCATTTTCTCTGTAGCACGTTTTGCCTAGTGGTCTTTCGTTGTTTTGCCATCAGCTGGACTTGAGTATTCCAGACTCCTGACACTGTCTCAACCTGACTTCAGTTCCTGTTTTTCCCCCCCCAGCTCTGTGCTTCCTCCATGTCCATTCTCTTCCTCAGGCAAGTATAAGCTGCACACCACCAGAAAGCACTGGGTGTCTACAGCGTTTTATGAAGCAAGACAAACAAATGAAGAAAGCACTTTCCACACATTAGCCTCCTAATAATGTTTTCCCTGAGGCATTTTACGCCTTTTGTGAGTGCATTTCCATTTCTTTCAATGTTTGGCTTCTGGGTTTTCCTTTTAATTGTTTGTGGAAGAAAGGCCAAGCTTGTGATGCAACCACCTTTTAGAAATGTATTTTAAGAGCAAGGGGAAGTGAAAACAAGCTAGCCTTGCCTCAAAAGAAAAATAATGAGATCCACATATGTTTGTTTTTTAAGACAGCAAACAGGAGGGATACAAACTGAAGGTTACTGTTGCCTAGCCTACCAGTTCCCAGTTGCTGTTTTGTGATTCAACAGCCACTTTTCAACACAGACTTGCTTAAAATAAACCAATTGTGAAATATCGAACCGTTTACTGCACAATAAGAACCAGGTTAAAGTAGCTGGAAGTCTCCAACCGCTACTGAAAGGGCAGCTTGGCATTTTGGCAGGAAAGGGCAACTTATAACGAACACTTTCTTCTTCCATGTGCTACCTCTCTGCAAAGTCCCAAGTGACTTACCCGCACTCCCAGTCAGTCTGCTCCAACTTCCCTTATTCTTGTCAGCATTTCTTTGCCACTTTAAGTCAATGAAGAGATTTCTTTTTCTCCTTTTCTTAATTACAGGTTCCTTGCCACCTTTCACCAGGGTGGGATATGACATCCCTCCCAACTGTCTTAAATATATATATATGTTATAGAATATATGTAAAACATATTATTATAGTATAGCAAGTTTTCAATAGTAACCGAACGGAGAGGCTCAGTGCTTAATATAAATCCTATGCAAAGGGATCCGTCATATATTCTGGTGGTTTGCTGCTATTTAAATACTAGCACAAGGCTACATTTTCATTTAACATCACACAAAATTGGATGAATTAGGTAAAATATGTTGATTCTTTGCTGTTTCATACATGCAGCATCATGTATGAAACTGCGAGGGACTGTAGCCTTCTTATTTAAGGATTATCTTCCCAGGTAAGTTGTGATTCTGTTTAAAGAATATTTTAAAAGAAGGGCTTTTGATTTTATTGTCTTTAAGGACATTGTTTATCTGATATTGTATTGCAGGGTGGTAATTTATACTAATACATATAGTCATTTTTTATTAGGTACTCTTGACCGCTGCTTATGACACTACGTACAGTAAAACTGGAAAGTCATTATTAAAACCAGCATTAATAGACTTAGTATTTGGGAGGAGTTTAAAACAGAAAAGTTATTTCATTTGTTTTGGAAAACTGTCATTACCAGAAGGAGTTTACAACGTATATTCTAAATCAAGACTGCAAGACTGCGTGTCCTGATGAGTGCTGTCACCATCACAGAATCACAGAACATTAGGGATTGGAAGGGATCTCAAACGATCATCATCTGGTCCAATCCCCCTGGCCAGAGCAGGATCACCTAGACCAAGTCACACAGGAACATGTCCAGGAGGGTTTTAAACATCATCAGAACACATCATAACAAAGGCTCTAACCATGAAGACAGAAGTTTCTTGCTAGGTATTTAAGGAAGAATATAGTAGAATATTCAGGAAAAAATATTCTGGAAGAAATATTTCTCAACAAAATTTTTTTTCTTCAAACTGCCTTCCTGACCTGTCACATGGTACAGATTGTCCTTTAAACTCAGGTAGATTATAAAAGTGAACATAAAACACAGTGGAACAACAGCAATACAGTTTGGCAAGGCTGAGCTTTTCTTTCCAGCTAAATCAATACACCCAAAGGATATAAAATACCTTACAGCTCTTCAGTGAACAGGCTACATGTAAGACAGTAAAATTAGACATGCAGCAAACTGCCCATAGTGTATGTAAATACAAGACAAAGCCATATGTAACACTTGATAACATTGACACAGAAACAGATGTGTTTTTAAACATTACACTGGCAATATCCCAGATTAAATAAGTGAGGAAAAATAGGAGAGATTTGATTTATGCAATTTTGGTGCTGCATTGACTATTTTTATTCACTGAGATCTATGTGCCTTAAGAGAATCATATACAGAAAAGAAAAACAGCAGCAGTATGTTACAAGCATATAAAGTCCCCAGTTTTAAACGGCCCTACAAAGACATAAATACCAGTACTGGAATGACTACCTTTACAAGGTCAAGAACGGGACGTAGAACAAGAAACTGTTATCAGAATTCAGACACCAGAATGCCTAAAACTGCTTAAAACCCACTTAAATATACATTTCTCTGAGTGCTTCTGTCCTGGGAAAAGAAAATAATATGATTTTTATGCAAAAATATTCTATTTGTAATATTTTGAAGACTTCTATAATAATCCGTTGCTTTGGTCTTTATTTTATAAGGTTTCCAACTTCTATTGATCTTTTTGTATTTGCTTCAAACAAGCATAGATTAGTAACCAACAAAAAGCTATATATTATTGTGATATACAACTCATAGGTTATCTAAGAGCATCAAATCCCTGAAAACTCTCCAAACTACTAACACCACAGCAAGACAATGCTATTTCAATAAAAATCTTAAAATGTGAAATCTGTTTAGTCAGTGACACTGATAAATTCATGTAATGTGCCCGTGCTCTGGGGGATTGGACTAGATGATCTTTCGAGGTCCCTTCCAATCCCTAACGTTCTGTGATTCTGTGGTAAGTTCTTACTGACGGTAGCACCCCCCAGAAAACGAGACATCTACTACAACTTTATTTCAATAATTTAATAAACACTAAATTTAGTCTTGTGATACTTTATCCTTCCCACAAGAGGAAGACACCAAATCATTCTGGGTTTTTTTCTGTTTTGAGCTTTTTTTTCTCATCCTCTACCTAGTGACTTATGGTATCCCACTACAATTACTCAGACTTCAGCCTGGTAAATAAAAGGTATTATTCTTCTCTTTTCTCCAGTGACGGTGAACAGCAGATCCTTTCCTTACGCATTACATCCTAAGCATGTGATTAAAACCATAATCTCACTTGAACTTTGTTAAAAATAAATGCTTCCCTTCAGGAAAACACTTCATCTGCTCTCACGCTCTTAGCGTGCTTCCACTACCAACGTGTGTGCATCATGAACCTCACAGACACATATTATTTTAACCAGAAGGTGTGTAATGACAGAACACAGTGAGGTCAGTGTGAGCTAAATCTTACAAGACCTTATGGGTATTCTCAAGATTAACTTTAAAACTAACCTTTTGTCGCCTTCTGGCTTGGCAACCTGACCTCTGCTGCCTGTTATTCATGTCCAATGGGGCTCATGTTGCTTCTTGTATCAAGTGCTTCTTCAAGGCAAGAAGCATAAACACACAACTTTTGCAGTGTCTGCCAAGGAAATGGTGGAAGAGGAAAGGGAAAAGAAGTAGCACTGCGCTCACTGCAGAGAAGGCAGTGGGCAAGAGTGACAAATCATAGAACGTTTTATGTTGGAAGGAACCTCAGAGATCATAGAGTTCCAACCACCCCTCCCTAGGGGTAGGGACACCTCTCACTAGATATGGTGACCCAGGGTCCCATCCAACCTGGCCTTGAACACTTCCAGGGATGGAACATCCACAGCCTCCCTTGGCAACCTGTTCCAGAGCCCCATCACCCTCATAGTGAGGAACTTCTTCCTAAGATGCAATCTAAATCTGCCCTCTTTTAGCGTGAAACCATTCCCCACCTTGTCCTATCATAGGATCATAGGATGTTAGGGGTTGGAAGGGACCCAAAGAGATTCCCTTGTGAAAAGTCCCTGGCCAGATTTAATTCTGAGTTCTGGCTCCCCTAACCCTATCCCTAGCTTTGTGGACAATGTCTCCACACTGGCCCCAGGCTATCTGTCCTCACTTTCAACTGTGTCTAAGGTTGTCCAGGAGTTCCTTGCTCTTCCACACAGGCTTCCTGCATTTTTGGCTAACTATCTTTTTGGGGACAGCCAGTGATCCTGAGCTTGGAGGAGGTGGTCTTTGAATGTTAACCAGCTTTTTTGGTGCCCAGTCCATCCAATGCATTCTTGTGAAGTAGGTCCTTGAAGAGGTCTCCCATTAGGACCAGAGCTTGTGAATGTTAAGCCAGTTCTATCTACCTACAAACAGCCTCATCCACTTGGTCTCCCTGGTCATGTGGCCTGTGGCAGACCCCCGCCATAATATCTTCTGTGGTCCCTTTTACCCTGACCCATAAGCTCTCAGTCCTTTCCTCACTCACTCCCAGGTGCAGCTCCATGTGCTTCAGCTAGTCTTTGACATAGAGGGCAACTCTCTCTTCTCATTGCCCCTGAAGAATTGATACCCCTTCAATCCAACACTCCAGCCATAGGAGTCACCCCACCATGTCTGAGTGACAGTAGGGAGGATAAATTCACAGAATCATAGAGTCACAGAACATGAGGGGTCAGAAGGGACCCCGATAGATCATCTAGTCCAATGCCCCCACCACAGCAGGATCACCTAGATCAAGTCACCTAAAGACTCTATTAAAGCTATTTCTAGAAGATGCTAACTGCAATGCCTTTTTTCCCTTAAAAATGCTATAGATTCTGGCTACAAAGTCTGTACTCGAGTCATCCTATGTTTGTGTCAGATGTGGACACATTAGACCATGATAGAAGAGATTTTGACATTATCCTCATAAAAATTTAATAAAGTTTAATAGATTCAAACACGAGATCTTGAGGCCAGAGACTCACATTTCACAACGGCAAGATGCACATGGGAATACAGTGAGAAAAGCATGCTCTTCCCACACAAATCTGCAGTGTTTGAACCACCAGATTATTTTTTCAGCCAGCTTGTGTGTGAAAAACTAAAATAATTCAGATATTCTGGTTGAGACAAGTATGCTTGTTGTCAAAATATGCAAGCATTTCTTTGGCATATTTATTCAGAGAAACCCTCTCTGGCTGCTCAAAGACACCAGTGACATGATGTATGCATCTCCTTAGGTACTGAAGCCTGAACTCACCACCCTAGGGTCCCTTACCAGTCAGAGGACAGAAAGAGAAAGAGAGATGTCCTAGGGAATTAATCTCATCATAAAATAGATGTCAAGACTGAATCATAAGGATCAGGTTTTGGACATTCTGCTTTAAGGTATCTAAAGTTAGGCAAGATAAATCCCATCCATACCTATCCTGACACACTAGGGAAGGAAATGCCTTCAGAAGCTTTTTAGCTTTTATAGTCTTAATTGGTTTTTTCTGCTTTGTTCTTTTTCAAAAGGTAGATGTGAGGAGGAGTATGGAAGTTAACATTTCTATGAGCTACATGGCATTGACATGAAACAAATTATTTTCTATAGCACTTAGGTTGAAGTTAGAAGTTAACTGAAAGTCAGTATCAATCCAAAAGTTCAAATAAAGTCCTATAGAGTCTTTGTTTGTTTGGTACTGGATGTCACAGTAGGACAGAATGACCTTAAGTAAATGCCTTTTAGAGGAAAAATGCTGCCTTCAACACAGAATCATTGAGATTGGAAAGGACCTCTAAGATCAAGTCCAACTTTCAACCCAAACCTCCTTCCCAATTAGACCACGTCCCAAAGTGCCACATCTACTTGCTTTCTGAAGACCCCCAGGAATGGTGACTCCACCACCTGATCAGACAGCCTGTTTCACTGTTTAATTTCGCTTTCATTAAAGACAATTTTTCCTCGTTTTCAATCTAAACTTCCCCTGGCACAACTTGTGGCCACTTCCTCCTGTCCTCTCAGCAGTTATTCGGGAGAAAAAGCTAACAGTGGCCTCCTTACACTCTCCTTTCAGGCACTAAAGGGTAGTAAAGGGTAATAATGTCTTCTTCCAGTGTCCTCTTCTTCAGGTTAACCAACTCCAGCTCCCTCTGCCTCTCCTCCTAAACCCTGTTCTCCAACCCCTCAACCAGGTTTGTTGCCCTTCTCAGTACTTGCTCCAACGTCTCACACTGTAGTGCCCAAAACAGGGTACAGTATCTGAGGTGCAGCCTCACCAGTCACAAGTCCAGGAAGCACAATCACTTCCTTGTCAATAATGATCTCATAAAGAAGTCACAGAGACCTCTAATCACATCCAAGCATTGTTCTGAGCAACAGTTTGGTATTTTTTCATCCTCTGTGTTCCTAATGTTTCTTACACATGCTGGCAAATAAATAGTTCTTTCTGGCAACTGCCAGTGTAAAAGAAAAGCATATGGAAAGGAGAGCCTTGGTGGTCTCCATATATCCTATGGCTATGAACAATCCAGGCAGTTCTAAGAATAGATTCACAGATAATTGTAATAGACCTTAACCCCCACAATTGCTTTAGAGAATGTCTTTGAGATAAAGTAAATACAAAGACTGACATAATAGTTGTGTATGTTCACTAGTAGTAGATAGTAAAATACATAATTTACTGATTCAGTTGTATAAAACACCAAATGCATTGCTTGCTATAACAACAGTGCATTACCAAAAGTCAACGTACGCTAAGGAACCTTAATTATAGTCTCATTGGAGCTGCATAAAGCGTTATCAGAGAAAATTTAGGTACATATATCGTTATAAGTAAACAAATCATTACTTTAGGTAGTGAGAATCATTAAGAGTTTGAACTAAAATGGCAAGAGAAAAAAAATCAGCATCTCCATTTGTCTAGTGAGATAATAAAGGTTCTGTAATGCAACAGCATCATAAAGATGAATAAACAGCCATAAAGTTGGCCTGTACTGTGTGGAAGTCTGCAGATGGTGGATGAATTCATGTCTGTCACGTTTTTATAATAAAATGACTTTTAGATGTTGCTGCCAGATGGAGCACATTTTTGTATCTCGGAGATAAATCTCCAAGAGATATAGCTTCCTTCAGTGTGTTTCCCAAATTTGAAGCGAAAGCAAATTCTGAGGTAGGTTTGGGAGGCTGAAGCAGATTTAAGGAAATCAGAGAACATAAATTTACCTCTCAAGGGCTTCCTTGTTATAACCCAATACAAAACAATGAAATCACCCCTGTGTTATGTATTTTTTTGAGAAAAAACAGGAAAGACACCATATAGACTTCCACAGGAAAAACGATGTCATCTACCAAACGCAAAATACATCCTGGGAAGGTCCAGAAGACTTTTTGATTGCGCTTCCAAATAGTTTGGCAAAAGTTCTGCACGGCAATTTTTGCTTCATAAAAAGTGATAAGCATCCCACAAGAACTAATCATAAAATTACGTATGCATGAAGCATAAAGCATTTAACCTCTGCTGTCAATAAACATCTGTACCTACATCACAGAAGCACCTTGCCTTTCTCCTTTGGATAAATGACACCTCAATAGACACATTATCTAATTTAGATAATACCAGATAATAGATTATATTAATTAGATATTATTAATTGTATTAATTAGATAATAATTTAGATGACACCAGACGTTATATAGATGTGCTTCCTCAAACGATCAAGACAGTGTAGAATCTTTTGCTTTTCTCTGTGCTTGCCCATCACACCATTCCCCTCGTGCCTGGTCTTTGTTTGCAGTGCTAGCTGGTATCGCCAAGAAGCGAGTAACTCTGATAGTGATGAAGTGAGCTATATGACTGTAGGGGAGAATATTTTCCCATCCAATGATTTCTCACAAAGTCTGATTTGATGACAAACTTGAGTTGACTTCTTTCAGACAGCCTCAAGCATTGTTTATATGCAGATAATTCTGTGTGTGAACCCATTAGGCTTTTACGACAGTTATAATCAAATATGATTGGGAAACCTTCTAGCTTACTTGGATCCATACTTACATTGTGCTTTGTGAGGTTGGAAATGTTACTTGCTATTGCTTGTAGCCAGTCAATACAGTCTTCAGCAGAGAGACACTGAATTATTCCACTGCAAACCCCATCCACAGCAATTACTTGGAACGCATTTTGCCTATAGACATGTCATAACAGATCAGGTCAGAAGAGAATTTCATCTGTTCTAGCACATCATCTTAACAATTCTTGTAGCAATGCTTTTCTTTCGACTACAACGAAGGTCAGCCAGTGAACACTGATAAATTGCTGGTTTTCTTGCTTTATAAATACCCAACATATTAAAAAGATCATGCTTAAAGGTCAACTCTGACTTTATTAAGTTTCCATTAAGGTATAAAAAAACTCAAGAAGTAGCTTGATGGAACACTGAGCAACACTGCGTGACTTCAGAAGCTGAACAAGTGAAGTTAATTGATACCTAACAAAGAGTTAATATTTTATTACTGCAAATAACAGTGAAGGAAGGGAGGCACCAGACACTACGGGCAACGACTGGACAAATTCAGTACATTTTTCTCAAAGGATTTGTTTAATTTTTTAATAGACTGTGTGGTATGGTACGATTCTTGTCTGGATACCCCTTGTTAAATCCTCCTGGCTATAGAATTTTGAACCTCTTCTAAAACTCTGATAGCAAAGCAGGAGAATTCAAAACCTATATGGTAGCATTAATGAGTTTGCCAATTGCATCATTAATTGGATCATTAGCAAAATAGACTCGAATGCCAAAAGTCATCCAATGACAAAATCATTGACCTCTCAGGTGCCTCTATCCCAGTCTGAGATACCCACACAATAATCTGTCATGCATTACAGACTGACTTTCCACAGCTGAGTGCTGAGCAGTCATAGAACAAAAGAAAACTTCCAAACGCTAAAGCAGTAGTAAATCTAATGTCTTCACTAAATAGCTTTCTTGGCTGACAGCCTTTGGAAGGGTCACATTTCTCTGGGCTTTCAGAACCAAAACCCCTCGACACTAATCCATATCCCAGAGGATGAGATTACTAAACACACAGAGAATACAAAGATCCACTGCTGGCATTCTGCTATAAATCCACCTCATTAATGATCAGTTCATGACGTAAAATTAAGTACTTTGTTCGGACTCTTTAGGAACAGCTCAGGAAAAATCAAGAGCTATCTTCAGTGGAAAACTCTCACTGGTGATGGTTTCTGAAATCTCCATTTTGCAAAGGGTTTTTTGTGGGTTTGTTTTTTTACTACTCTTGAAATTATATTCTAGTCGTGTAGAATGTGGAGCTAGTATCTTCCTCTACCATAAAAGTCTTTGCTGTATCCATGTCAAGTACAGGCTTTTCCTTCACATCAGAAGAAGCATTCAAAAAGAATTAGAGTCATGTCTTTGAGTCCCGGCATGGGAATTCGCTCCCATGGAAGGATAAGTCTTACACACTCTAACATGATCATGCAGAGACCAGTGGTTTATATAAATCCACCAACTAACTTAGTTTAGTGGCCTTTTCATAAAAGCAGTGATGTTTTCTTAAAATCAAAAGGCACAAACTTCTTTCAATAACTCATTTATAGTAATTAATGTTACATTTTTGAGGAAAAATTATTTAAAGCAGATAAAGGAGCTAGCATTTGTTTACTGTATTCTTTCTTTTAAAATAGCTATAAATAGTTTTACTTCTGGAATAAAGCTCCAAATAAGTAGAATTACAGAATCAGTAGGAATTGGAAGGGACCTCCAAAGATCACCCTGCCACAGCAGGATCACCTAGACCAAGTCGCACAGGAACATGTCCAGGTGGACCTTAAACGTCTCCAGTGAAGGAGACTCCACGACCCTAAGTACTTACATGAAGAATACCTGATGCTCAAACAAAACAAGTTATTATGTCTTCCTGGTAAAGCAACTTTATTTTAAGGACTCTCCTCCTTTTTCATAAGGCTATAAACTGAGGAATCTAATAAAGTGTGATACGAACCTGTATAACTGAAGAAAACCCAGTTTTCAATCCTGAAGCACAGGTTTCCTGTACACTACAAGCACAGTGATGCGTTCAGAGCACCAGACTGTTCCTACTGTCCCTAGGTATTCCCAAGTATCCATATGCACAGGCTGTAAGATGCATGGCTACCTAATAAACTACTTCTGAATGTTGTCTGGGCAGTAGACACCCTTAACTTTAGATTACCGTAATAGTATTTTCTTGAATTAATCTCCCGGCCAAAGTCCAGACTACAACACAAATCTGAAAAAATAAGTTACTGAACACACGTTGTGTATTAAATAGAATCCACAAATAGTGGATTAATCACTTTATCATACAGAAAAAAAGTTAAGATCACATGAATTCTTATTCAGCTACACCTCTCAGGTTCTACACCTTCTGGAACTCAACAGTTATATTTTAAATTAATGAGCTTTCCAAGATTAACCTTCTGGAATTTTATCTGAATGCCCTCTAGAATGTCTCAAGCGTGCCACTAGAAAACCTAGACTATGACTATGAGGTGTAATAGCACACGTGATAATGATGTGGTGCATTCATATGCAGCCTCTTCAAACTCTAAAACATACAAGTTAGGTTTCTGTAGTGACAACAGTCTAACCACAGAAAATGTAATGAATTGTGTTAGATTCCAGGCTGCTTTCTTATATTCTTTTTGATACCCTTTCCTTAAGGTTGCTCTTTATAGCCGTATTCTCAAAATTCTTTACCCTTCTCTCATAACAGACTTTGAGAGGGAGTCGTACTTTATATGTTCACCCTAATTAAAAAGACTCTTATAACTGTCTTTCTCACAACATACGACTTAGCCTCCATGCTTTTTTGAAGAAAACACCCCTTCCCCTCTCATATTTATATTGCATTTTCATTTCCTTCAAGTACTTTAACTTCCTCAAGTTTGCAAGCATAGAGGGACACAAGCAGAAAATTATCCAATAATTATTCAAGGTTTGAGCATGAATTCAGATTTTTTTCTGCATGAATAAACTCTCAGTTATATTTTATGTAAATTCAAATTTATGAAATATTGCTGCTACCTAAAATCTTCTGGTGTAACGTGTAAGTTCCCTAATGTGCACTTTTAAGTTCTATCAGAGTGTGTTTTATTCATGGATAAGTCCACTTTATTAAATCTTGGATTTATCAATAGTTGAATATGTCCTAATTTTCCATGTGAGTTGTTCAGTTCAATCTCTTCTCTGAAGTATACAGCAAAACGAATCTCACGTTTGACTATTATAATTTAGGGCCATTT
The DNA here is from genome assembly GCA_028565055.1 of Phoeniculus purpureus. Classification (NCBI taxonomy): domain Eukaryota; kingdom Metazoa; phylum Chordata; class Aves; order Bucerotiformes; family Phoeniculidae; genus Phoeniculus; species Phoeniculus purpureus. The sequence goes on along the minus strand of JAOXOE010000343.1, from coordinate 26,721,928 downwards.
ATGTTTCATGCTCTTAATTATTTCTTTTTCAACCAGTGCTGTACATTGAGCTACAGATTTTCATAAAATTTAATAAAAAGCCCTCCTGCCTCAGTGGTGGTCATCTCTGTTCTCTTTCAGTTCAACTAATAAGCCACTGTAGCCTTTGGCTTACAGCTTCACTCCCTGGGCTGACCATTGTTCCTCAACAGAGCAAGGATCACGCAGCCAAGTAAATATGAATTTCCTACTGCCAGTCAAAAGGTGCAGGCTGGTTTTAGATTCACAGTTATCCAGTGATGAAATGACTATTGTCTACCTTGCTTTTATTTTGTCTCTGTGAATTGAAAACACCAAACTGAGGTTGAAGCATGCTTCTCTTCCCTTGTTTCTAGGGCATACCACAAACCCATCCCTGGGTATAAACAGTATCACCTGTCCGTAAGACCCACACAAACACTGGCAGCATGACCATGATGGCAGGGAAAAGATTCTGGGGGCGGGGGGGAGTTCTTTCACAAACAGTCTTTCCGGAAGCATTAGTATTCCTCTATTAATTAGGTAATTTTACACGTGTTTGAACAGAGAAACAGAACCTCTTACACCATGAATGCCTGATGAGCCGTCAGGGTACAGCACGACATGCCCTTCCTCTCAGACTCGCACATCTAGGCAGGCAAACAAGAAGGCTACACAGGAAACCCAGGGTTTCCTCACAAATTTTACAGTTTTTGCTCTTATTTTAAGAGTTAGTGTTTCTGATGGGTTAGAAGTAGTAGTGATGGAGAAACATGCTCTGTGGTTGTAGACAGCTGTCCTCCTATTCTTGACTTATTTGCTGGAACTCACAGAATTCTTTAGGATCAGAAGTTTATTATTAGACATAAACAGGTGATAAATTAATCCACACAATGCCTAGGCATTTATAACCTTTCAAGAAGGATGTTCTTGAGTTTTTACTCTGTCTGGTTGGATGTTGTAGCTACTTTTTTCATACTAAAGTGTGTAACTCTTGAAAGACAGTAATCATTTCAGAATATCGTCTTCCTTTCTGCTTTCTTGTGATTTACCTGGATAATATTAATTTAAACAATGACAACTTGTAGGCCTATATGATGTGATAAATTTAAACCCACGAGCTTTGCTTGGTACAGCTTCCCTAGTGACTGTGAGAAAGAATGGCAATGAAATTCAATGATCATAAATGCAAAGTAACACATACGGGGGAAAAATAACCTCAGCTACACGCAAGCAACAAAGAACCTTACTGGAGCCATAAACATGGACAAAAAAAATCCAAGAGGTGCTACAAAATTCTATGAAAATCATCACTTTAGTGCTCAGTAACAGCCAAAAGGTTTTTACAAAGCTTTAGACAAGAACAGAGAAACAGTGGAAAAGATCATTCTGCCTTAAGGTAAATCAAGAAGGATCTTTGCACCCCGGCTTGTCTCATAGAAGATATATGACAATTACAAAGCAAAGAGAGAATAACAAGGATATTCAGAACTATGGAAGGAGATAACAGGGATCATTCAAACTGGAAAACAGAAGACAGACATATGAAGTTTTAAAACCATACATCAAGAATGTTTATTCAGCATTTCTCTTGATACAAGGGTTACAGCTCACCCTGTTCTCCTTCATGGAGACTGGCTGCCTGTGCCTGAGGGCCACCTCTGCTGTTGCATGGCTGTGGGATGTGGAAACAGGGTGATGTGAAAGAGCTTGAGTTGGGGGGCCTGCCCCCACTCTTCAACTGAGAGCTGAATATCAGCTCGGGCTCTCACCCTTGGCCCAACCCTACTGAAACTTGCTTTTGGCTCACCTTCCCTCAGGGCAGCCAGCCCTTGCTGCTCCCACACAGTAAGATTACATCATCCAGTGAAATGATCAGATTTAACACAAACAAGAGAAAGTACATTTTCAAAACACAATCACCTCACAGGGCTCAACAGCACAGTGCCTTGCGAATGCTTAGAAAAAACAGCTGAAAAAATCAGTGTTTGAAGAGGAAAGCAGCAGTGTTTATGTAATATGACAATCTCAGAATCTCAGAATTGCAGAACCAAGTGTCTGCGATCTCAGAAACATGCTGACTATTTGGGGCAAGTGGGAAGATCACACATGATCCCCACACGCCTGGTCCTGGCTGGTGTCAGAGCAGAACAAGGGTTTAAGGGCACCCAGACAGACCTTGAGTCACATTACTAATGTTCATGCTTCTGACACTTGCAGCAGAAGCAATAATTCCTTTCCTCTAACAAGGCAAATCCCTAAAGCTTGCACCTGTCAACCAAGAAGTCAAGGATTTGACTGTCTGAACTTGTTTACCTGCACAGGTCTGATCCTGGAAGGTACTGGGAAAAGCGTGAATGAAGAAGTGGAATGAGTCGCAGATCACACCACCTTTTTTCCCACCTCAGTCCTGGGGATGCTGGCCACGAGGAACATGATAATGTATCCTGGAAAACATTAAAAGGTGTTTCTCCGTTTAGGACTTCATTATAAGTACTCAGAAGATTTGGAAAGTGGAAGAGGCTTCAAAGACTTTATATTTCATTTGGCATTGCGATCCACTTTGCCAAAATCATCAGAATCAGTTTTAGCTGATTCAGCATTCAGAATCCAGGTTTTTCACTGGAGAGATTCTGAACTTCTTCTCATTAATCTATGTGACATCAAACTGCTTGGTGGAAGCGTGAGGAACAGTATTTCAAAACTTAAGTAAAATGGATTGTGTCCTTTTTCTGAAATGAATACAACAGCCATTAACAGAAGTGAGTATTTCCTACGGATCGCACTGTCAGCACTAATTTTATGCCTGTATCCTGAATTAACTTCATCTCTGTACAACCATAATTCAACTGTTTCCTGTTCCTTATCAAAGATCTGTACCAATACATTATGAAAGAATAATAAAAGAAGCCAGAAGTTAAACCAGTGAAGTCTACAGAGGTTCCTTAAGGTGTCCGTAGTAATTGTGCTCTGTATTTATTCAGTATCATTTTCACCTATCACAGAGTCAAACATGAAGCAAAACCACTTTTAGAACTGTATAAAATAATGGAAAATCGGTATTTCCTGGCTAAGGCAATTGTAAAAAGCTCCTTGTTGCACTTTAACAAAATCTTTACTAAAAATCTGATCGGACTTCTGTAGCATTTGGTCTTAAAGAGACTCTACTCCATAATTCTACCAGACAGGATTAAGTGTAAACTACTAAAAGTGATTTACACTCTCACCCTAAAAATAGGCAAAAAACCATGAGCTTAAATCGTTCTTTGCCAAAAGTTTTAGACAACAAGTTACATAGAAAGTATGGGATAATGTCTTGAAAGTTTTATAAATATATAGATATATCATTACAGATATATTGATTATCTATAGACATAATTATATAGGTATCATTATAGATATATTTTCATTTTAAGAATTTTAACTCTATGCTGAGGAAAAAATTCTAGAAGAAAACACTCTCACAAAATCTGAATTGCTCAGATAAAAATAGTAATCACATCTGTCAAGGCACAGTGGTCACTTTTTCACAGTTTAATTCTCAGCCATAGTATCCGGCAACTACTTGTGCCCATTACAAAACTGCCTATCTCCAATGTGATTTAGAGATCTTGCTATATTGCTGCCCTTTATTAGCAATAAATATTAGCAATTAGAACTCTCCTGTGGAATTCCATCAAAGAAATATAAGCACTTACTGTATTGTTGGGATGGTAGTTGAGATGCAAACCGCTGTCACACAGGGGAGATGACGTGCCACTGCTCTGGTCACTGGGGGCACCTGATGCAAACATAAATACACCAAAACATCTTCATCGATCAATAATGCTTTAATTCAGATTTGTATGTCCATATGTAAGGATTCTTCTGACCACACTAGCTTTGACCTAACACGCATTTAACTTCCCCATTCAGCCAGTGCTTGTGTTTTTTAGTTTGAGTCAAGTGTCTTTTTAATCTGCATGGAGGCTCATAGAGGAGAACCTCTCTCCTGGTGCACTGGTTTAAAAAGCAAGCAATCCATTTGGTAAGAAAAACAAATAAAACAAATACTTCTGTAAATATGATAATAAAAGAAAATGTGTACCTCCTAGTTTGGTTTTTCCCTTGAAGGAAATAGGCAGTGCTTTTGTTACCCTCAAAAGGTGCAGTTCTGATTACAGTGCTACACAGAATCACAGAACATCAGGGATTGGAAGGGACCTCGAATGATCATCTAGTCCAATCTCCCCTGCCAGAGCAGGATCAACTAGACCAAGTTGCACAGGAACATATCCAGGTGGGTTTTAAACCTCTGCAGAGAAGGAGAATCCATAAACCCCCCCGGACAGCCCCTTCCAGTGCTCTGTCACCCTCATTGGGAAGAAGTTCCTTCTCATATTGATGTGTATTGTGGTTTGAAAATTACCAGAATTTTCAGACTTACAGGTTTGTGCTTTCATGAAGAAAAGAAAACGTCCTG
>JAOXOE010000343.1:26692568-26717369 GCA_028565055.1 Phoeniculus purpureus | reverse complement strand
AAGGGAAGGGGAAGGGGAAGGGGAAAGGGAAGGGGAAAGGGGAAAGGGAAGGGGAAAGGGGAAAGGGAAGGGGAAAGGGGAAAACAAAAGGGAAAGGGGAAAACAAAAAGGGAAAGGGGAAAACAAAAGGGAAAGGGGAAAACAAAAGGGAAAGGGGAAAACAAAAGGGAAAGGGGAAAACAAAAAGGGAAGGGGAAAACAAAAAGGGAAGGGGAAAATGAAAAGGGAAGGGGAAGGGGAAAAGGAAAGGGACAGGAAAAAGGAAAAGGAAAAAGGAAAAGGAAAAAGGAAAAGGAAAAGGAAAAAGGAAAAGAGGACCTGATATTATGCAATGTTTGTAAGCTGAAAAACTCTCTCAAACAAACTTTTTTCTTGTAATAACTATCTGCGCAGTGTAGATTTACAATATCTTTCAACATTTTTGATTTTATAATAGCCAAAGGGCAACTTTAAAAATGAGATATAGTTTGTTCTTTTCTTTACAAGGAGAATGATTGTAGGATTAATAAAGCCAGAAATCAAGTCAGGCTACAGTTCAACAGTTTAGGTTCACCATTACTTTATGACCTTGGAATAGGTGTCTATTGATGAACGTTTTTCTCTATCAGAAAACCAATTACACCCATAGGTCACATTCACATGCATTTGAATCAGCCTCAGTTAAATCCTTGGATGACTGCCATAGTCTATGCTACTCTACAAGTTCACAGGCTGCTCTGTGCTGCCTTAGACATTCAGAAAAATGTGCATTCACCTTTTATTAATATTAAATGATGAATAATCTTGACGTCAATCTCCCCAAAAGATAAAACAATGCTAAAAGAAATTATTATTGTTTAATTAACCAATACATGAGAATACCTAAGAAATGAGAATCACCTGTGTGTTGTCAGTCAGGTGAGTTAGCATAGTCTGGAAAGTTTGACTCCAACAGAACTTTAAAGAAGCTTCTGTTAAAATGCAAACTGTCCTGGTATTAGCACTCTGCCAGATGCTCACAGTTTGTTTCCAGTCTTCTACAAAAACAGTAGCTGCTTCAAATCATACACCTTGTCAGATGGCACACTGTCAGTCACATCCTTGATTTATAAATCTCGTGTGCACATGCACTATTAGAATAATTTCTGAGTATGAACAGCAAACAAAATCTATTGAAGAAGAAAGCACCAGAAACAAGCAGAACTGCACCCCCCCGCCCCCAGCTGCCTACACAGACAGTTTTCTTGATAAAACAAAACAGTCCTTTTTTCACTTGGATTCCAGTGTTCATGGAAGATGATAGACACTGTCACAATACTTTTTATTCTGGAATTGCTGAGATTGAAAGCTTTTTATAGGGCTAAGTCTACCGAAGAGTCATATTTCAGACCCAACATCCTGTATCCCAGGCTGTTCCTCTTCCCATCATAATTTTCAGCAAAGTCAATATTAGGTTTTCCTTGTTGGTCCAGGCTATTGACCTACAGTGAGAGTTGCCTTATTGCACATTTTCAGCTGGAACACCACATGGCAAAATTTCTTGAGTGAAATTTCAAGCAATTCAAGACAGGAAATAAGGAATAAATATATTCGACCATCAATACTGATGAAATACCTAGACAGTTTAATTCAGCTGTTTTTAGGGCATTTCTTTTTTTGGATGAAAAGAGGAAAAATGCTGGCTGTTCTCTACTGTGATAAACTGTCATGGATGTCAATGATTATAAGAAATTTGTCTGTTAGCAGTATGACAATTACAAAAAGTATTTGGTGAGGATCCAGTACTTTAAAGGAGAAAATAATTGTACATCACCTAAATGTCTCCAGTCTTATCTTCCAATATTCCCACTGAGGGATTACTGGATGTCTGCATAACAGAAACTATTCCAACTCAGACATACACTTCCCACACCGTAAAGCCTCTCTAGAGACAAGGATTTAATGTGTAGTAATAGAGAACTATAGAATCGTTCAGGTTGGAAAAGACCCTTGGAATCATCAAGTCCAACCATTAACCCTACTCTACAAGTTCACCCCTAAGTCAGATCTCCCAACACTATATCTAAGCATCTTTTAGGCTCATTCAGGGACCATGAGTCAACCACCACCCTGGGCAGCCCAGTGTAGTAACGACACTGACTTCTAGGCTCTGAGTTTCATACAATGCTCTCATCTTACTTTTGGTCACTTACACTGGCGTCCAAACCTATATCAGATATCCAACAACTACCTAAGACAGAACCCACCATGTTTCTATGTTCTAATTTGTAAAGCATGTTATTCTTGTTGTACACAGAGAAACCTCAGTAATACTTCTTGATGCTTACGTTTGCAACTAATCTGGGATCATCTGAACAATGCTTTGATTCTTTACAGAACTGCTACGGGTACAGTTGCTGCAGGACCCTTCACTAACACTACTACAGAAGCAGATGCTTTATTTTTCAGTGTGTAACCTTATTTGTGCTGCTTATAATCTTGTACACATTTTGTTTTCTTGTTCCAGTCTGTGTAAAATAAAAGAAGAAACAAGACTCCTTGGTTTGGGAAAGTACAACAGTTTTCCACTGTAAAGACAGTGGAAACAAGACTGAAAACAAGGTCCTTATCCCATGTACTCACATTAAATTCCGCAGGAGCCGTTGGTTTCAGTTAGATTATTCCACAGGATGCAGATCAGGATACTGCTGAAATGTTAAGTGCCTGTTTAAAGTCTGTCCTATACAGAAAAGCATGCAAATGGATTCAGACCCCACAAACAGAAGAGGCACTGTTCTGAATCAGCCTTTTCTTCCTTTACAGTGTAGAAGTAGTTAAGTAAAACCTTACAATCAAATTGTATGAAGATTATTTTCTAGAACACATTAAAAAATGTGTTATTGTAAATACCAGTCTGTAAAATTTAACAAACTGCTGTTACTCAGTTACAAATTTTATTCGGATTCTTTAGTTTATTGTGAGGAATCTAATGTCAGTTGCTAATGAAAAAACACTTGCTCTTGCTCTGTCGAGTGCGCGTGAAGGAAAAATAGATGTGGTCAGTCATCTAGAATGAAGAAAAGAACAAAACCAACCGAGCAGACCAGAAGTTAAGAAAAACAAACTGGAAAAGAAACCTAATAAATAAGGAATAACAGAGGAAATAATTGGGGGGCAAAAAAAGGGGGGAGCCTGTGGAATTTGTCAGATCACGCTTTATAGTCAAAGCACATGGATCTAGATGCTTTAAATGACCTGTGGAAAAAGGGACAGTTAACTGCCTGTGAAATGCCAATGGAATGAACCTACTGATTCCAGGCTCCCTCTTGATGCCAGCAGAAATCAGGCTAAAGTGTTCAGAAGTCAGCAGCATAACAATGACACTTCCCAGAGAAAAGAAACTTCTCCCCACACTAATATCAATCAGTTAATGAGTTATGCATTCAATATGCAAATAAGATGGGTTGGTGAAGCATGTCATCCACCTTTTCTAGAGTGCCGCTGCAAAACCAACGGGGACAAAGCTGCAAGGGAAATCTTTTGCTGTAAAGTGGGAAAAAAATTAAGTGTGCATTTCACAAATACATTAAATAACAGATATTAGAGTACAGTAATGAAAGTCGTATTTTTGAGTGATAAAGCCTTTTAATACACAATGCCAGAACAGCGTTGGAGGAGTAATGGTGACGCAGTGCATGTCGCTAATTGAACAAGTATAGCCTGAGCTTGAACTCAGTTTCCTTCTGTCTGGGTTGCTGGATGTCCTGCACATTGAGGAACAGTAAAAGGAGCATCTGTATTCTATATGAAGAACACAGCCCTGCATTAATAAATAGTGCAGCACAAGCCTGTTAATAGCTAATGTCAGACTTGTCACGCAAACAAACCCAGCCTGTACAGAGGCAGGTGCGAGAAAAACTCAGAACCATTCACCTTGAGACGTTTTTAACAGTGAGATGGGTTCTCCTGCACGTTTTCTATTAACATTCCACACTGCTAGCACTGTTAACACTCTAACAATTTACTGCTCGTTTTGCCTAGTATCTTGTATTTAGAGACACAAGGATGTGGCAACAACAGCAATCAATTAATAAAACAGACAGAGCGCAGTATCAGTCACATAACATTTGCATAAACAGATATTACACTGCTATGCCTCGCAAGATTTAACGTGAAATCCTATTATAGTTGTATTTACCTCAAAGGGCAAGCAGAATATTTATGATAGTTTCCCATAAATCTTAAAAATAAAAACGCTACAAAAAATAATTAGAGTAACTGTAACAATGTCTTTAGACATTAAGTGTAAATAATTTCTACTATTTCTATCTTATAGAATTAAACAGAATCTAGCATTACAGTAGTTATAAACCCTACAATATTAGTCTGCCTAACACTACAGATTTTGCAATTCGTTATCTACAAAGCTCAGTTTCTTATCCACAAAACTGAACATGATGCCTAAATAAGAAACCTGGTGCATCACATAAACCACCCTGACGCACTGTTCCTGCTGAAGTCCATCTTCACGTCGCATTAACATGATGTGCTGGTAAAACTAGTGACCCTCCCAGCATGTATGGGGTCTCACTGATGTTGTGTTACCATATGAAGCAACTAAAGCGACAGATGAGAGCAGGTAATTGCTCTACTAGCAAAGCCCTTCCGTAACACTATCAACTCTGCAGACTATGCTTGGATGGCTAAGTGCACTGTGCTCACTGCAAAAATCACTGCTTGCTTCATTTCTATCACATCCAGTGGGTCCAATACTCAAGAGCGAGTGCAAAGAAGCAAAACTGAAGCCATGCGTATAACTCACTCATCATCTTATTGCTGCTTCTTAGGTGAGTATGGCTACGATTTGCTCTCAAATGATGATATATGAAAATCATGCTTGGTGCTAGGAGTATAAAATGAAATATCAGCCTGTGGGGGCAGGTGCATACGTATGCCCATACACACACACATACACAGAGCACTTTCGTGTCGTATAAAGTACATCTTAAAGAAAAAAAATAAAAACTACTTACACCAGAATAGAAAGGCTCACCAGACACACAGATCACATCCTGCTCCTGGATCGTCAAAATATCTTTGGCTAAGTGCAGTCGCACTTTGAAAGGCTCCTGGTTACCATCCTGCAGCAAACAAATCCCTGTCTTTGTCTTCAAAGGAAGAAATAAAGAAAGAGATGTTTTCTCAGTTAGCACTTTGACTCGCACCAAGTGGTACTTTGAAGCAACAGTAAAGAGACAGACACAGGCATCATAAATATGTCAATAAATATCCCAAACTGTTATTACCAGCAACTATTAGTGCACTTATTGACTGTGCTCAGACTACAAGAGAACTGTGGTTGCAGTCGCAACAAGCAAAGGCAGGTTTTGCAATACTAAGGTGCTAGTCTGCTCCTGTAAATCTGTGATACCCTTTTCAAATTGCTTCAGAGCAGCTACGCTTTTACCTTCCATCTTTGTATTAAATTATGACACCTCACTTGGACATAAAGTACTATCTGGTCTTCCACGTATTACTTCAGTTGTGACACCGAAATAGATGCAGGAATACCCAAAACCAGTTAGATGTAAGCAATGACAGCCCACCTGAACCTCTTGTGGGCTTTTCCCCGTCTGTGAGCACAATACTGACTTACTGCTTTTACGTTTCTTTCCAGTGAAGATGCTGAAGTTAACAGAAGAAAAAGGGATCAAATGATGCAACTCTTTCTGGTAACTTAGTTCTTGCTTCGCTTCTGTATTTTACAATTGTCACAGAATCACACAACACTAGGGATTGGAAGGGACCTCAAAAGATCATCTAGTCCAATCCCCCTGCACAGCAGGATCACCTAGGTCAAGTCGCACAGCAACATGGTCCAGGCGGGTTTTAAACATCTCCAGAGACGGAGACTCAACCCCCCTGGGCAGCCTCTTCCAGTGCTCTGTCACCCTCACTGGGAAGAAGTTCTTTCTGATATTGATATGGAACCTCCTATGTTCAAGCTCACAACCACTGCCCCTTGTCCTGTCATTAGATGACACTGAGCAGAGCCTGGCTCCATCCTCCTGACACTTGCCCTTTCCATATTGATCAACATTAATGAGGTCACCCCTCAGTCTCCTCTAAAGAGCCCCAGCTCCCTCAGCCTTTCCTCATAACAGAGCTGTTCTACCACCTTCATCACCTCCATGGCTCCCAGGCCTGAGGTTCAGCCACAGGAGACGCTCCTGACCCAGCTCAGGTCCCACTCCCCAAGACCAAGGCGATTGCCGGGGCTGCTTTCACAAAGCTTTGCTCATCCTTAATCTCAGCCCGTCGGCAGAGGCACAAATCTCACCCCTCCAGGGATCACCCTCGGTTAACCGGAAAGCTTCAACCAGCGGAGCAACATTCTGTTCCTCTTTCAAGAAAATCCTGTCTTTGACTACAGCAATAATTGGTCGTTTGTCTGCGAGCGACGGGGATTTTGAAGTCTAGGCACTCCAGACGGTCTCGCTCCAACGGTGATGCCTGGCAGCCCAGTGGCTAAGATGTGAAGAATAAAAACCTATTTCATTTCTGCGGCTGCATCACCTGCATCCTTCACCTGAACGGACCTGACTCTTGTCGGGCAAGCTAATAAATCTCACTTCTCTTTCTCTTCCACAAAACACCTTCAGTTTATTGTTGTAATTTCAAATAGCTCCTTTTGTTAAAAGTAAATTCCTCATAAATATGTTAACAAACAAGTTTGGATGCTGAGTGAATCATTCAGTGAGGACAGGCTGAGGGAGCTGGGCTTGTTCAGCCAAGGGAGAAAAGAACTCTGGGGGAGACCTTAGAGGTGGCTTCCGGTCCCTGATGGGAACCTCCAGAAAGGCTGCAGAGGGACTTGTCCCAAGGGGATGCAGTGACAGGATAAGGGGAAATGGTTTGGAACTAGAGGAGAGGAGGTGCAGACTAGATCTGAGGAAGAAGTTCTTCAGTGCCAGGGTGGAGAGACTCAGGAATCCATTGCCTGGAGAGGCTGCGGCTGCCCCCTCCCTGGAGGTGTTCAAGGTCCTTGAGCAACTAACTCTGGTTGAGAGGCTGCTGGCCATGGCAGGGGGTTGGAGTAGATGAGCTCTGAGATCCCTTCCAGCCTGGGATTCTACAATTAAAGGGCTGAATCATCCCCACGTGATAAACGGGTGCTAAGTGACAGCTGCCCTTCGCTGGGTTTGATCAGCAGGGTTCCCTCCCATGGTACCATCTCTGCTCCTCAAGAGCACACAACACCACCCCTTGCAAACTCCTCCTAGAGTTCAAAGCCAACTAAAAATCACTAGATTTTCTTCTCATTAAAAGAATCAAAGCAGAATCTTTGAGGCCATCACAGTCACGACCACGACGCAGCTAGTCATTTGCATCGTATTTGGTCGAAGGGATTATAGGTGCTGCAACGGGCTGCCACGGGGGGTTGAGGAGTCTCCTTCTCTGGAGACTTTTAAAACCTGCCTGGACGTGTTCCTGTGTGAACTGATCTAGAGGATCCAGCTGTGGCAGGGGGATTGGACCGAATGGTCTTTCAAGGTCCCTTCCAATCCCTGATGTTCTGTGATTCTGCCAGGCAAGAGGTGTATGAAGGGTTGTATGTGAGGTCTGTGGATGGATTAACAAGACCACCTGATCAACAACCAGGCTGGATCCACCTACACAAAGAGTCAAAGAACCTTTTACCCTTCTCCCCCTTTCCAGCCCCCTCCATGCCGAGGGAGAGCAGAGCTCCCCCGGCACAGGATGCTGCCATCACATCAGAACCTTCTCATTAGACAGTCAAAGTGCCGGAGGCAGAGACTGAAGACAATTCTGTTGTTTCTAGGACATTCCTCTATCTCACATAAACACTGCAGTAAATACAATCCTCTAGACTGAGAGGTTGCTTTACAACCCCCCTCGCCAACACGGGTTATTTCATAACTTTATCTTCTGGGTCTGTGCAAGAACTCACACCCCGGGCAAACGGGCGGCTTGCGGCAAGAACAGGGCGGGGGTGTCTTGGTGCCGCTCTGCAGTCTCAGTGATTTCAGATTCGCAGCACGTGCTTATTTTAAACCCTTTAAAGTCTCCAGTTTTGAAACGTAATGACACGAGTTACGGCTGTAATTACGACGAGAGGAACATTCCCTGCCCAGCACCGCTCTGCCTTGCTGCCGCGTTCACTCCCCACCTCTCCCAGCGCTGGGGAACCAGCAAAGGCTTGAAGAGCTCGGGGGAGATGGACTTCCACAGCACAGTGTTCAGCCAAGCAAGAAACCTGAACCACCAGGGTGCTAACTCCTCAACAGCTCACAGCACCTTGAGTTTTGGAAGGATCGCAGAGAGGTGGCAGACCCAAACTCATGAATGTCTCACCGCAACAGCTCCTCTAAAGCAAGGGGAGCTCCAGCTCCACATTGGGTTTACACTGGATTGAGCTACCCACTCCTCAGCTTGGTCCCAGTGAAAAAGGACAGGAATCACAGAATCATTGAGGTTGGAAGAGATCTACAAGATCAACCCAACTCCATTCTGCCCACTAAACCCTGTTCCCCAGGGCCACATCTACTGGCTTAATGAACCCTTCCTAGGACTGTGTCTCCTCACCGCCCTGGGCAGCCTGTTCCAACCCCTGACCCCTCTGTCAGGGAAGAGATTGTTCCTGATGTCTGACCTAACCCTCCCCTGGCACAACTTGAGGCCATTTCCTGGTCCTATATCTGGTGACTTGGGAGAAGAGACTGACCCCCACCTCTCTACCCCCTCCTGTCAGGTAGCTGTAGAGAGCAATGAGGTCACCCTCTGCCTCCTTTTCTCCAGACTAAACAACCCCACCACACTGTTCAGCATCAGCTGTGCTCATCCAGTTCAAAGCTGGAAACCATCTCAGCACCAGCTGCTAAATGAGCTTGAGGTACCCGTGGCAGTGCCACTGCCCTGCCCGCAGCTCCAGGTGATGGCTCCACAAAGCCACCAGCCGCTGAGCGTGGGCAGACGACAAGCACCAAGGGAGAAGCCCACGATCTATTAAAAGAGCTGCTGAAAGGGACTGATAGAAACCACAACAAACCAAGACAGAGGCAGCAGCACCACAGAGCCGCTCCACCAGTGAGCTGCTGGCAGCACAGAATCGCAGAACATCAGGGATTGGAAGGGACCTCGAAAGGTCATCGAGTCCAATCCTCCTGCAGCAGCAGGATCACCTAGATCCAGTTGCACAGGGACATATTCAGGAGAGTTTTAAACGTCTCCAAAGAAGGAGACTCCACAGCCCCCCTGGGAAGCCCCTTCCAGTGCTGTCACCCTCACCATGAAGAAATTCCTCCTCGTATTGATGAGCTTCTGTTCATCAGTGACGAACAGAACACTTCTCTGTTCCAGCTCACACTCATTGCCCCTTGTCCTATCATTAGATGACACTGAGAAGAGACTGACTCCATCCTCCTCACACCCACCCTTCACATGTTAATGAGGTCACCCCTCCGTCTCCTTTTCTGTAAGCTAAAGAGCCCCAGCTCCTTCAGCCTTTCCTCAGCAGGGAGATGTTCAGCTTCCTTCATCACCTCTGTGGCTCTGCACTGGACTCTCTCCAGCAGCTCTGTGTCCTTCTGGAACTAGGGGGCCCAGAACTGGACACAAGACTCCAGATGTGATCTCACCAGGGCAGAGTAGAAGGGGAGGAGAACATCTTTCCACCTACTAACCACCCTAAGATGCCATCTGCCTTCTCAGCCACAAGGACACATTGCTGGCTCCTGGTCATCCTGCTGCCCACCAGGACCCCCAGGTCCCTTTCTCCTACATCTCTCTCCAACAGATCAGACTGTGTAAAGAAGTTGAGTCTCCACCACTCTTCAAAGGCAAAGGCTCTTTCCCCTTAGGAGACAGGATTAAACACAGCATTGTATTAGTCACGTTTCTGTTCTAAGTGTGTTAATCGCAGCAGATCGTGACTGGTTTAGTTGTCTAACAGCAGACTCGTCAAGGAGCACAAACACCCGAGAGAAGGGCATTCTGAAGTGAAAGCAATGTGAGGGTGGTTAGCATGTCTGCTAGTATCACCTCTATGCTAAAAACACGTTTTTTAAAACAAGTACCCTTATAGCACAGAAAGGTCACCTAAGACTTACTGTGCTCCTGCCTCTCTTGGTGAGGCCACCACGTTGCCCATGAGAGAAGCCACCCCTTGGGATAACAACTGCGGAGAGGCTCTAGTGCTGCTCCTCAGGCACAAGAAGGGTGGGTGCAGCCCACGTGTGGGTTTCAGTGGGACAGTTGGCTCCTGCACTACTGCTCTTTCCTGCTGACCTGTGAAATGTCTGGAGGAGCTTTTGCTCACCGGCATCCTGAGGTTGGTTTGTTGTTGATGGAAGATGGGGAATCGTTGGCTTAATAGTGTTACTCAACGGCCACACGTTAAAATTAGCTCCAATTGAACGAGCGCTGTGCTGAGGCCATTTTATTCAGCAGTCAATCACACCTTCGGACAAGTAAACACTCAGCAGAAGAAAGAGAGAGCGAGAAATCGATGTTTTCCATGGGGCTCATTCACCACCTGCCAGGCCCAAAATCAATGCTGTCATTTATAAGCTTTGAACGAGGCCAGCGCTGAAGTAAGGTCCTGTGATCTCCTTTGGTGCAAGAGCCCAAGCACTGCACATCCTGAGTCCTGGCACCACCCTCCTCCACACCCAAAACAACCTCAGCACCCACCAGCTTCTGGGGGTGAGCACCAGCACCAACCAGGATGCTCCACTCTGGAACTAAAATGCCAGAGACCACAGCATCATCTGCAGATCCCAGTATCTCCCACAGTACCAAGAGCCAAAGCACAAGTTCTTGGGTGAGGAGAGGGACCAGGGCATAGCAGGTGACCTAAAAAGCCATGTCCTAGTTCCATCATGAGGCGTTGGAACAGTTTGCCCAGGGAAACTGTGGCTGCTGCATCCCTGGAAGGGTTCAAGTCCAAGCTGGATGGGGCTCTGGGCAACCTGGTCCGGTAAGAGATGTCACTGCCCACGGCAGGGGGTTGGGACAGGATGAGCTCTGAGGTCCCTTCCAACCTCAACCATTCTGTGATTCTATGATAGCAAAGTCCACTCAAGGCACTTTAGAGAGAGAGGAGCTATTAAAATCCATGAGACAAAACACCTTGAAGCCTGCTATAACAGATGAGAAAAGTCTGTAGTCAGTTCTGCTCAATCCTCTGAGGGTTGTGAGGAGCCAGAGCTACAGAGAGGCAGTGGTGATGGCACAGACACCTGCCACCCGCCCAGTTTCAGAGCAGCTCGGCTTATTTTTAAACACTCTGCAGCACCATGAGGTGACTAAGCTGCTCTCAGCCACTGCTCATCCTGCCCCAGCCCAGTAAAAACCACTCTGGCAGCTCTGCCTGTGCCCTGACCAAAGCAGGACCACGGTCTCACTCTCAGTGAGCAGCTTTCAGCACCAAGACATGCTGGAAACTCCTCAGTAGCCTCTGGAGTCTCTTTTTTTCAGAGGGTTTTTCATGACTTTGTTTATTTTATTGAATTCACTAAGTTTAGAGACTCCTTGGGCGGTCAGGGCACCACTGCCAATTTAATTCACCTCCCCAGCTGGTCCTGCAAACTCATAAAACGCGGTGGAGTGGAGTTTTCAGTGGAGATCAAGAGAGGTACTTAGGACAACCCCAAGTGTGGGATATCCCCACTTCACAAAGGACACCGGGAGCTCAGCTGGGACATGCCCAGTCACCCCAATGCTCTGCTGCAGCAACCTGGGGAGGGAAGGGCAGGTCAGATACTTCTGCTGTTGGAAACTCCAGCTCTGGGGGTGGAAGAGGAGCCCACAGAGGGCGAATGATGACTCAGCACCTCACTCCTCCTTATTCCCCCATTTTAGTTACCACACCCCCCACTGCTGTCCCCATACGACTGGGTGGCCACTGCACCTGCGCTGACTACACTGCAGCCATTTCCAATGCAAACCTGGCAGAAAAGATCCCGATAGTCAAGGGGTTGGGTTGGAAACCATCGCTCAGTCTCAGGGAAGACGACGGCAGGATGGAAAGCCACGGGTGTTCCTGCCTCCACAGCAGAGGTGGCAAACAAAAAGCTGCTGAACGCAGCAGCATTTGCTCAACAACCAACCTGCCTGAGGTGGCATCTGGCAGATGCTCTCGAGCAGCCTCTGGACCCTGCGTTTGGGATGGTACAATGGAAGGAGGTGGAAGGGAGTCCCCAAAAGACACTTAAGGTTAAAACGTAAGGAAAGGAAAGAAATGGGGGTAGAAGACTTTGTCTGGCAGGACAGGACCATGCAGCAGCTCACAGCTCTCCAGAAAGGGCCTGCTGCAGAAGCAGCAATCACCGGCGATGGGGGCGAGCCCTCTGGGGAGGAGCAGGGCCACTCACAATAGCAGTGGGCAAGCAGCCACAGGCTGAACCGCAGCCAAAGCCGTGGGCTGGAAACGGGTCCTGCAGCATGCAAGGAATGCTGCAGCTTTGCTGTTGGAGATAACCCGCTGGCGAATGACGGCAGCAACTTTCTTTAGCGCTTCCTGGCTGTGATGTCAGGTTTCCTCTTATCTCACTGCCGGCACAGCTCGAAAGCATCAAGTCAGTCCCTGACAGGGAGCTCTGAGCATCTGCTTATCACAGCCTTTGCAAACGTGGAAAGGAGGGTCTCTCGTTGAGAAAATGCATCGCTCACGCTGATCATGGGGGTCCTACGGCAGAAACCTCTCAAGAAAGATGGAGGATGTGGCTCTGAATCTCTGCAGGATCCCTGGGCTACCCTGATACTGCAAAGGGGCTTCAAATCTCCCTTTGCTTGTTCCAAAGTCAAGAGCAGAGAGAAAGTCCAGGAGCAGCCAAGTACCTAGAGGGAAGCACAGGGCTGCAGCCAGCATAACTCTGGATTTCAACCTGCAACTCACAACCTTCACTGGAGCTCTGAACAGCTCTGCCACATCGAGGTGGTTCCAGCAAAGTTTTGGGAGCAGTCAAGAGCACAAATGGAGCCTGCATCACCCTCCACCACCAGCACCGCATCTTTCACCGCTTTGTTCCCCCTCCTGCCTCACCCCATTGTCCCTGGTGGAAACGAGCAGCCGCAGAAACAACACAGAACGTCTCTGCAGAACCTTTCCCTTCCCATTCACATTTGGATTCAAGTCGCAGCTCATCAATTACTCTGGATGGACAGATTAAATTCCGGGTTGTTGGACAGCAGATTTATCCACTGAGAAGTGGAGAATGAAATTATTTCTCCAACAATTTAGTGCTATTACTCCCCCCTCCCCGTTTCAAAGACATTCCTATCGCAGGGAACTCACAGGCTGGGCAAATTCCACTTTCAGGCTGATTAATGAGCTTGAAATACTGATGAGTACTGACCTCTCCACAAGTTCTCCTTCTCCTCACAAGCCACCCACAAGAGACAGAGCAACCACTTCCTTTAGCAAACACCCACAGCTCATCACTGGGAAGACTGGGGGAAAGCAAGCAAAGGTCCTTCCCAAAAAATGAGCATCAGCCAGAGATGAGAGGGGCTGCAAACCTGCAGAGCTCACCAGAAGCGTCTACCCGGCCCAACAGAACCACGACAGGGAGTCAGGCAGCGCTGCTGGGGGATGTGCAGCAACACACTGGGACAGGCTGCAGAGTCCCACTTGAGCGCTGCTCATCCTCACACCTTTGCTCATTATCGCTCTCACACAGGTCAAGCAGATGAAGAGCTCCCAGTTACCTTACAGGAAGCTCCCATCACGATATGCAGGCTCTCAAAGGGAAGAGGTCTCTCAGTTAACACTAAGCTCACAAACTGGAAGCCAGAACAGAGAATTATAAAACCATTCCAAAATAAAAACCCTAAAGGGAGACTGTGGGGTAACCTATTAAACACTGAGCTCAGAAGCCTCACCAGCCCCAGGGGCAGAGGAACAGCTCTTGGCAGCAGAAAGAGGGCACAAGCATTAACCAGAGCTCCTGGACTTCATGTACAACGTGAACTGCAGCAAGGACCGGGGGCCAACATCTCCGAGGTGACAGACGCTCAGAGGATGTGGGAAGAGCAAGAGACAGAGCACAGGGTTAAATGTTTAACTCCAGTTAGTCAGAGAAAGGTTCAGGGATGTCCTGAAGGTGTTTAGGAGACAACAACCTCTGTGCTTCCCTGCTTCTCCTGTTTGCAGGAGACACAAAGACAGCAGCATCGTGTCCCCCCCTACCCAGAGCTGCTGTCAGCCTGATAGGAGCTCATCATATTTTATCCTAGGAAAGTCCTGCTGACCCCAAACTGCCCCCAGGACCACCAGGTTCTCTCCATTTCATACTGCTCCTTCAGAGAAAGAAATGGTAAAGAGAAATAAATCCAGAGTGTGACTGAAAGCCCCATCAGGCAGCAGATGATAACACAAGGCTGGAATTAGGGACCAGGACAAGTGACATCCCCTAGCTTGCAGGAGGGTGAAGGAATCACAGCAAAGCCCTGATGCTTGGACCTCCAAGGCAAAGTCCCACCAGCAGCAATAACCCTCCTGAAGCTTAAAAACCAGGGGCTAAGCCCTCCCTGGCAGCAGACCCGACACTGCACAGTGGGCAGCTCCACCAGGAGCCCTTGGCTCAGCAGACAGCGGCTGCTCTGCCGTCAGTCCATCTGTCTGTCCGTCCCATCGTCAGAGGGTCACCCTGCAGTGTGCAGGGGCTTTAAATGAGCGGAAGGAAGCTGCAACTTCCCAAAGAGAACAGCAGAGCTGCAGCCCGTGACCGAACTTCCCCCCTTTGTAGAGCCCTCTGAGGGCTGCAAACCCAGGGCTCAGCCAAGAGAGCAGCAGTCGCCAAGGCAAGAGCTCTAATTGCAGTACTTGGGAGTGCTTCACCGTGAGGTATTTATGGGGTCTGGAAGTCTCTTTCCATGCACACCTAAGGTCTGCACAGCCAAACCACCCGAAACCCAGCAAATCCAATAGGTTCTGCACTGGTCCAAATCCCAGCTGCAGGTCTGAAGTTTGTGTAACCAAAAAACCTTGTCCTTGAGGTTTCAGAAAACCCTAATCTAATCCCCTGCCTGACGTCAGCCTGCTGATTGTACTTCAGCGATTTATCTTTTAGGTACCTAAATGATCTGCAAAGCTGTTCCCAAGAATAACAAGAGCTTCTTGCAAAACCCTCTCTGAAAGCCCCACTCTTCACCAACTAGTCTAAGAGAAGGAATTTCAGGTTTCACAGAATCACAGAACATTGGGGATTGGAAGGGACCTCCAAAGATCATCCAGTCCAATCCGCCTGCCAGAGTTGGATCCCCTAGATCCAGTTGCACAGGAACAGTCCAGCTATTGAGCCTCCTCAAATGGCCCCAAAGACCCTCCTCAAATGGCCCCAAAGACCCTCCTCAAGAAGCCCAGCTGACCCAACTCAAAGACCCCACTGACTTGGGTTTTACCCTGCACGGAAGGACATTGCTCTGAGCTATGGGTCTTCCAGCAGTTGTAACATGAATATGTGAGAAGCAGTTCCTCCTTTTCCTTTGGTACCCACCCTGGTGATGCATTTTGGGAGCTGGATGGAGAACACAGACTGCCACAACTACATGAATGAAGGCCAAGTGGGACACCCCAACACATCCCTAAGAATCCTGAGGTGAAAGATGTCCTTGTGTTCTACCCAAGCAGCATCTGCTGATGTAAAAATGCCTCCTCTGACACTCTCCTGCTCCAAAAATGTGCAGATCTGGTGCTTGAAAACACAGTTTAGTGGCCATGGTGGGGCTGGGTTAAGGTTGAACTTGATGATCTTGCAGGTCTCTTCCACCCTGCGTGATTCCATGGTTCAACACGATTCAATGATCTGCCCAGACAGAAGCAATGTGCCAGTAGCAGCAATGCCCAGGAGACACCCATGTTTCATCCCTATATCCCTTGGACAATACCAAGCCCTAACAGCCCAGCAGACAGAGCCAGACCACACACCTGCTCTTCCAGACACCTTCTCCATAACCAAATGCATCCAGATGTAAAACAAAGACACAGCTGCAGTTTTCTCTGCAGGTCCTGGCCTGCCTCAGAGCCACTGGCTGCCTGGATGGGGGACAACAGGGCAGGGAGAAGCTGTTTTTGCAGCCTGACCTATGGCTCAGCGTGTGGAAGACCACTAGACGTCACCACCAGGCTTTAGAGACATCCAGCTGGAGCTTTTGAGGCTCATCCCTAACGCAGACACCACTAAGGGGTTTCTTTTCTGCTTTCCCACAGAACCCAGGGTTAAGAGCCTCTGGCTCCTACATCCCAGGTCTGGGCTTGTATTTACCAGCAGAAGGCCAAATCCAGGCTTGGCTTTAGCGAGCAACAAGATCTGAGACTACACAAAGCCTGGGAGCTGCAGAGCTGAGGATTGCTCAATCTGCCCACGTTTGGCACCTTCAGTGCAGAGTCTCCTTCCACACTCATTAAATCCAGCCTTCCCCTCCTCTTGCTGGAAGACATTGAGCTCCGTCAGGGGAACTCAGAGCTTGGGGAGAGGAGGGGACAAACTAAACCTTTAAAAGAAAAAAAAGAGCTATTGGATTTTACTATTGACCTGAAGACCTAAACATGAGTTTGCCTCTGCGGCGCTCACACTCCATCGCTCATAAAACCTGAGCAGAGGATGGGATATGTGGAAAAAGGATTTCAGACGATGGCTGATGAAGAAATGAGAGACCTTCCCACGCAATGAGGTTCCAGCAAAGAAAATTCAAACCACTTGGGCCAAGCCAAAGCTTTAAGACAGGACTTGATGTAAACCATGACAATCAAATTATAGCACCAGCGTTCAGCTGCTGGTACCAGAAAACAAGGCATTGCGTAACGGGGTGTAGAGTTACCCCGTGATGACACGCCGACGGGGAACTTTCCAAGCCGTCATTGTTCTCCTGCTCTTCAGGCTGGCGCGGGGAATCAGACCAGGATGAACTTTTGACAGGAGGGCGATGAGAACAGCTACGGCACCTCTCCGAGATGAGCGAATAGCAGCCAAGTGAGGAAATCAAGCCTTGTCACGTCGAACACTCAAGGCCAGACAGGAGAGAAGAAGCCCCAGGAGGCAGCCTGCAGGCCTGGGCTTGTTTGAGAAATCCAGAGAACTTATTTTTGTCTCTCTCTACAACCAAGCTGCCCTACGGAAATGCTGAAGAGACAAGCTCGAAGACTTGGGAGGGAGGAGTCAACCATGGGGTGGGATCTGAGGTAGGCACCTGCTGCAGCCAGCTCCACCAGCATTTAGCCAAAACAGACCCTGATTAAATAGGAACCAAACCTGTGTGTTGAATTCAAGACCTTTACGGGCACCCCACACGAGCAGAGTTTCAAACACCCAGGGACATCTCCAGACCATCCCCAAGCTGCTTGTGCTAGAGGACCACAGAGTCATTAAGGTTGGAGGAAACCTCCAAGATCAGCCAGTCCAACCATCAACCCAACCACACTCTGCCTTCAGGTCCACAGCTACTGGTCTATAGAACGCTTCCAGGGACAGGGACTCTCCTCCTCCATGGGCAGCCTTTCCCAACCCCTGACCACTCTGTCAGGGAAGAGGTTGCTCCTGATGTCCAACCTAACCATCCCCCGGCACCACTTGAGGTTGTTTCCTCTTGTCCTACTGCTAGAGACTTGGGAGAAGAGACCAACCCCCCACCTCTCTCCAACCTCCTGCCAGGTAGTTGTGAAGAGCAACAAGGTCTCCCCTCAGCCTCTCCCAACCAGACCTGCCCTCCAGGCCCTTCATCAGCTTCACTGCCCTTCTCTGGACCTGCTCCGGCACCTCAATATCCTTTTGGTACCGAGATGCCCCAAACTGACCCCAGAACTCAAGATGAGGCCCAGGAGATGGGAAGATGTACCACTAGACAGAGGTACATCCTCAATTCAGGGCACACACCAGCTTTACCACAGACATCATGCACATTGCTTCTTTAGAACATCCCAACACACCTTGGGATCCATCAGATCAACGGCACGAAACCGCTAACATCCAAATGACTCTTCTGGCAAGAGCTCACACGACATGTTGGACGCATCCATCACAGGTATCCGCAGGACGTGGGGTGACCTGTTTCCAACCACGCTCGCTTCCCTTGCAGAAAGCCACCGAAATTACAAGTTGTTATTTCCCTCACGGCCAGAAGCACCAGGCTACCTGCCAGGAAGCAGAAGCGCTGAACAAATGAACCTCCCGACACATCCATCCACCGAGGGAAAGCACCGCTGAAGAGCTCAGCCATGGGAAGTACTTACAACGCGGCACTTACTACTCCTTTTACCTTTCTCTAAACATCAGCAGAGGAAAAAGCAGCCTGAAACAAGGGTGAACTTCTGTCACGCTGAGATCTGCAGGGTTTATGCTCCAGGTAAGATCTGGAGATCACAGAATCATTGAGGTTGGAAAGGACCTCTAAGCTCATCAAGTCCAACCTTCAACTCAACACCTCCATGAGCAGCAGACCATGTTCCAAAGTGACTTTTGAACCTCTCCAGGGATGGAGACTCCACCACCTCCCTGGGTAGCCCAATTCAATGTTTAACTCCTCTTTCCATAGAACGGTCTGAGTTGGAAGGGGCCTTACAGATCATCTAGTTCTAAGTCCCCTGCAGAAGCAGGGACACCTTCACTAGGTCAGGCTACTCATGGCCCCATCCAGTCTGGCCTTCAAGACTTCCAGGGATGGGGCAGCCTTCCCCTGGTGCAACTTGAGGCCATTTCTTCTTCCAGTCTTCCTTTTACACACTCCCAAAGCTGCCTCGTCCCTCCAAGCGCTCAAGGCCAGGTTAGATGGGGCTTAGAGCAATCTGGTCTGGTGAGAGGTGTCTCTGCTTGTGGCAAGGGGGTTGGCACTAGATGATGTTTAAGGTCACTCCCAATCTAAAGCAGTCTGTGATTCTGTGAGCAGCTGCAGGAGGTTCCCTGTGCCACCATCCTCATGGTGATGATGGTGCACTGAGGTCTCTCCTGTCTCTTTCTGGAGGAAAGAAGCAGCAGAACTCCTTTGGGGTACTCCTCTGGCTGCTGAGTGGGACACAGTAGGAACAAGGAGGTTCAGAGAAACATCCCCACTACTTCATCATCCTGGAAGCCTGATTATTCAGCTTCCAGATCAGCATTAAAGGATGCGACACCATGGCTGGCAGAAGGGTTGTGTGCCCCAGAAGCAGGGGACACAATTCATGGTGATGCTGCTCTTGGTGACAGCGGCTGACACAACACCCTGACACCACCACACCAGGCTGTGTCACACCTTCCCAAACCTCTGCCCACCATGCTGTCTCCTCACTGAAAATCAGGCCAGTGGCTGACGACAGTCTCAGTGGAAAAACAGCCCCTAAACGTCCCACCAGGGACCGGGCTGGTGTTATTAGAAGCAGACAACAAACACTCAGAAGACTCTCCTTAATGGCACCAGGTAATGATGCTGAAAGTTACCCTCCAGCTCCATCCTGAAGAAGTGATTAGATCCAGAACGCTGCTTTTCATGCTGTGGATAACGTGCGCAGACCTGCATAGGAAATCAGGCTGCATTAAGCCCACAATGTGCTTTTAATAGGTTTCTCGATGCTCCTCTGCCTTGTGGGGATCTGCACCGACATCAGCTCCTCACTGCAGGGATGGGGCAACTCCTGGAGCGGCTTCTTCACCCCCCAAAAGCAACAGACACCGTGTCAGAGCATCACAGAGTTGTTTAGGTTGTAAAAGACCTTTAAGATCGAGTCCAGTCAGTAAGCCAGCACTGTTAAATCCACCACTAAACCATGTCCCTCAGCACCACATCTCCACACCACGGGGGTGCTCCCAGGCTATTCCATGCATCTCGCCTCCACAAACAAGCTCCCAGGGAGCTCCACAAACAACCTTCCCACAGGGAGGTGGGAAGAGGTAGACAAACCTGCACCATGAACCCCCTCACTCTGCATCATAAATCCCTCCTGAGAGGAACTGCACTGGAAAACTCACCTATTACAGGACCTGCAGGCTTAGGGTTAGGGATGGTGCAACCCACCACAGAGCAGCTCTTTAAAGCCACCTGGGTAATGAGGAAGACAAGCATCGTGTCCACTGCTACCAGCAGCAGCAGGAGCTGAACCAGACACTGCTAGACGTGAGAGAAAGGGCACAGGGTGCCTCCACCAGCCAGAGCACAGAGAGTTGTCCTTGGGGACGGAGCACAGACAGGCAGCCCTGAAGCTCTGGGAGTCCCTCAGAGCTTCTTCCTGTCCTCAGCTTGAAATAATAAATGTTTTGTTGTGTTTCAGTGTTGGGAAGATGCGAACAGGCAGCATGAGCTGGAGAACAGGGAGGGCTTTTGTTTTCCCTCATGGTTTAATTTCAGCTCGTTAAGTTTTCTAGCTGCAACTTTCTTCCACAGCAAATGAAGCTGAAAGAGCAGTAAAATGGTAAGACAAGGGGCAACGGGTGTGGAACCTCCCATATTCCAGCTCACACCAATATGAGAAGGAACTTCTTGCCAGTGAGGATGACAGAGCACTGGAAGGGGCTGCTCAGGGGGGGTTGTGGAGTCTCCTTCTCTGGAGCCATTTAAAACCCACCTGGCCCTGGTCCTGTGCCACTGGATCTAGGGGATCCTGCTGTGTTGGGGGGATTGGACTGGATGATCTTCTGAGGTCCCTTCCAACCCCTAATGCTCTGTGAAAAGCAGGAGCAGGGAGCAGCACCGTCTGCACCGTGACAAGAACAATCCCAACTTGTGTGCAGGGCATTGAGCACTGCTCTGGGTAAACAGGTTATTAAAATAATCTTAATGGAAGGAAAAAAATAGAGAGTTTAACTGTTTTAGCGCTGGATCCAGGGGCCAAGGCTGAGCAGACACACACCAGCCCTTGGAGCTCTCTGCTGGGCATCTGCACTCACTGGGTGGACAAACCAGACCTGGGGCTCCATGTGTACGTCCCCTGTAAGGATTAATTTCCATAACACCCCCGAGACAGGAGGCAGGACATCTCCCAACAAGGAGCAGGAACTCTGAGGTAGCGCTGGCACACGTCAGGCTGATCCCAGCCCAAGTGGCTTGGATTACACAAAGCCTCTGTCATCACCAACGTGAGATGAGACCAAAAGAGACACCTCCAGCTCCACAAAACACTGCAACCGCCTGCGTGCCTTGATTAAGACATTCATCAGCTGTCCACCTATCACATCTTCAGGCCATCTTAATAACAAGAAGGGAGACCCAGGGAACTGCAGGCTGCTGCTGAGCCTCACCTCAGCTGGGAGCAAGGATCCCTTTTCCAAGGACAAGACAGTAAATCAGGAGCAGTCAGCACAGATTTAGCATCAGCAAACCCTGCTTGTCCACCCTGATTGCATTTTACAAGGGAACAAGAGGGCACACAGAGGAGTCTGGAGCTGTGGCTGTCACACATCACCTCCTTCCACTCCGAGGGAGCACGCTGCCATCCCGTATCGCCTGTCTATCACCTGCACCCTGGAGCAAAGAGCTAAAAAAACCCACCTACGTGAAAAAGGGGAAGCGGGGTTGGAGAGACTAGCTGGGATGAACTCCCCTGCATTACAACTGGTTTTTATCTCCTCACTACTAGAAGATGCAAAGTCACAAACCATAAACCCACATCTGGGTACCGGGAACTTCCTAAGGACCAGGAAAACCCCTTCTTGAGGCTTCAGCAGCTTCACAGAAGGTCTCAAAATCCTACTTGGAGGTCCCACATCAGCTCAGAGCCCGTCTCTGTGCATCAGCCAAGGAAAACCCAACACTAAGTCATTTTTCTTACCCCTCAAAGCACTCATCCTGCCTTTCGTGATTTGCATTCAGGGTATCGGTTCCTCTCCCTTCCAACATCACAAGGAAATGAATTAACCAAACAGCAACTGCAACAGTCACAGCTCGGGAGGGCAAGACAGGAAATCTGAAGGTTAACCATCACATTTAATGTGTGTGAGAGATAAAATCAGAATGAGCTTCGATCAGGGGGAAGGATGGGGAGACCACTGCTATCGCTGTGTGATGTTGGTTGTTTCGCTGGAGTTTGGGGGTTTTTAAGATTACAGCCTGCACTTTATGATTTCAGTTAAGCTTTTTTCTCCTGAAAAAAATAAAGGTGTAATAAAAAGCTATTAAAAAAGAGGCGCAAATCCTGACTAGAGAATAACAAGCATCATTCCAAATCACTCCAGCACTGTAATGAAAGCCAGAGAAAACAACACAGGGCAGCTCTTCTGTCCACCCTGCTTCAGCCCTGCTTGGCAGATACTCAAATACTTCATGAAACACGGTCCCAGCAGGCTTGGACACTCCACCACATCTTTATTATCGCCTCCTTTCCACTGAAAGAGTGGAAAGCCTGAAAGCAAAGTACTGTGGTCTACCCTATAGTGAGATCACACGGGGCTGATGCTCCAGCATTCACTAGGAGATGCTTCGTGCACACAGCACGGTGATGCCAAGAGATCCGGGCGCTTCCTCAAGTGTCTGTCTGAGCACTCAGGCAGGGTCAGACTGGGATTTCCATGTGGCTGCTCAGCAAAGTGAGTAACAGCACCCACACAGCTTGGAAAAGCTGGATTTGGGGGTTTTCCTAAAAGAAAGGAGGGAGAAGGCAACTGCCACAGAACCACAGAACGTTAGGGACTGGAAGGGACCTCGAAAGACCATCCAGTCCAATCCCCCTGCCACAGCAGGATCCCCTAGATCCAGTTGCACAGGAACATGGCCAGGTGGGTTTTAAATGTCTCCAGAGAAAAGCAGACTCCACAACCCTCAGCCTCCTCTTCCTCAAACTAAACAGCCCCAATTCTTTCAATCTCTCCTCATGAGATTTACTCTCCAGGCCATTCCCCTGCTCTGCCCTTACATCCAAAAAAACGATGAGAGAGAGACGCACCTGTGAAGCTCAGTTCTTCCCACTTTTCTTCTGGAGATGTCTTAAAGAACCAGTGTCTGCACATTTAACCTTAGAGCGCTCTGGAGTGGCAGTAAGGGAAGACATCTACCTGTTCCCTTGTGTGGGAACTAGGGCACTAGCTTGTATTTTCTGCTTTCCTTTTAAGATTCATTTAGTTAACCCTCATCCTCTCATGCTACACCCCTGACTGATGCTGACTACGGCCCATTCCTCGAGGAGCATTCATTTTCGGTGGGGAAATGGTCTTGTGATCACAAAGAATCGGCTGTCTGAAGCAGCAGTTAATCTTGCTTGAGCGCTGCATCATTAACCCACCACACAACCTACACGTTAGGGACACAGTTATAAATGAGAGTGGAGGCTTTATTTGCTAATTTCCTTTTTGCAGAGACTCATAAAAATCCTGGGGAAGACACTGCCTTTGGCACGGAGCTGGGCCAGACCTTGCCGCCTCTGCATGAGCTTTGCAAGGAAGGATGGTTCTCTGGAGCCAATGTCAGTCAGCTACAGCAGGAGAGAGAGCTTTTAGTTCTTGCTGATCAGGTGGGTGACTTCGGAATCTCTGTAGTGATGCCAGACATTGTGTGGACATCTACTCAGCTTGCGTGAGGCCACATCTCGAGTCCTGTGGCCAGTGTTGGAGACATCACTACAAGAGAGATACTGAAGGGCTGGAGAGAGGACAGAGGAGGCTACCAGGCTAGGAAAGGGTTTGGAACCTGTATTGTACAAGGAATGGCTGAGGGATCTGGGGCTGTTTAGCCTGGAGAAGAGAAGGTTGAAGGGAGACCTTATTGCTCTCTACAACTACTGTGAAGGAGGGTGTAGAGATGCTGGGGTTGCTTTGTTCTCCCCAGTGGTCAGTGCTAGGATGAGGGGTAGGATGGCCTGAAGCTGCACTAGGGGAGGTTCAGGTTGATTGTCAGGAGGAATTTCTTTCCTGAAAGGGCTGTCAGGCTCTGGAACAGCTGCCCAGGGAGGGGGTTGAGTCCCCATCCCTGGAGCTGTTGAAGAGAAGGGTAGCTGTTGTGTTGGGGGTCAGGGTTTAGTGGTGCTGAAAGGGCTGGGAAGAGGTTGGACTGAATGATCCTGAAGGTCTCTTCCAGCACAAACTGTTCTGTGATTCTGTGATGATTCTATGATGATTCCATGATTCTATGATGTCTGGACCAAACTCTTCTCCTTTTGGTTTGCTGACAGGCACAGCCTCATAGGATTCTTTCGTAAGCCCCTAAGACCCCTGTATGTCAGGGGCTACGGACAGCAAGCTGGCAGCCTATGGAAAACACTTCTATCCTACAGCTTAAGGAGTGGTCCAGCTAAATAGCAGCTTCTGTGCATCAGGGGCACAGGGCATCAGCAGAACTGAAAGTCATTCATGCGTTTCCCACTGGCGTTGAGCTCTGCTCTCACTAGCACTTTCAGTCCTCTCCTTCCATGAGCAAAGAAATATGTCCAGCTTGTTTGTTTTCTAAACAAAACCTAACAACTAGGAAGAGGGTGTTTCTGAGCTCTCTATTCACCCCCAGTTGTTTACAGGTTTGCTGCTGGGACAGCAAAGGCTGCGTGTAGTGACTGGATGCACTATGAGCCTTGCCAAAGAGAGATCCCTGCTTTGCCAAGAATAACTTCTCTGCACCAAATTCATTTCCAGGGTGACCGTACAAGGGAGAAGGGTAACTTTAGGAGTGTGTTTGAGAAATAAGACTTTGAATTACACATTCTCCACAGTTCCTGGAAAGTGCTGTTTTTATCCACTCACACAGAATCACAGACTCACAGAACGTTAGGGATTGCAGGGGAGCTTGGAAGATCATCCAGCCACATCCCCCTGCTACAGCAGGATCCCCTAGATTCAGTCACACAGGAACACATCCAGGAGGGTTTGAAACACCTCCAGAGAAGGAGACTCCACAACCCCCCTGGGCAGCCCCTGCCAGGGCTCTGGCACC
>JAOXOE010000343.1:26681666-26692468 GCA_028565055.1 Phoeniculus purpureus | reverse complement strand
GCTCTGTCACCCTCACTGGGAAGAAGTTCTTTCTGATATTGATATGGAACCTCCTATGTTCAAGCTCACAACCACTGTCCCTTGTCCTGTCATTAGATGACACTGAGCAGAGCCTGGCTCCGTCCTCCTGACACTTGCCCTTTCCATGTTTGTAAACAATAATGAGGTCACACATCAGTCTCCTTTTATTTAAGTTAAAGAGACCCAGCTCCCTCAGCCTTTTGACTATCAGGGAGATGTTTCACTCTCTTCATCATCTTTGTGGCTCTGTGCTGGACTCTCTCCAGCAGCTCCACTTCCTTCTGGAACTGAAGGGCCCAGAACTGGACACAGTATTCCAAATCACAGTTAGAGATCTGGAATTCTGTGGGATTCTTCAACATACAATAAGTGACTTTCCAACAATTTATCACTGTCTGTGGCAGTAACTCTGTGCTATCTTTTGGGACACTATACGTAGGAGGGTTATGTAGTGAAAAAGTCTGCACGTGTAAGTACCTGCAGTTTAGTAATGTTACCCTTAAAGGCTGTGATGAAAACGGCGCCTTTTATAACACGTTATAAAATGGACAAAAGTCACATTGGTGGAGCATTTTATCGATGAGAAATTTGCTTACAGAGATGTAATTCACCAGTATTAGATACCTGTAGCTATTTGTATATGCCCAGGTATATGTGTATGCATGTACGCATAGAATGATAGAATCATCAGGGATTGGAAGGGACCTTGAAAGATCATCCAGTCCAATCCCTCTGCCACAGCAGGATCACCTAGACCAAGTGGCACAGGAACACATCCAGGTGGGTTTTAAACGTCTCCAGTATGTGAGAAGAAAATTAATATATAAAAACTATTTCTAATTTTGGATTTATCAGTGGCAGTAGCAAAACTTCCACTGTCTTCATTCAGGTCAGATTCAATCCACTTTCTGAAAAAAGTTGGCTTGACAGGAGATCAAGGAAACAAAATCCTTGCTGTGAATTTTAACTGCCAAGGCTGACCTGGCTGAATCTACAGGCTCTTTCTCAGACAAGAGGTTAAAAGAGAATTTGGAAGATCTTCCTGTAATACCCTCTGATACCTTACATCCATAGCATGGAGAGAACAAACACAAATACGGAACTGACAGTAGGCTACTGGCAGAAGAAAAGTTTAGCTTTAAGTGTGGCTTTAAAAGAGGTGGAAAGGTCGAGGGCTACCTTTAAATAGCTCTCAATGTTCTCCACTGACAAACTGTTCTGTCACTTCTGCTCCATGCTCAACTCAATTGTTTTCCCCTGGACACCAGCAGCAGATGTGCCTAACGCAGCCATAACTTTGAAAGTGGCTGTGACATTGGGGTTTGGGGTTTTATTTTAAAACTAAGTAAAATGAAAGAAAAAAGTTTAAGAGTGCCATCAGCTGAGCTCATACTGAGATAACTGGAAGGTCTGGTCAGAAGTCATCTTACTGTCTTGTTCTAATATGTAGGTTTTGTTTGAGATAGAAACTGATTGGCATGGACAGGCAAAATAAATACATGGATCACAAAAGGAGTGAGACTTTCCGTAGCACTGGAAAATTTCCTTCCAAACCATACATGACACATTAGGATATTAAAATAAAGATCATGTAAAGTAGTTAAATTCCCTTAGTTCTCTCCTTAAAACTCCTGCTTTGTAGACTAAGATGACCCCTCGTTCCGTGGAGTCGTGAAGTAAGTGGTAAGTGACAACAGGAGTTGAACAAAGTGAGCTGTAAGTAACTCTGGCCAAATAAAAGGGTTCAGTCTGCAAACATCTGCCACTTCTCCTGCAGAAAAGTTTGCAGATGTGTCTTTCCTCCTCCCTGGGTAAGTGGCAATGGCATAAATAATTAAAGTCTGCCTCTGATATTCTGACTGCAGTAACTGCCTTGTGTAGCTGCACATATCTGATTTGGTCAATAACTCTATAAAGTCTCTAAAGAGTCTTTCTACAAAAGCTGAGGGGCAGGGAATGAGAGGCACATAACCATAGCAGGCACATGTGGAAAACAAAACTTCAAGCTAGTTTGCAAATGCAGGTGGGCTGAGCTTACTCAGTCTGAACAAGGAAAGCAAGCTTGGGAACAGCAAACTGTTCTGGCCCTTGGAAAGATTGATGGCACACACACAGGGATCTTACTTACATCAGATACTCTAAAATATAATGGACCACTTTACTGTTGCTGGGCTTTACAAATGCTCAAAATTAAATCTTCAATTATGCTACCTCCTTCCCTCTCCCACCTGAAAGCAGCACTAACAATCGTGCAAAGGAGAAGAATGCTGTTCAGTATCACTAGATAAGCTCAAGACAAGTCCTTGAAAATAAAGAGTGGAATTTAATTATTACATTAGAGTCAATTTCTTTCTGTTGAAAGTCTTTTCCTTCTGTCCCCCATTCCTTCAAAGCATCTAGCAAATTGAATCAAAGAAAGATATGAGCTCCTGCATCCTTATTCAGAGCTGAAATGTAAGGAAGATGTCCTCTATACAAGTTTTCATGTAAATTATTGTGCTCATCAACATCTTTAATGCCAATGGCCCCAGTACAATTTTTTGAGTTGGAGGGAGATAAACTCTCAAGCCTAAACCTTTGTTATCTCTTACATTTGAACAGCTTAGATGGTGTGCATGAGTGTGTGAGACTGAGGAGGGGGAGTGACTGCAGGGCTGTGGCTGCTAGTTTTTGTTCCCACTACTAACTTTGAAGAGATGCTGTGAGAGGATATACCAAGTCTCCCTTTGAGCCTTCCACATCTCAGTAGCAGAGGGCTCTGCTCTACTCTGACTTACAGCAATAAAACAGCATTAAGCACATCAGCTGAGCTCCTGTAACTGTCAGCAGTAGGTCATGCAAGACATCCTCTCGTGCTCAAGTGGATGATAAATTGCACCACCTTACAGCAGGCAAGGATAGAAAAGAGTAGTTCAGCTGGTAACACATTGCAAGGCCAATACACCCAAGCAGTACACAGTCACTGTGTACTTGATTTAAAACTGCCAAGAACATTGCCCTGCATACATTTACAGCAGCCTACTTCCTTTGTCCTATGTATAAAATTCTGGCGCCTGTTGTAAAGAGGACAAGAACACCAAGAGAACTGCTCATGTTGATGATGAGGAGGCAGGCTAAGGCATGGATATGGAAGCAGTATACTCTGGTGGAAGAATGGGTTTCCACATAGGAGAGGAGTCAGGGACTTGTAGCAAAAGCAATGAAGGAAAGTAGTGGTACCTAAGTGGCAGCCACAGCGAATGTTGTAGCTGCACAGTACTGTCATCTCCTTCTACACCCTTTTAAGTCAAGTCAGATGAGAACACTGATGCAGCCAGAGCTGATGTCCTTGGCAGAGGTTTAGAACCTGCTTACTGTTCCCAAACTAATGTACCTACAAGAGAGACTGAAAACTGATGCCTCGTTGCTCTGCTACACCTGTCTGTGCTGAACTTTCTGCCTCAGATCACTATCAGAGAACACTGTAGGTTGGCAGAGCCTTCAAGGCAGGCTGTTTCTATAAAGAATGTGGTCACACTCAGATCATCGCTAGCAACAAGGCAGTGAAAAAAAGCTGCATGAAAACTCCAGTTTATAGAAGTCTATTAGCTGCAGCACCTCTCGATGACGTGCGCCCCAATTAATACTGTGTGAGAAATATCTTTGACATTACCGATGGATTCCAAAGTCCATTTCACAGAATCACAGAACATTCGGGATTGGAAGGGACCTCAAAAGATCATCCAGTCCTATCCCCCTGTCAAAGCAGGATCACCTAGGTCAAGTCGCACAGGAGCATGTCCAGGAGGGTTTTAAACATCTCCAGAAGAGGAGACTCCACAGCCTCCCTGGGCAGCCCCTTCCAGTGCTCTGTCACCCTCACTGTGAAGAATTTCCTTCCCATGTTGATGTGGAACCTCCTCTGTTCCAGCTTACACTCCTTTCAATTTATCTGGACCAAATAAAGCTACTGGCAGGATTTCTGTTGAAGACATTATTTTTCCCACATCATAAATGAGAATGCAAACAAAAAAAACACAAAAAGAAAATATATGAATGAAAAAACTAAATTTAATCTTTCACTATATTTTGTTCTGGAGGAGACACTCAGTAGATCAGACAATTTTAAACACTGTTCATTATATATAACCAATTATTATAACCAATTTTGTTGTTGTTGTTGTTTGCACTATTTTCTCTATTTCTTTTGTCTTACAGTAATAAAATCATTCCTTTATCTTGCTGCTTCTAGTTTCCTATCAGTGGGAAGGCTGCAACAGATATTGAAGAACAGAATAAGCGGAAAAAAATTAACGAACAAGTGGAATAAAGAAAAAGCAATCTCCACAAGTTTTCTATGCAAGGTGTCTTGGGTTATTAGATTATACTCTGGCTGGATGTCCCAAAATAAATTAAACCACTGTAATTGAGTTGTAAGGCCTGAAATTTATTTCTACCATCAAGAATTCACTACCAGTAAGGAGCATGAATTGCAGAAACTGCCTTAAGTGTGTTTGTACCTCACTTCAGATGAATAACTACACTTTTGGATGCTATTTGAACTAAGGCTGACCTCGGGAGTATTTACAGATATGCCTGTCACTGCTGTATAACCACAAGGATAATAATGAAAAGGGAAATTGAATCAGAGGAATAAGGTGGTAACGGCAACGAACACAAGAAGTAGGATTATGTGTCAGAATCACATAAGGGATGTTTTTCAAATGGTCCAGCTACTCACTCTGCGGAGGTGTTGCTAGCATAAGTGAAAAGCACTTATCTTGTCAAAAACTGGAAGGCAGCCCAGACACACAGGGATGTGTTCAGCTGGTCATTCAGAGCCTCTTCTATCAGATAGCAATATTTTCCAATCCAAAGGACAGCAAGTACATTCCTGAATGTGAATGTTATACCCTAACCTGAGAGAACTGCAAGAAAAGGTTGAATTTGGACTTAATCTTCTTTTTCTTGAATTTTCTTCGATTTTCTAAGACCTGCAATTCTTCACAGGTGATTTTCTCAAAATCAATAATCTTACCGAGAGCTTAGCTGTTTTATGCAGTCTGATTAATGCAGTAAATTAGACATGTGAAAAATATATTGATATAAATATATATATATCTCTCTATATGAACTTCTTGATGATCCAAGGGAGTTTTTCAGGGGAAAAGCTTTCTTTTCCTAAAGTGTCAGAAAATGAAATCTGAATTGCCAATTCTTGCTGGCACTAGATTATATCAATACAGTCGAAGCCAAGAGATAACATAAAATTGAAGGCTATTGTGAGAATGTGAACATTTCTTCAAATTTAATTCTCCTACTACAGCCCATTCTCATATGTCTTGCAAATTGCCATTCGTTTTCCATCCTGTGATTTTGGGATTAAATGATGCATTGAAGCTGGATTTAAGCAAAAAAAACCCACAAAGCCAAGGTATTAGAAGTCCCAACATTCACACTTGATAGAATTTATAAACACAGGAAGTCATCAGTCTAGGATGAAATATCTACGTCAGGAAATGGCATAAAGATGACAGAAAGAATCCAAAATAGCATAGCCAAGACCTATGAAAGAAAGTCAGGAGAAGCTCAAAATACTGATTAAAAATTAAAACACATTCACAGGCTGCCCAGGGAGGTTGTGGAGTTTCCTTCTTTGGAGATGTTTAAAACACACCCAAACATGTTCCTGTGTGACTGAATCTAGGTGATGCTGCTGTGGCAGCGAGATTGGACTAGATGATCTTTTGAGGTCCCTTCCAATCCCTAACGATTCTGTGATCCCTATAATTCTGTGCCAGGAAAAACAAACCTAATCTGATGGTGAAACAGAGGTCACTAGATCTGTGAACAACAGCAGATATCAAATAAATTTGTGAAGTCTACAAGAATGCTTAAAACAGAGAACAAACAGTTTAGCAAGATGAGGCTGACAGAGCACTGGAAGGGGCTGCCCAGGGAGGTTGTGGAGTCTCCTTGACTGGAGATGTTTAAAACCCACCTGGATATGCTCCTGTGCAACCTGATCTAGGTGATCCTGCTGTTGGATTGGACTAGATGATCATTCAGGGTCCCTTCCAATCCCTAATGTTCTGTGATTCTGTGAACTAATCTTCAAAGAGGTATTGGGCATTATTGCAAAAACAGCTGAATAGCTTATAAGCATGCAAATTAATGAGACAATGAATTTTTAAAAGTCTGAAATTGTATTAGGAAAAAAAAATCCAAGCTAATAAAAGATGAGATTTGAAAAGGTAGAAAGCTACTCATGCAGCTTGTTCATAAAGAACGTGGAAAATAGCAACTTTAAAAAATAAGTGTCTAGGGGAAAATTTTCTAATGCATTAAGATCATCCCAAGTCTTCGGTTTCATCAGAAGGGTACTTTGACTGCAGAGGATAGCTTTATGTCAGAGACTGAAGAGATAGTTCCAAGAGATATCTTCCAAGAGATAGTTTTCAGAATATAGAATAAGTTCAAGTGAATACAGGAGACTGTGTAAAGAACCCAGTGACTCTACGATTTATGCTCTTGTAAAGTTCAGAAAGCTCAGGATAAAGGCTAAAGGAGAGTCAGATAGTCTTATGGTTTAGAAATTGTTGAATAAGTACAAGGTTTAGAAATCGTTGAATAAGCACAAGTACAATGGGTAGATTTACTATTGGTGAGGGAAAAGAGCAGGCAGCCAGGAATATTTAAATAAAAAACAATGGAAAATTTCCCACAACCAGCAAGTGGAAAAATCACAAGAAAAAAATTAACTGTAGCTTTTCCCATCATCAGATAGCAGGGAGCATTGCTTACAAAAAATGGGTGTCAAAAAGACCTCATCTTTTTGTAGTGCTGTTGGAACTGTCTAGCATGCAAGGCATTTTCTTGCAGAATACATCAACTTTAAGATGTTGTGAAAGGCAGACTACAGGTAAGATGATTGGGGAGAATATAATAATTAATATGATAGGGATTGTCTTGAGATTGACACCAAGCTGCAACCAAACTGTACTTGTCTACATGTTAGTGTTTAAGGACTCATTATAATCTATGCTTATTATAGGCAATAACCTATACTAATAGAATCACAGGGGCAGGGATTGGAAGGAATCTCTGGACACCATCTAGTCCAAGCCCCTCCATCAAAACCACCAAGAACAGGTCACACAAGAAGTGTCCAGGTGGGTTTTGAAAGTGCCCAAAGGAGACAACCTCCCTGGGCAGCCTATTCCAGTGGTCCACTAGCCTCAGAGTAAAGAAGTTTTTCCTGATATTGAGGTGAAACATCCTGTGCTCCATCTTGTACCCATCACCCCTCATCCTATCATGTGGCACCACTGAAAAGAGACTGGCTCCTTCTCCTTGTCATCCACTCTTCAGGTATTTTTAGACTTTAATAAGATCCCCTCTCAGGGTTCTCCACACTGAACAGCCCCAGTTCTCTCAGTCTTTCCCCATAGGAGAGGTGTCTGAGTCCCTTAATCATCCCCATAGCCCTCCACTGAACTCTCTCCAGCAGTTCCTTTTCTCTTCTGAACTGGGTAGCTCAGAACCGGACACAGTACTCCAGATGTGGTTGCACTGGGGCAGAGAAGAGGGGAAGAAGAACCAATCTTGACTTTCTGGACAATTTTCTTAATGCATGCCATTTGCCTTCTTGGCCACAAGGGCATATAGCTGTCCCATGGGTAACTTACTGTCCACGAGGACTCCAAGATCTTTTTTCCACAGGGCTGCTTTCTAGCAGGACAATTCTTTATCTATACTGGTTCCTGGTGATATTCCTCCCCAGATGCAGAACTCTACGCTTGTCCTTATCAATTTCACTAGGGTCTCCTTTGCCCAGCTATCCAACCTGTCCAGATCTTACCAAATGGCAGCACAGCCTTCTGGGGATCAGCCAATACTCTGCAAACCTGCTGAGGGTACACGGATGGAGATAAAGTGCAATTTACTACTGGTTGGACCTAGGGGCATGAAGCTGCAGCAGGATTCCCTCTCTTGGACTTTCAGTTTTTCCTCCTGAACAGAAGCCAGTTGATGCCTTGTGATGACAGAACTGAAGTTTTAGTTAAAAATGACATTATGTGTAAGCATAAGGCTAGTGATGATTTATTTAGACACACTCATTTGATGAAAGTTGGTTGTAAGTCTGTATCTTATTAAATTTGACTGGCTTGGGAGGAGAGCACAGTTTTCAGAATTTCTTGGAAGTGAAAGCGCTATTCTGTGGCACAAAGCTCATTTTACACAAAGCAGATAAGATGCAGTTGGATTCCCTTCAATTTCATTGACCTAAAAGCTGAAGATGCTTCTTTAGAATCTGCAGTTCACAAAGCTTTTCAAGATCATGGAGTCATCTTGAATTTCCCTTGTCTATCGTGTCTATTGTCTATCGTGGAAGCTCCAACAAAGCACCCGATTTTTAAAGAGTTAAATTTGAAATTAATGTCCCTGTTAGAAGCCAGCTACAGAATAAAACAGGTCTGACAATGTGCTTGTACTCTGAAGGCTAACGTAGGACTCACACAACGGGTCATCATCCTGTGGCTGCTCTTGTCATTACTGTTGCTGGATAGAGAGTAAAGCTAATTCCTAGTAAATAATTCTATATGAATGTATAATTCAAAATCAGATCTCTTTATACTAAAGCTAACCAAAATCTTATGAGAATATTTATCTGCCTCTTTTCCTCTTCAAGTACATCCAAACAGAAATTTAACATAGAAAAACCCAACCACAAACCCACAACTAACCCAAAATGCCTTTCATAACAACCTTTAGCTTCTCAGGCATTAAATCCCAATACAAAGCATCCTGGACAACCATCATAATATTCTTTCCTACAGCAAGTTTCTCTTTAATATTAGTGTTTGACCCTGCTACTCCATCCAGAATGCTCTCGTGATTTGATGTTCTTTAATCTGCTTATTTTCTCTACCCCTGTAATTTATACCAATTTATTCCCATGTCAAAATTTGGTTTAGCTGCAGTGAGTACCTGGTTCTAGTGTAGTTCCCATCCCTCCAATTCTATTTTTTCATAGGATCAGGGTCACACTTCAAGATATTGCAGTTTTCTTATTCCCAGTCATAACTTCCTAAACAGTGTCTGCAATTTTCAGTGCACAGGTAATTGCAATGATTCTTTAATCAGAACAGTGCATTGACATCATTATGTGGCTTGGTATCTCCCAACGTGGTGAAGTTGTGAAAATGCATGAAAACCACCTGTTCACAGACAAGCTGCCCTTTTTAACGCCTACAAATACATCACATTTATTGCATTTGCAAGGCTAAGCTGGCATGAACACAGAAAGCAAAGCACCTTCCCCATATGAATTTGAGGGGAACCAAAGTGCTTTGTGTGGACATCAAGGAACTGTAGCTATTTTAAGTGAAAATAACCCCCTTACTTCAAGAAATCAGAGCAGAGCAGCTTTCCATCGCAGCCATTTGCACAGCTTCCCCTCTGTCCGCACCCATCTTTCTCCCATGATTCTACAATGCCCCTGCCCACAGCTACCTGCACCTACGTTGTGCTTAAAGAGGTAAATTGGAGTCAATGGACAGGGTGAAGGCCAGTGATGATTACAGCCAGGCAAATTCTTTCATCTTTTACTACAAAGTCTGTCTGCCACCATAAAGGGATCAGTTGAATAACTTATATTTGACTATATAATCATCTCCATTCCAAAAAACAGGGGGGAAAAGGGCTTTGCATGTAAAAAGGATTAAAAGTTCATTGATTTTGAATGTCATATTGTTTGAAGAGAAAAATATCTGATCCTACCTCTTCACAGGTGGTCCTGAAATCCATGTGCTATGACACAGCAAGTGATATTTGTCTAGAATGGAAAGAAAGGTTTCATTAGAATAAAAAAGGTATTGAAAAACATAAAAGTTATCTGCCTGAGCTGGGCAACTAATTGCACTTCTCTTCGCTAGGTCCAGATACAGACATTCCTTAAAAAGAGAACAAGTCACAACAGTATTAGGACGTGTGAGGTGTTAGCAGTTATTCCCAGTTGATATAAAGTAGACAACTTGGCTTCATTGAATATAATCACAGAATCACAAACATCAGGGATTGGAAGGGACCTCGAAAGATCATCTGGTCCAATCCCCCTGTCAAAGCAGGATCACCTAGATCAGGTCACACAGGAACATGTCCAGGTGGGTTTTAAACATCTCCAGACTTATGTCCCTACAACCACCTTCCTTTCACAGGGCATTCAAATCTTCTTATTGGAAATTTGAAATTTTTTAGAGCTTTTTTGGTTTAATTGAGTTTATTTTTCAGGTGAAATAATAGCTAAGCATAGAAATTGAGACAAATAGGTGTTGCTCTTCAGAATATCCTCTCCCTTATAAAATACAGTTGGGCTCTTTCTTCTCCCCCTGATTAAAGATCATCATGCACCAATACCTTTTGTCTCACATTTTATTAACATACATAATCTCTCCAAAGAAGTCAGTGTCATTTACCAGTGCACCTGCTTTGCAGAAATATTTATGAGTTGAAAAAATAAATGTTAGAGAAGTCAGGAATATGTGTGAGTGCTGGCAAAATGTCACACCAAATCCTGAGATTATTACTTTGCCCGGTCTTTCCCCAAAGTGTTTCATCCCAATGCACACTTATATATTCATTTATTTATGGGGTAAAACCACTGAATCACAGAGTCACAGAACATTAGGGATTGGAAGGGACCTCGAAAGATCATCTCTTCCTATCCCCCTGCCACAGCAGGATCACCTAGACCAAGTTGCACAGGAACATATCCAGGCGGGTTTTAAACATCTCCAGAG
>JAOXOE010000343.1:26663269-26681566 GCA_028565055.1 Phoeniculus purpureus | reverse complement strand
CCTGGAATGGGTTGCCCAGGGAGGTGGTTGAGGCCCCATCCCTGGAGGTGTTTAAGGCTGGGCTGGATGAGGCTCTGGCCAGCCAGATCTAGGGTGGGGTGTCCCTGGCCAGTGCAGGGGGGTTGAAACTGGATGATCCTGTTGTCCCTTCCAGCCCTGACTGATTCTATGATTCTATAGTGATTTATGGTGGAGAACGTACTTTCATCTTAAAGCCGGTGTTGCACGTGCTTAGAACTTCTAGAAAACAATATGGCTGTGATCCTGCTGTGGCAGGGGGATTGGTCTAGATGATCTTTCGAGGTCCCTTCCAATCCCTAATGATTCTATGATTTCACGTGTTGGTAATAATGTTTAATAAATGTGCATTGCTTGTTTGTTTCTGTATTTAAACCTTGTTTTACTGTGCAAATCAGCACAACTTCAAGATCACTAACTTGTCATGACTTATGAATTAACTCATGCAAAGGAAAGATACGTTTTGTATACAGGGAAGCAGGAGAGAATGTATGTCTTCTGTAGCACATGGAGGCAGGCAACCATTTCATGTAGAATGATGAAAGGGGAATGAGAGTTAGGATTTCCTGCAACATTACCATGACTGTCTGCACTAGATTTGGAAAAAAGTCTTTTTAAAAAGTCTGACAACAATTCTTTAAATGATTTCTGTGTTGAATACACTTTAACTCTTCTTTCCTTCTCCTGTCATCAGAAAAATGAGCGGTGGGTTGGCACCAAGCAAAAGCACAGTCTATGTGTCCAATTTACCCTTTGCTTTGACAAACAACGATCTGTACAGGGTAAGTTTTTGAGCATTCCATTGTTCAGTTTAAATATGATGATAGCCACTGGAGTGTAAATACTTTACTGGTAGTTAATCTTTTAGTTAGAAATGTTTGTATTGATAAGTTTATTACTAATGAAATGAGATTGTCTGTTCCTACTTTCTTATATTTTTATTTTGGCTTCTATTTCAGATATTTTCCAAGTATGGGAAAGTTGTCAAGTAAGTGACCTGATATGGCCTGCTATTTCTGTACCTCTCATTTTAAATATTTAATGTCTTTGCTTCTCTTGAAAGTCTTGTGACTTTTATCATTTAAGTGTGAATCACAGTATCACAGTATTACCAGGGTTGGAAGGGACCTAATAGATCATCAAGTCCAACCCTTACCACAGAGCTCAAGGCTAGACCATGGCACCAAGTGTGAGTGTGGAGCTGTATCAAAGTGCTGTTCATTTGTAATAAAGTAGACATTTAAATTTAACAGCTTGAAGTTCTTGCACACATAATGTAAGAATATTTGCGTTGTGGACAAATTCTGCTAAGCACTTCTTAGACAACGAGTAATAGAATGTTGGTATGTAGCAACTTTTTTCTCTCTGAAATAGTTGAAAAAAGTGACTATCATTTTCCCTTCTCCTAAACATTGCCCTGGACATATGTGAGTAAGAATGAATGTGGGAGTTGCTGCTTATGCAAACTAGATGTCGCAGTGCCCAGACAGTTGCTACAACCACAATGTGCAGTCCTTCTATTTGTGGTTCTAGAGGCACTTGTTACTGGGGTTGCATAGTGTAATGTATAAGACTAGACATAAGGCTGCATAGTAATGGCTTTTAACATGTGGCATGTTCATGAAATATACTTGTGAATACCTGTCCCTATGTTCATATGGTAGAAAGAAATGCCACAGTTTGCTGATTTGCTTATTTTCTTTTAACTGCCCTGAATAATGAGTTCAAGACTTCATTTTTTTTAACCGTATGCCAACACGTGGCTTCTAGTAGCTGGTGTAATAATCAGTGAGATACAGAGCTAAATTGAAAGTTTTTAAAGTCTCAAGAGTGTGCTTCAGGTGACAAATAGCAGGAAAACCAAATTACAACTCTTTTTGAAAAACATGTTTTTTAAATTGAGAAGAACAACTCTTACCTAGGGCTCTGGCAGACATGCTGTGACAACTGGGTGCCTGCTGGCCTTTTTCAGTTGCTGAACTACTGATTTAGAAAAATCCTGAGCCAAGGTTGTAGTAATGATGGTGGTCATCCATTGAGGGGGACCTGTTCTCCGTAAATCTGACACTTATGACCTCCCCCCTCTCATTCATCTATACTCTCTTTTTGGGGGCAGGAGTCTCCTACTCTTTCGGATTTTGAACTTGTTTGATAGGAGGATGAGAATCGTATGACATACTGGCTGTATGATATGCTGCTTGTTTTAAAGGTGTCATAGCAACCTTTTTCTCTTCTCTTTTTTTTTAATCGTTTCTAGAGCTTTTTCTGTCGTACAGGAGTAGTAGTGGTTTCACATGCCTATGCAGAGGAAATCCTGCACTGCATCATGTGTGAAAGTAGCTAATTTAGAACTTGCAGTTCTGTCTGTTTCCTCCACCTATACATTGTTTTGCAAAAAATCACTTACTGACACATAATTTTTCCTAACATTTTGTCTAGTCAGTGCCAATGAAGTTAAACCAAATGGAGAGTCACAGGATGTGTGTTAAGTAATACCCTGGTTTTTCTTGTGTATCTAGCAACATTTATTTCCTTTTCACCTCTTTGCAAGCTGACCTGACTATGAACAGTGCAGATACTGTTGGTTTCTACTGATGTACATATTTTGCTGTGAAACTGTGGCTAACGAGGATGAGTTTTCCTTTTTGTAACTAGTCATTACATCCCATGAAAAATCTTTCAAATATTAGCTTGATTTCTGTAGAGTCTTTTGTTCAGGGGCTTTTAAACACTTCATAGAAAGCTTTGTGACGCTGTCTAGATCAGCTGTAACGTATTTCATTAAGCTTTATTACACTTCTTTGAAGCACGTCTTGGCTTAGCAAAAACATGATGACTTTTCTTTTATACTGCATTTCTTACCAAAATGTACCCTGACTGTTATTATTTCAGTTCACTGAAGAAATCAGATTTTCTAGGGCTCCAAGAAGTTGCTGACTTGTCGCACTTGTTCTTCCCTATGCTTCTCTTAATAACTGGTACATTCAATATCCCAATTAGTAGCCTGACAGTCACATTAAAGTTCCATTGGAACTCGTGGAAGAATACCTTGGCAAGAGAATCAGTGAAATTGTTCTAAAGTCATTTTATTGACACTTGAACTCAGTGCATTCAATTAGACACATACTTCTCTGAAATGCTTGGGTCTTTCCTGCATGTATTTGGGGGAAGATTGAGGGTTTTTTTATACTGAGCTTTTATTTTATACACTTTTTGTTATGTAGGTCATCTGTTACTTATACAGGTACTGTACTTACACATGGACTTTTATATTTATTTACTGTCATCCTTTTTCCTCTTTTTTCTTTTTTTAAAAGGCTAAATATAATTGGCATTAAGATTGAAAGAATTGAGTTGGTGTGGATTTCCTCCCCTCACCTCTTGTCCTTATTTTTCTTTGTCTGTTGCTTTTACTGAGTCTAAATCTTTTGAGATTCTGCTGCTGGAGCTGCTGGTTTCAATGTTAGACACAGAATCACAGAACATCAGGGATTGGAAGGGACCTCAAAAGATCATGCAGTCCAATCCCCCTGCCACAGCAGGATCACCTAGATGAAATCGCACAGGAACACGTCTTGGCAGGTTTTAAATGTCTCCAGAGAAGGGAACTCCACAGTCCCCCTTGGCACCCTTTCCAGTGCTCTGTCACCCTCACTGGGAAGAAGTTCCTTCTCATATTTATGTGGAACCTCCTATGTTCCAGCTGACACCCATTGCCCCTTATTCTATCACTAAATGATATTGAGCAGAGCCTAGCTCCATCCACCTGACACCCACCCTTCACATATTTATAGACATTCATGAGGTCACCAGCACTGTAACAGATGTGAAATTCCACTGTAAAGAAAGGAATATAGCCCAACTCAGTCACAGAGACACAGAAACCCATCCAGTGAATGAAAGAACATAGAAAGCTACAAGGCAAATCTGCTAGTAGTGGGGCTGAGCCCCCCTGGTTGCTGGCTAAGAAGGAACTAGTCAGGATATGCCCAGAAATTCCATCAAGTTCACTTTTTCAGTACATTTAGTCAAGCCAGCTCACTTCCAGTATGGTATGTACAAGCATGTCCATTAAAAGACAGTTGGGTATGTGCATGTACAAGCAAGAAGTCTTTTTGGACGGACAAGGGGTAAAGGCTGCACCTTTACCACCATGATTTCCTGTTGTGATGTATCTTGTCATGCAAAATGGATCAGAAAAAATATGCCACAGCACATTTCCATTTATAATGTCATCAGAAGAGGGATCTTGCTCTGTCGTAATGTCTTGCAACGCAGTACCTTCTGGATAGGTTTTGTAAATACAGAGTTACAGAATCACAGAATCACTCAGGTTGGAAAAGACCCTTGGGATCATCAAGTCCAACCATCAACCCTACTCTACACGTTCACGCCTAAACCAGATCCCCCAACACCACATCTAAGCATCTTTTAAACTCATCTAAAGAAG
The DNA here is from genome assembly GCA_028565055.1 of Phoeniculus purpureus. NCBI lineage: Eukaryota > Metazoa > Chordata > Aves > Bucerotiformes > Phoeniculidae > Phoeniculus > Phoeniculus purpureus. Next base: position 26,677,098 of record JAOXOE010000343.1, on the reverse strand, counting down.
GTGACTCCACTACCATTCTGGGCAACCCATTCCAGTGCCTCTGTTCACAATGACTAGCAACACGGCAACTTCTGGGCAGGTTTGGTCAATACAAGCCAGTAGCTCTGGTAGTCTAAACTTAAAATGAAATTTGAAAACTTCACACAGTTCAAAAATGTAAGTAATGATATTGAAAACTCTTAATCTCTTAATTAAGAGATTAGTTTTGCTGTGCTGGGTGTATTACTGTCAAACACAAGCGTGTGCACACACAAGGTTAATGTTCTGCATTTACTGAGCTGTGCCTGGTTCACAGCTTGGGCTCTAGACTAATTTCTGGCAGAGCTCGCCTAGGTGTGTCAGGTCACAATGCAGAATTATTCCTTCCTTATCACCTTTACAAGCGATGAAGGTCCAATAAAGAGCTATGTCTGTAATTCAGCTCTCAAAGTGCTCATGAAAAACAAGGTCACTGTGACAATCTTGAAGGCTTTTTTCTCTGACAAGACAGTCAATGTGCAATGAAAAGTTTCCCCGTAATTTTTATGAACTCCTTTTCCAGTTGACCAGCAAGCTGGAAAGTGGACCTCTAGCTACTTTTTAATCTAAATCTTATCTAGTCCAGACTACTTCCACAACTCTTTATTCTTTCTCTTCTTGTTTTAATGCATTGTGCATTTATTTACTTATTTCAGAAATATTTGTTTTACCACACAGAAGAGCAATAAAAACCAGCTGGGCTTTGCAGCACCATATCTGATTATACATGCAGCTCAAGATCTCCAATGATCTCTAATTCTGCTTGGATAAAAATGTAGCAATCTCAGAATCACACAGAATCATCTAGATTGGAAAAGACCTCTAAGTTCACAAAATCACAAATTCACAGAACATTAAGAATTGGAAGGGATCTCAACAGATCATCTAGGCCAATCCCCCTGCCACAGCAGGATCACCTAGAGCAAGTCACACAGGAACACATCCAGGTGAGTTTCAAACATCTCCAGAGAAGGAGACTCCACAACCCCCCTGGGCAGCCCATTCCAGTGCTCTGCCACCCTCCGTGAAGAAGTTCCCTCTGATATTGATGTGGAACCTCCTATGTTCCAGCTGACACCCATTGTCCCTTGTCCTAGCATTAGATGCCACTGAGAAGAGCCTGGCTCCATCCTCCTGACATCCGCCATTTCCACATTTATAAATATTAATGATGTCACCCCTCAATCTCCTTTTCCCCAAGCTAAAGAGACCCAGTTCCCTCAGCTTTTCCTCATCAGGGAGAGGTTCCACTCCTTTTACCATCTTTGTGACTCTGTGCTGGACAAGATCATTGAGTCCAATTATTAGCCTAACTAATAATTAGCGAAGCCCTTGACTAAACCATACCCTTCAGTGCCATGTCTGCAGATCTTCTAAATATCTCCAGGGATGGGGACCTTGCTGGGCAAGCTGTTCCAAGGCCTGATAACCCTTGCAGTAAAGGAATTTTCCTAATGTCTGATCTAAAATTCCCTCAGCACAACTTCAGGCCATTTCCTTTTGTTCTATCACTTGCTACTTGATTGAACAGGTCGATCTCTAACTCACTACAATCTCCTTTTGGGTAGCTGTAGACAGCAATGAGGGCTCCCCTCAGCCTCCTTTTCTCTAGACTAAACAACCCAAGTTCTCATAACTGCATCTCATACGACTTGTTCTCCAGACCAGCTTTGCTGCCATCCTTTGGATACGCTCTGTTACCTCAATGTCCTTGTACTGAGGAGCCCAAAACTGCACCCAATACTCAGAATTCAGACTCACCAGTGCTGAGTACAGGGGTAAAATGGTTTCTCTGGACCTAAAGCACCCAATGGGTACCAAATCCTTTATTGAAAACACCTTTAAACCTCTTTGCAAATGTCTTTTTCAAAATTAAATTAAAAAAAATAATAATTAAAGAATATCCCACATTTTAAGCACCACTGCCACTAACTCTAGAGTGCTTAAAATGGTTTTTGAAAGGCAGCAGTCACAGTTCTCTGCCTTACCTCTTAAGGGCTGTCAGAGCAACAGAGCCCTTTCCCTTCAGCCGCACTACCTGCTGATTCTCGATGAGTCCCCCTGCCAAACGCCTTGGTGATACTGCCCTTTCCCCCTACATGCTAAATTAAAAATAACATATAAAATAAGTACTCTCCTGACATCCATCTCCTACCGAATGACGTCCTCTGGTTCCCACAGAAAGGTCACACATGGCGTTGAGTCTGGGAAAGCTGATTAGAGGCAATTTTTCATGATGTGTGACAAGAGATTTCAGTGTTAAAACGTTGTCTAAACCATAAACCTGGAACTGTATAACTCTCAACACAAACCCCTACTCATTGCAATGAGCATACCTGCTTCTTAGGCACTCAGCAACTGTGTTAATAATCTTTACAATACAGCTGCCACTGCTTCTCTGTCCTCTGCATCCTACCACTTGTCAGCCGCAGCTGCACGCAGAGAACTTGAGCCCGTTATCAATGTTCTTTTCCTCACTATCACCAATTTCATAACAGTCGCTATTTTAGAAACAACACAGAAGGTTTGATTACAAAGTGCAGGGTCTCATAAGTCAGCTCAGAAACATCATTCCCAGCATTTATTTACACCCTGAACAAACACTCACGATGATTAAATTACAGGAGCACAGGCATATAGAAATTGTCTGATCTTATGCTGCTAAAAAGCCCCAATGATTAGTATTTGTCTCTTCTTGTAATAGGTGAATAAAGGCAAAAGCCATAAAACCAGGTGATTCTAAGAAGAGAACATATATAAAATGCTAAACTCTGAGATCCACTGCTGACAGAGATCCACAGCCAGCCTCTGGCTAACCTCTGTAACTTCCTCATCTGCAAATCGCAGCCACATTCACCTGAGCATCTTTCCATCTCTCCTATGAGCCACACTTAGTCTCACCTAGACAGACCACTGGTTACCAGGTCCCCTAGATATTTAAAATCATTAAGTCTCTTTGGAAAAAACTGTACCCCATGAGGCAAGAAAGTTGCTACCTGTGGTTTTGAAGGGACCTGGGTGCAGAGAAAACAGCAGGGTAGGACAGGTTAGCGTGGGGTGTGTGAGCACGTTGGGAGGCATAAACAGCATCCCTCATTCAGCGAATGGCTCCCACAGCAGCAAGGGCTCCTCTGAATGGGTTGAGAACCGCTGCAACCAAAGGCATGTGAACAAGCAAGATCTGGAAGGTACTTTTCTTCCTTTTGACTTGATTTGCAATCTGCACTTCCTCCAAAGCCGAGTCCCAAAATTATTTAGCTCATCTCTGCTGATGGAAGTAAAGGAAGTAACAGATGACAGACAGGTTGGGAAAAGAATCTGACACCCCCTTGACAGAACAAGCAGTTATTCAATACTGAAGAAACATTTACTGAGCAGTATTATTGTGGCATTTATGTTCTAAAGGGAAATCAATGGCTAAAACATAACAGCAAAGCTGAAGGCTACGGCAGCCCTCGGAGACAAAACTTCATTTAGGATAATGCACTGAGCACTTGAGCTACACTCCGATCTTCTTATCCTGAATCAGGTCATAATCCAGTGGTATAATAGGTGTAATTGCACAAAGCAGCTCCATGACTGAATCCTCCGGTATACTTAATAAAATAAGATAGCAAACAAAAAGAAAACTTCATGTGCACACAACAGTAATAAAAGGCATTTTGTGAAGTGTTGGGACTGCCACACACCAAAGAAAATACTATGGAAGCAATGGTGGGACATACTTCATTCTCAAGGTGACTGAAGCAGAGTAGAAATACAATATTGTGTGCATGAATCACACGTTCATGGAGAAAAGATGTATGATCCAGTGCAATTTAATTCAGCATATGGTATCGCTGCAGCTTGTATACTTCTTACTTGCTGCTGGAGAGAGTCCAGCGCAGAGCCACGAAGATGATGAAGGAAGTGGAGCATCTCCCTGATGAGGAGAGGCTGAGGGAGCTGGGTCTCTTGAGCTTGGAGGAGACTGAGGAGTGACCTCATTAATCTCTATAAATATGTGAAGGGTGGGTGTCGTCAGGAGGACGGAGCCAGGCTCTGCTCAGTGTCATCTAGTGAAAGGACGAGGGGCAATGGGTGTCAGCTGGAACAGAGGAAGTTCCTTCTTCTTCCCAATGAGGGTGACAGAGCACTGGAAGGGGCTGCCCAGGGGGGTTGTGGATACATTCCTGTGTGACTTGGTCTAGGTGGTCCTGCTGTGGCAGGAGGATTGGACTGGATGATCTTTCGAGGTCTCTTCCAATCCCTAATGTTCTGTGATTCTGTGAAGCTCTTATTGTCTGAGAACTGTCTGAACTGGCAACTTGGAAAAATACTAAAACCATGTTTCAAAAGAACAAATAACAGTGCCACACGTGATTGTGACAGTGGTTCACTACTAAACTTCATTTTTGTCTTTTCAGGTTCTCCTCCCTCCCTTCATACCAACATATGTTTCACTCTGCACTTCGGAGAGATCTGCAGGGAATCATATCTGTCATTTTTGTGTTTGTTAGGAAATGAAACCTCTATTTAACTCCAAGAGGCAGTAACTGAAAAAAACCCACCAGACATAAAAAATCCACAGCAAAACATATTTCTACTCTAAACAGAGAAAGAAGACTTGGAAATCTGCCTCACATGTAGCAGAGCTGGTCCATTACACCTTAAGGAAAACATTTGTGGAAAAAAGAGGCGTGCTCATTCCCTCCGGCTTGTCCCAAGGTGTTTAGTACTGGAAGAGTGATCAGAGGCATGCAGACAGCAGGACAAATCAACAGAGCAATCTAGTAACCACGGATTAATGAAACCCTGTTAGTGTTTTCCAGCACACTTGAATTACATTTTGTTGGAACACTTGAGCTGCTTATGTTTCGTTAACATAATGATTTTTAATAATTTATGATAGTGACATATTGGACTCATCTGGTGAAAAATTTCTCAATGAACTGTGAACAGAAAGTCTCTAGCTCCCATCACTGACTCATTCTTCCTCACTGGTCTATATATCCGTTGCACAGGTTTACAGCTTTAATATATTAAGCTGAATGATGCTGATAAAGCTGGAGGTCCCTAAACTGCCTGTACTTCCATCTACCTGATAGTTTGAGGACTGAGAGGAACTTTGTGATCCTGTAGCAGGAGGATTAGACTAGATGATCTTTCGAGGTCCCTTCCAATCCCTAATGTTCTGAGACTCTGTCGATTCAGCAAAACTGTGCCTTTCCTTAGCAGCAAGGAAAATAATCACCTGACAAAGACTTCGAACAAAATGTCCAGCTGTTAGTAAATCTCGTGCTTCAAAAGAATTTCCAGTTGGTAATTAGTACCTAACAAGATTTGTATTGTTTAAGTAATTTTACCCTGGTTAAAAGAAGAATGATAGTCACCTGGCAGTCATAATTTAATTTAATTGCAAGCATTTATAATTAGCAAAGCCAATTAAGGGCTCACCATATAAACATCAATTTTCTCAAGAATCAGTGAGCCACAGGGCAACATGAACGGAATGAATGTGTCTTGGGCTCCTGTTCATTTATCAGGTTCTGTTTGCACTAACAATTAGCTAATACCCCCTTAGATCAAGCACCCTCAGCATGACCTAACAGGTAACCCAGGCTCTTCTAGCTTGGCAAAAGTAAATTGATGGAAATGGCAAAGTAGCAAAACCAGAAATGCAGTAAGAGACCTTTCAGGGAGGAAAAGCAGTACTATGGGAGATTCACCTGAAAGTGTTGAGGTGAAATGTCCTTGGGCTACCGCTGCACGTCTTTATGTGAAATGCTCTAAGGCAAGCTGGAACCGGAAAGATTGACTGTGGGTCAAAGCCTGGAAGGTTGCTAGAAAAATAACAAATCTTGTGTCTGATCTCTTGTTTTTCCAGTGTCTAAATATTATTACACACTTGAGTTCAAAGAGAGGTAAATGAAGATATCAGAGACCACAGAGAGACTAAACTTCTCCTTACTCCTGCTCTGGAGACTGCATGAACTGTGTCACTTTTTAGATCACTTACCAGTTTTTCCAAACAGATGAGAGTAAGGCTGAGGTACTCCACAGTTTTGCCTCATTCTCCACTGATAACCTCTCTTCTCGCACCTCCCAAGTAGATGTGCTATAAGATGAGGATGAGGGGACCAAAGTCTCTCCTACTGTAAGACATCAGGCTTGGGAACACTTGTAGAAGCTGAACATACATAAGTCAATGGGACCTGAGGAGATGCACCCCAGAGTCCTGAGGAAACTAGCTGATGTAATTGCCAAGCCACCCTGCATGATATTTAACAAATCAGGGGAAGCCCCTGGCGACTGCAAAAATAGGAAATATTGCTGTGGTGGGTTCAAGACCACAATTAAATATAAAGGAAAAAAAAGCAGTTAGGTCTCTATGAGATCTTGGATAGAATTTGCCAGACAATGGATAGCTTAGGGAAAATGGACAATAGTTTATTAACTCTATAACTGTGTGCAGAAAGAAGAAAAAGTTAGGCAAGTTACTGCACATAAACTAGAAACTGTGTCACAAATGCCCTCACATATTCTGAGAAAAATACAATGATGAGTGGTCAGGGAAAGAGCTGTGGATGTCATGTCCACTTCTGCAAAGCCTTTGACAAGGTCCTCTCACAACATCCTTTTCTCTAAATCAGAGAGGTATGGATCTGATGGGTGAACTGCTCACTCATATTTTATATTACCAAGTTATATATTGCAATGCAGTACGCTTGTAACTGGTTTGACAAAGAGCACTTGTACTATTTTAAGTAGTATTCTTGCTACTTTTGTAGGTGTGAGTACAAAGTCTTGTTCTGAAGTTGTAGCAGAAGTTCTAAACTAATTCAGACAACTGGACACCTTGTAGGGATGCGGTATCAGATGCAGCAGTGAAGGACTCTGGACTCTTATCAGTCTTTTCCAGCAAGACGCTGTCAAAAGTCACAGCAGCCTAACACTAAACTGGCATCATGCAACTTTTTATACTCACTCGTCAGTTGGAACTTGCTTTCTACTTAGAAATTACCATTGCTGTTGTTTTTGCAACCATTAGTTTGCATTGCTGCTGATAAGACGGAAAGGGAGAACTTGGGAAGATGAGCAGAGAGACAGTTTGAGGAGCTGTGAGATTACACTGCGTCAGTGCACGCTGGGAGAGGAAACCAGGTACACTTATTTTCACCAGATCACCGCTCTTTGGTGAGACACAGAACTTAGTGTTCTGTGATGAAACTAGGTGGAACTCCAGAGAACCAGGCGGTAGCAGCAAGACCCCAGGCTTCTTTTGTAATGTGGGCTAAGGAATCACTGTGTTGTACTGCAGCTAAGACAAACTGCTGTTTACTGTGTCAGGCCACCGAATGCCACTGGTTTTTCATACTTTTTGCTTCTTTTCTAAAGTATGAACTTACAGATTACTCATAAATAAACAAGTTAATCACAAAAAATAAAAGGAATAATTTGAAAAAAATCAATTAATGTAGTTAAGCTGCCACTTGACAGATTCAGCCTGAAATCTAAACCGCAATTCAGCTTCTACTACCAGGTCCTGTAAACATCAGTGACCTTCCCACCTAAGAAGAATTCCTATGACAACAGGCAAGTGCACATTTCCAGTGGACATCGTTAAAAAACATGCTTTTGTCTGTCATCTCAGGGACAGCATCGCAGTGGCACAGAGAGCACCCAAATATTGTTGCAGTTGCTGCCTTATCGGCACTTGCACAGGCACTTAGAAAGGCTACCATTAAACATTAATTTTCCTCAGGTTAAGGAAAAAAAAAACCTATTTAAAGCAGCTGCCAGTGAAGGAAGGCAGAATAATATCATGCATGAACTGAAATCCTAGTCAGAGATATTGTGGCAATGGTTTGCAATGTCTTCAGCTCATTTTCCCTTCTGTTTTTCGGAGCGGATACCTCTATACAGAAGAATTCAGTGCTTGCACGAAATAAACACCGATAACTTGGCTAAAAATTAATCAACATAATTAGATCTTCCACTTGAGTTTTTATACGATTGCAGCAAAAGCCTCTTTAACTCCTCTGGAACCCAGAAAGGAGGAATTTGTAGTGGTACTGATGTAATATCATCAAGTCAAGTTTATTTATTGTCAAACTGCTCCTGCAGTAGTACATTGTCAGATTGCATAAAAAGAGAACTCGAGATATGTAAAATATGCCACATAGGAAAACACAGCACTTAAAGTACTGCAAAAATATGATAAACAAAGTCAAGTAGCCAGAGAGAAACACTTAAAGCTAATCAGAAAGCACCCCTCTGAGAGCTCCACTGAAAACCTCTGTACGGGACTGGATTGGATCATGACGGTGAAGTGGACATCCCAGCTGTCCATACAGCCATCTCCTGAAGGATATTAATCTTGCCATAGGGCTGCAGCAGCAAATTGCAAAGAATCACCAGTTACAGCCCACTCTGCTCATTACAGATTGATTCAAACCTGGCTACTGATAAAATGTACTGATCCAGAAACACTGAGCCCCAAAGACAATACATGTGCATGGCAGATGTAGGTGGGCAGGGGGGATTGGACTGGATAATCTTTTGAGTTCCCTTCCAATCCCAAATGTTCTGTGTGATCATAATATAGTTGGGACTATTAATTCTAACTCCTTATGTGATTGTCTTTCACAGTCCAACCACTCACTATTCACTTTGACAAATTTTAGTTGTTCAGACTGAGCCTCTTTATTCACAGGCTGCTTAGTATAGCTGGTTTTTTGCAGTAATTTAGCCACAATAGATTTCCTGTTTCTGAAAACAATGTTAAGGACAATGATTTGTACAGAAAAGTAATTTTAACAAAAAATCATTGGTCTTACTCTGAAAAGCCTTACGACTCCTGTGTCTGGAATGGATCCTGGAAATGTGACAGCGTAAATTGCATTTTAATAAAAAATCCTAATGAAAACTGGTAGTAGCATTTAGAGACAGGGGAAAAATATAGATTGGGACAAGATGCTCAGGAATGTGAAGACTGGAATAAGGACTAAGGAAAAATAGTACAGGTAGTATATAAAGGGCCCTTAAGAAAGATTAGGAGTCACTAAACAAAGGTAAGAGAAGATGCTGAATATTTGAAATGTACTGTCAAGCAGACTAGAAGATCACAGAATCACAGAACATTAGGGATTAGAAGACACTTTGAAGGATCATCCAGTCCAATCACCCTGCCACAGCAGAATCACCCAGATCAAGCTGCACAAGAACGTGTCCAGGCGGGTTTTAAATGTGTCCAGAGAAGGAGACTCCACAACCTTCATGGGCAACCCATTCCAGTGGTCTGTCACCCTCACCGTGAAGAAGTTCATTCTCACATGGATGTGGAACCTCCTCTGTTCCAGCTCATACCCATTGCCCCTTGTCCTATCTTTAGATGCTGAAGTCATAATGAAAGAAGTTTTAGAGGGAACACAATGAGAATGTGGAAGGGAGTCTGAAACTTGGTAGATTAGCAGAAACAAGTTAGGGTAGGTCAAACTAGGGAAGCTTGAGAGTCACAAGCAAGTTTATGGATAAGGAAGAGAGAGACAGCCATCAGTAGAGTGACAGTGAAGGTTTGTAACCACTGTAGAGTAATTCCCTCCAGGGAAAAGTGCCCAAGAATGAGATCAAAATTCCACAGGCATGGGAGCATTGTGTGCATTCTGTTACTGGGTACTTCTATCTATTCTGTTACTGGACAGTATACTACAATTAAGCAATGTCAGCAAATTAGCTGCATCTATCATACAGCCCCTGTGGATTTATTTTCATTGATAGTAATAAACAAACTAGGAGCTTCATTTTTTGGAAGCTCACAAAACACGGCAGAACATGATAATGGTTAGACAAGAGCCAAGGACAGCGTTAAAGCTTCCAAAGCTACCCAGGACAGTACCAAAAGATACCTCAAGTACGGGTTACTTTCTATGGGATCTTTTTCTTGCAATGGGCTTTCAGTAGGAAATTTAGATCGTGATTGTGTTACTGAAGCTAAGTCGTTGTCTACATTCAAAATTATGATGGCTTCAGTTTGAACAGCTATGCTTAATTTTCCAACTTGCCTGAAAGGTTTTACACGTAAGTTGTGAAATCAAATTGGACTCAAAAATTCCACAACCCGCAAGTACAGCACTTGTATGTCTATATTGGTACCCTAAACAGTACCAAAGGACCTCTGCACTTCAGGCAGTCACTGAAGAAGAGCAGAACTTTTGCTCTCCCTTTTTACTTTCCAAGGCTTTCAGTCAAGAGAGTAGGGGAGAAGACAGTTCAGGTCACAATTCCTTTATCCACTTTCAAATCTATTCGGGGAATAGAAAGGTTATAGTTTAAAGACTCCATCCCCTCGCCCTGTGGGGACATGGAACTGGAAGGGGGTACAGAGTTCTTTTTCAGCATATATTTCCCCTCAGGGTAATGGAAGTAGGAAGGAAACTTCTCCAAACTATCTAGACAGTGCCTGAGTTCACACAGTGCCAGTCCAAGAAGATGGATGAAAGAGGAAAAGCATGAAAAGATGAGAGAAAAAAGCATGAGAGAAGAGGGAAAAGGTTGTTGTTAAGTACAGGGGAAGATGTAAAAAAGGAGAAGTTGGCAAGATGCTTTTAAAAAATACTCATTTGCCCCATCACATTTTTTGGAAACTGTTCTTATGTAGGGAAATGATCAACCTACCTTTTCATATAAACTAAGATAAACTGTATTGGTTTTTTATGACAGTGTTTCATAGTCTTACTATGATTAGTAACCCAAAGGTTTTTATTTTAGCTACATGAAAGAACCAATTCTTTACATTTTGTTGGGCTTTTCCCACCACTCTCAAAAGATTTGGGAAACAAAAGATTAAACTTTAAGAGAAGAAACCTAAACCTTAGGGACAAACTGACTCTAAGCAGTAATGCTGAGGAGAGAGAGTCAGAGATGCATTGAGGTAACTTTCCTTACATCTTCAGCCATGTGGTTATCATACCTGTGCTGCATTTTAAAAGCCTTTTCATAAGAATCACAGAACATTAGGGATTGGAAGGGACCTCAAATGATCATCCAGTCCAATCCCCCTGCCACAGCAGGATCACCTAGACCAAGTCACAGAATCACAGAACATTAGGGATTGGAAGGGATCTCAAAAGACCATCTAGTCCAATCTCCCTGCTGCAGCAGGATCCCCTAGACCAAGTCGCACAGGAACATGGCCAGGTGTGTTTTAAACGTCTCCACAGAGAGAAACAGAAAAACATGCAAAAATACAATAGCACCAGGAAAACAAACCGTTGACCCACAGACCTTCTAATCTAAGGGGTCAGTTTGAGGAACCATTGTGATAAGTGTATAAAGGAATCGAGTTTAATGGAACATGATGGTCAAGGGCTGACTTGACGAACTGAAAGGTCTTTTCCAACCAAGTACCTTCTGTGATTCTGTGATAAAGCCATTTGAAATAGAAATGGTATCTGATACGTATTTAAGGGAATGGACACCACACGAAGGTATGTGCGAAGGTTACAACAGCTCAAGGAGACATACTTGGCAGGGGTATTGGATTAGATGATCTTTCGAGGTCTCTTCTAGTCTCTAATGCTCTGTTACATGTTCTTGTGTGACTGGATCTAGCTGATCCAGCTCTGGCAGGGGGATTGGACTGGATGATCTTTCAACGTCCCTTCCAATCCCTAATGTTCTGTGATTCTTGTTCTTCATGAAACACCTGAAAAAAATAGATCATCATGACAAGACAAGGCTTCTCTGCTGCTTCTTTTTATCACGCTAGAACCCTTCAAGGGTAAAACACATGTAGAGAGTGAAGATTGGTCCTTTAGCAGAAGCCTTCATCAGTACAGCTCTGAGGCAGAAACACATCACAGAGTTTACATTTTGTTTTCATTTCTTGTTTGCTCTGTTTTATCTTCATTTCATGTTGGAAAGGTAAAAATAACAGAAGTCTGTATTTGGTTTATACTGATTTTATGTCTATGTAGGGCAAACATCTGCCTGGTTTCATGCTGTCGTTTTATATCTTATTCAGCAGTTTATTCACAGATGTGGTGTTAGGTCCTGGTCCGGGCTGGATCAGCTCAGAGGGTTTTTCCAGCTTCAATAATCACAATAATCATTAATCATTATATAATCATTCGATAATCATTAATCATTCAATAATCATTAGGGATTGGAAGGGACTTTGCAAGATCCTACAGTCCAATCCCCCAGCCTCAGCAGGATCCTCTAGATCCAGTCACACAGGAACACGTCCAGGTGGGTTTTAAATGTCTCCAGAGAAGGCGACTCCACAACCTCCCTAGGCAGCCTCTTCCAGTTGGACTAGATGATCTTTTGAGGTCCCTTCCAATCCCTTATGTCTCTATGATGACCCTAAGAGCAGTACTAGGACCATCCTGGAAGGCTTTCCCTGTTCTGCTGTGGTTGGTTTTGTCCTCTCTCCACTCAAAGGAGCACAGGAGGAAAAGAAAAGCAAAAAAGATGCCTCAAAGTTCCCTTTCTCCCATTTTTTTTAGTAAACTTTGTTCCTCCCTGCCCGGCAGGAGGGAGAAGCGGCTAATGTCTCCCTGCTGAAGGCATTAACTGATTGCATTGCTGCTTGAGCACAGCAGCTGTCCTTATGCATTTAGACTCCCAGTGACAACAAAATTAAGGCAGCCTCCCCTTCTGTCAGGCAATAACACGATTTTCCCAACTTCTTTATTTCTTTGGAGAACTTCTGAGCGCCCGCCTTTCTCTGGCTGCGCCGAGATGCTCCATTGGAACCAGTCAGGCCGACGGGAGCCTTTGACTCAGGGCTATATGGAGAGGCGACAGGAAAGCACAAAAGCTAACCCAGATTCCAGCGTGCCCCGAGGACGGCTTTCCCCTACTTTCCCATTTGCTTGAAGTCTGTGGATGCGAGCGGGTGTTTAATCTCGTTTCGATCGCCGGTGCTACGCTCAGTAATTGCCCAGTGGGATCTGATTAAACGGCTCTTGCAATGACACCCACGGCAAAGTACAGCTCCCTGGCCAGGATGAGGGAGGATGCTCCTGCATGGCATCGACTTTAATTTTTGAATCTGGAAGGGTCCTAAAGCTTTTTGCTCAATAGCAAAGCTTAGACAGTATCCACACTTGCTGAGAAGCTCTCTGTGCCAGTGTCTTCAGGGCACCTTGGCAGCCGAGCAGCTCCCACTCGAGAGTCAGAGCCAAATGCCATCTGCTCTTGTAGTTCTATAGGGCTGCATAACAGAAAGTGGTAACCAGGGCTTCAGATGTCCTGCGATGACTGTGCTGGTCTTCTGCAGCTGCTCCAGGCTCTGTCCAGCCAGGCAGTTCAGCTTTAGAGGTAGAGCCTCCCTGCTGGCTGCAGTGACAGTGCTCCAGGGAGGCAGATGTGGGCAGGACCTGGGCTCTACGATGGCTCAACCAGCCACACATTGCTTCTCAATAATTTGATATCTATATTTTTCAGGACAAGGGCTCAGTCAGAATCACCCAAAGGCTTGAGGTTTTCTCTTCATTGTGTCACACCAGATGATGATGTGACATTGAGGCCATCTTGGAAGGACAAGTATCAGTCCCACAGAGATCCCCCAGAGGATCTTAGGATGATGTGGAAGCATAACTAAGAGAATAAGTGTAAACTCCTCTCCTCTGCTCTGCACTGGTGAGACCCCACCTGGACTACTGGGTCAGTTCTGGAGTCCCCAATATTAGGACACAGAGCTCCTGGAACAGGTCCAGAGGAGACCTGAGCAAATGATCAGAGGGTTGGAGCACCTCCCCTATGAGGACAGGCTGAGCAAGTTGGGGTTGTTCAGCCTGGAGAAGAGGAGGCTCCCAGGTGAC
>JAOXOE010000343.1:26641679-26663169 GCA_028565055.1 Phoeniculus purpureus | reverse complement strand
ACTGCTCTCCAACAGGTCAGTCCCCAACCTATACTGGTACCTGGGGTTGTTCCTGCCCAGATGTCAGACTCTACACTGCCCTTGTTACGGGTTTGAGCTGAAAATATTCATAGTGGGTGCCTGCTGCAGGCTGGGTTTAAGGGAGAAATCCTCCTAAAAACAGCTTCAGGGACTCGGAGCAGCGGGCTGGGGAGGAAGCGCCGTGTTTGGTCTGCGTTAGGGGCTCTGAGGCGTTTGACTGAAAAGCTTTAGCAACCCTGTGCTTAGGAGGAGGAGCTGGGAGTTAGCGGGGAAGGCTGCGGTGTCAGAAGCGTGCCTTTTCATGTTCTAGGGGGGAAAAGACGCCGAACTGTCCAGGATGTGACTCTGTCACCAAATTCCTGCTTCTAAATGTCCTTCTGCTCAGCAGACCCCAGCATCGGGCAGTGCCCCCCCCGAGCCCTCAGGTCTCAGTGGAGAACACAGCAGCTCCTTGTCCCTGTGTCCTTCCAGCAGAACCGTCCCTGGGTGCATCCTGTATCCCTGAGCCTCTCGTTGGCTGCTTGGGGATGGGGAGGTGCTGCTGGTACTGGGAAGAGTTAAGCCCTCGTGCTGGAGCTGCCTGGTGCCTTCCCGTGGACCCTGGTGTGGGATCATCCTGCACTCAGGATCCGAGCCTGGCTCTGCTGTGCCCGTCCCCACCCCCAGACCTTCCAGCAGCGCTGCAGCTGCACTTACTCTCACCCCCGAGAGTGCTGCAACTTTCGGTACTTTCAGCTCCTCGGTTACACTGATTACCACATTAAACACCCCGGTGCTAAAGGGAAGGGGCTAAAAATAATAAGCTCGTGTCTTCCTGACACAAATGAAGCCCATTTGTACCACCGAGGGCTCGTTGTTTCCCAGCAATGGAGCTTTCGTCTCGAGAGACCCGATTCATAAGAACAAGGCTGCGTGCACACTGCCTCTATTTTTACCTTCCTCTCTTCCCGTCACTGAGTTCAAATCTGGATCAGGAGGAGACCAGCAGTTGAAATAAAACAGAAGGGGCGTGGAAAAGCAATCAATAAGAAAGAAACCCCCCCTGACTGCAGGGCATCCTCAGGCAGCAGCCCCATGCCCACCGCAGGCTGTGGGAGCCTGGATCCACCTTCCCCTGCTATAAATAACAGCAGCCACCTTTGCTCTGCTTCCCGAAATAGAAGCATGCTGCAAAGGAGGTATAAACAGCAAAACACTGTGTATAAGCTCTTTCTTTTCTGTATATATAAACATGAATTTGTAACCTAAACCACCCAAGGCAGGCAATAATCCATCTGAGGAAACGCAGTCTGCAGGCACCTGCAGAGGAATCAGCTGAAGGCTGCAGGCACCAGGTGGGGGGCAAGGAACAAGCAGATTTTGATGCTCTTCCGCTTCTCCCTGCTCTGAGCTGCAAGTCATAACCGTGTGATTAAACTGTATTCCATAAAAATGGAGAGCTGCCCCTCTGGCTGCTCCAGAGCTTCAGCAAGAGTAGGCAGTCTCTCTTCAGGTCTGCCCACCAGCCACCTCCATGGGACAGGCTCCAAGGGAGGATCCCCTGCACCAGGAGGGTCCTGTGATGGGAGATGGAACCCAGGCTCTGCCCCATATGCTCTGCGTGGGGGAAATGCAGCTCCTGCTACCCCAGGCAATACAAAAACCTGTCTGGTTTTCCCAGCCTGCCAGCACCAGCCACACCATGGTCACACAACAGCACCAGTCTCTAGACACTCCAGCTCCAGGCACCCATCAGACCCGGTCTCCCTCCAACGTGGGAGCCTGGAGATGAAGCCACCCAGGCTGAGCCCCACAGACATCCCTCCCATCAGAGGCTCCATCTGTCTGTCTGCTTCCCTCCCACCAAGAGGGACAGGCAGGAGATCTGATATCAGCAAAGGCTTTGCTCTTTCTTTCAAGCTTTAAAAGGAAAACTGAAAGGAGGAGAAGAGGTGGAGGAGAGGCTTCCCTTGGTATTTCCCTTCGGGTCTGAAATGGCAGCACCCAACCACTCAGCAGGGTCTCACCTGCCCTCCCCACAGCACCCACAGAGGCAGTGAGGAAGCAGGACAGGGTAAGATGAGCACCTGTCTCCCATTTTCCCCCTGGTGGAGTGGGGAGAATCAAGCCTTGCTTATCACTGCTCTGATTATCTAAAACCCAATCCCTTATCCATGATCAAGTCTTGTTCCTGGCACGGGTCAATTGCATCAAAAATGAGCTGGATTATCTGACCCTTCGTCTATCAGAACAAGTTCATTGTCGCTAGATGGTGGTTTGAGCACTTTCAGCTTTCCCAGCAGGGGCAGCACATTGGCACCTGGGATTTGCCTGTTGAGATTTAAACACCCTGAAGTCCAAGTTTGAACCTACACGGGACTGGATCAAGCATCAAGCAGGCAGAGCACACAATGCTGACTCGCTCCTCCTCAGGTATCGGAGAAGCCACACCGCCTCATGAGAGCACAGATTTTGTCCCAGATCCCCAACATTCATGGTACTCCATAGCCCTGCTGCCAGAGCCACCAGCCAGAGCCTTCTTCCGGCTGCCAGGTGCTTCTCTGGAGGTGGGTGAGCTTTGCCAGTGAGCTCAAAAGCCTCTTGCAGGGATAAAAGACACCTCATGGATCTGGCATTTCGTTGCTGTTAATTCTATTAGTTCAGAGGAATCAGTGCCAAGGGACAGAAAGCACATCAGGCCCCTGAGAGAGAGGGGTGACTTGCCCCACTCCATCCTCTTTCTGCCACCCGCTGCCAAGAAACAGCGGAAGATGCTGCTGGAAGGGTTTGGCATGAGAACTCAAGGGGTGTTATTTCATTCCTTATTTGTCTGGCAACAGGAATCCAAAGCAGCTCATCTGCACCCACTTAGGGCTGTCTGTCCATGCCCTTCTCTACCTCACTGCACTCAGTATCACGGAGAGACCCTCGCACAGCGGCATCACCCCACGGTGCTGTACACACGGCGGGGTCGGAGCACTCTGGCTGTAGGTGCCTAGGACACAGCAGTGTGAAGACTTGGTACATTTCCTGACCCTTCTGTAACCCCAGGCAGCTCTCACCACCAGCACAGAGCTGCCAGCACCGGGCACTCACGGGTCAAACTCTTTGCTGACTCCAAATTTTGACCACGATTACCAGCAATTTCAAAGCCTCACCTTGGATCAACTTCCCCAGCAAAGCTGGTTCTCGGAAAGAAAACCCCACACCAAAAGTCCCACAGATGCTCAGCGAGCACCTTTCCCCTCGCCTCATCAGCTACCAGAGCACGGGCAGTGCTTTGCCACACATCAAGGAGGGGTCAGGCAGCGGGGACTCGTTAAGGGAGCAGAAGGGCTACCAGGCAGCATCAAACATGCCAGGCACAGCTCCCGCAGAAAGTCCTCCTCTCTCTGAATCTTTGTAATTGGCAGCCGGTCCCGCCCAAGGCCAGGAATCTGCTTTATTAAAGCGTGAACTGCCGAGCCCCTCGTTAGATACCAACATCATCTTCTCCTGGGGGACTGTTTACCCTGCAGACTGGGTTGGTGGCCCTGGAGCAACAAAAAAAGGATTCCTAGCAGAGCTGGGGCACGTTTCCCATCCACGGGGCGACACCACGCTGCTTCCCACAGGCGTCGCCCAGAGCCCCACGGAGCTGCGTGGGCACAAGGCGCGCGTTTCCGTACGAGGTGTCTATAGGGCGTCACTCCTCTTTCTGCTCTCACCATGTTTTATCTTTAAACTGGGAGAGTTTGTGTGTAGCAAATCATCAGAGAGGAACGGCTAGTTACCAAGGAGATTCTCTGATGAATCAGAGACTGACTGGTGTAAGATCTAGACAGGCTGAAGCTTCTTAATTTGAGAGACCCTACGTTTTAAACAGGGAGGGGGGTAAAAGATCCCGTCACAGCCACCTGCAGACCGCACCAGAAGCAGCAGCCTTTATTTTTGCCACAGGAGCAAACAGCAGCCCGAGACCAACGGGAGCGTCTCTCGAGCGCGAGACGCAGAAGAGCAAATACCACCCAAGGACAAAGTGATCCGATGGAGGTGACTGAGGGGAAGGCTGGGGAGCCCCTGACTTCCGAGCAGCACGTGCAGAGACACGCAGGGACAAGCGAACACGGGGCGAAGAGCTGCACACCTGCTTCCACACAGCCCTGGCGCTGCTGAAAGCAAAGGCTGCACAGCCAGGCACGGCGCTGCCCGTCCAAGTGCCGGCCACACCGCTACCGGGACTGCCCCAACCCCAAAGCTGCTTTGCTGAGCGACTGCTGCAGTTTTCTTCTGAGGAGCAGGTGAGGGCGAACGAGCTTTGCCAAATGACAGCAAAGGCACCAGCTGCACGCAGAGCATCCCACCCCAGCAGGGATGGCCGTCGTGCCCTGGAGGAACCCAGGCAGCCAGGGATGTGCAGGCAGAGTGCACAGGAGGAGTTTTTATAACAGTGGGAATAATGAGAAGCTGCATGAAATAAAGTTTGGGGAGAGAAAACCCAGCTTTTTGGG
This sequence comes from Phoeniculus purpureus, assembly GCA_028565055.1. Classification (NCBI taxonomy): domain Eukaryota; kingdom Metazoa; phylum Chordata; class Aves; order Bucerotiformes; family Phoeniculidae; genus Phoeniculus; species Phoeniculus purpureus. The sequence continues at coordinate 26,658,679 of JAOXOE010000343.1, read as the reverse complement.
GCTGGCTTTATTGAGAGGGTCTGTGAACTCAGTTCCTTCTGACAGCTCGTTTGTGAATAATTACTGAACACCGGTGCTTCGCCTCTACTTGAAAACACTAAGTTATTAAAACTGCCTGGGGACTGCAAGAGCAGCGAGAAGTGTTTGGAGACACCAAGACACGAGATACACGGACGCCTCCTGCTTGCAGATGGGCTGTTTTCCCAATGGTGGGGACTCCAGAAGTATGTAGATGAGAGGGAAAACCTCCCTGTCAGATCCCATTGGAGTCTCCATTTCGGGCACTGCTGCTCCGCTGCTGCTAAGGTAAACCTGATCCTTATGGGGGGGGAAGCTGCAGGACGCGCTGAGGCGTTCAGGATGGCGCTGGGAGCTTAGTCAGGCTGCCAGGAAGTATTGGAGAGTGAAAGTGAGAGCAAATTCATTGAGCACACCCCAGAAAAGGGCTTCCGTGAGCAGTTTCTTCTGACAAGGGGCTGGCGTGAGCCAGGCTGTGACCAAGGACTGGAGTGAAGGACGTTCTATAGGAAGAGTCTCAAGCGCTGTTTCGAGATGACACTTGCTCAGCTAAGGAATTAGTTACCTGTTGGTTGCTTACAGTGATGTTTTAGTGGTGCACATTGTGGCTATCGTGTGGCAGGACAATTTACGGGAGCACCCTGTGGGCCTCCTGTAGGAAGCCAAATCCTCCAGAGCGCCGCGATAGAGGCTGAAGACAGCCCAAGGGGTAGGGAAGGAGCACGAGAAGCACTTGCTGACTGCAAGATGCTTTGGCACTGACAAAATAAAAGCAACTGAGGAAATTCCAAGCTGTGTCACAGCCAGCAGGTAACTTGGTGTCTGCCCCTCACTCCAACTTCACACCCAGGGGCTGGCACAGCTGTGCAGACTTGCTGCGCTCTCCGGCGGCGCCGGGCAAATTAAAGGTGTAGCAGCAGCAAATTAAAACAGACTGCCAGCTTTCATGCACTGTTGGCTCTCATTTGACTCCATATTTATGATCTTCTTGCACTTTCGGGTGAAGCTGAAGTTATTTATAAGCTTGCACTTAAAACAGAGAGAGGCTGAGGAAGCAGTAACTGCGCTCAAGCTTCCTACAGGCACAGCACCAGCCCCCCCACACTGCCCAGCTTACAAACACCATGCTGTGCCACAGCAGTGCTGTTATCCCAGCCTTGGGCTGCCTTGGAGTATCCGTATTCCCCAGAACGCACTCCGTTTGGTTTTCCAAAGCCTACAAGCAGCAGCTGCTAGAACGTGAATCGGATCCTGCACAGGGCTGCTTGTCCAAGAACAGCCAAGGGGCAGGTTTGGGGCTTGCAAGTGGGGAAACTGAGGCAGTGAGCACTTCAATAAGTCAGATAAAAGCTGAACAGAGAGCATCCAGATAAGGAACAAGTCTACACATCCACTACTTGGCAGCACCTATTACCCTGGAAGGCCCCAGAAGGTCATTGCTTGTGAGATGCAGAAAGCTGGTCTGCACACAGGGATGGTAGCCCCAGTGTGGTGGGATCCTGGGCTGCATGAGTACCTGAGCTTGTGAATGCTGACTGCAGTCAACGAGCAGGAGGTTTCCAGTGGTCTCAGCTTTGGAGTTAGGTCTGATGTCACAAGCATTTGTCTGTGTAAACACCTAGCTGAAGGTCAAGGAAAGAGGAGGTGAAGGGTGGCCTTTGCCAAGCTGTGGTGGTTGGCAGCGCATCTGGTCCCTCAGTGCAGATCTGGTGTTGTCACAGTGAGGGATTTTGTTAGAGATCAAGCTAGAACATGAGGAAACTGATGTCATTTGTCCTGGACCACACACTCCTACGTGGTCTTTCTGGAAATCGGTTCTTCTCTGCACATGGAGGGTCTGTTGCTGGCTGCTGAGTCTAGGCACTGGGGAGACTTATGACACAGCCACGCAGATTTGCTCTCAGTCATAATCCACTGAGTCCCACCCAGAAATCCTGTGTTTCCCTGAGAGGGCTTTGTTGCCTCGCTAGAAATCCCCTTAGTCACCAGCAGCCCCTTGGTGGAGCCAGTGGGTTTCACCTCACAGGGAGAGCATCTTGAGTCACTTGTCCCCACCCAGAGAAGTGCTTAGGCACAACCCACAGGGTGTTTACCCTGTGACTCCACCGCATCACCTCAGCAGGTCACCCCAGGGGACACCCTGGGAGCCCAGAGGCTGCAGTGGGTTGTGCAAGCAAAGTTTGGGAGCAGGACTCAAGACCAGACCAGCCCCTCACATGCCCTGGAAGGGAAAGCTCAGCGCTGGCACAGCAGGGAGGCACAGGATCCTTCCTGACAACCTTCTCTGAATGACCCAGATTGCGTCAATGGGCTCTGGAGGGAGCCCGCAGCCGGTGCTCTTCAGATGGGAGCATAGGATTTGCACCATGGGGCCCAACAGAGGAAAGGAACGCAGCAATGGGAAAGGAAAGCAGAAGGCCTCAGCACCCCTCCCACCTTCAAAGCTGGTAAATGTCTCTTATTTCCCTATTTCTTGTTTTAAATGAGCCAGAGAAGCCACCCCTCTCTGTGCCACCTGCATGCCACAGGGCAGGGTGTTGAGCTGAGCCTGATGCTGAGGGTTGGACCCCACCACCTAGGCTGTTATTCTGGAGCCCAGAGGTAGCCCAGCAGGCTGGAGCATTGCATGTGCCCGGAATGACCCAGCCTTCTCCCCTGAAGGATGGTTCTGTAGATAAGTGTCCCAGTAACCCAGTGCTGCATGTTGTGCCAGCAGAGGGGCAGCGGTAGCCACGGGCAGTCCCGGGTTCTGCATGCTTGCTCAGAGGCTACAAACACAGGAGTGTCGATGCTTGTTGTACCCCTCGAAGCCAAGGGCAGGCAGAGGCAGGAAAACCCAGTCAGTGGTGTGTGTGAATCCCCCTGAAGTTATGCAAGGGGGCTCCATGCCAGAAGACCCCACTCCCACAAGAACCTCCCTTTGGGGGCAGCTTTGCCCGGAGCAGTGCCTTTTGGCTCATATAATAGTCTTTAAATGCAACAAACATCTTCCCCCACGCAGGTGCAAGGCACAAGCACCATCATCCTGGGCACATAAGACACTTAGAGCACCATTGCCTCGCTCTTAATGGAAGAGGCATCACAGCAGCAGCTGCATTAGGGACCATTAATTCAGTGGCAGGTGGCCTGACCCTAGAACTTTAACATGCATTTAACTAGGGATCTACAGCAGAAATGCCACAGTGCAGCTGTGGGAACACACTTCTACAGGAGTGGTTTTAGTGCCAGTTGAACTCTCGGAAGTGGTGCCGCTTCTCTGTGCCCACGTTCAGGTGAAAGCTGTTGGGTGGACTATTTCTTTGTTAAAAGTAGAGGCAGTGCTACCTCAATAGATGTTTCACCAGAAATGAAGCGAAGTGGGAAGTATGGAGCTAGAGCAAGACCACTCAGTTCTTAGTTAAAGCTTCTTCAGTACAGACCTGGAAGTCCCTGCTCCTGCTGCAGCCCCACAGACGCCAGTAGCCCCGTGCTTCAGGCACACGTCGATATTCTCTGCCAGGCAGAGCAAGCTGGCGTCACTCAGCACCATGCTCACCCTTCAGCACAGGCACATCCCCACCACACAGTGCTCAGAAATGCAATTTCCCAGCTGCCCTGCCAGGGACAACAGGCCAGGTTCCTATGTGGCATCAGTCAGCATAACCCCCAATTTGCTCAGCAGAGCCATGCCCACTCCTAAAGCAGGTCAGCTGCAGCCCTCAGTTGGTAAACTGGTCTCGCTAACTGGTATGTGTCCAGCAGCGGTTCTATGCTCTTGCTAATATCAGTGGAGATTTAAATTGCCTTTGATCAGAGCTTTGAAAGATCCCACTGTTTCCCAGCAATTAGCTTCTGTGCAGGGTTTATCTGAATTGCAGAGCCGCTCTCCGCGCTGGAGGTTTGACAAGCCTGGAAAGCTGTCTGGGTTTTTTTTTCCCCCCACTCTGCTTCTAATTCTACTGCTGTTGTGTGAAAGCTGGTGGGGAGACAAAATATGTCTCATAAGAGGGAAGAATGAGAATGAAGAAATAGGTTAAACCTACCCATGTTCTACCTACACAGTGAGGTTTACTCTGCCTAAAACCAGCCTGTCTCTGCTAAGACACCAGTTAATTAGCCCTGAGTGAAGCTGCGTGGTTTGGGGAAGCTCTGGAAGTTTGAGGGATGGGGAAGCGCCGTGAGAAGCATCCCACCGCGGCCGACAGACCTGCCAGGTCTCAGCACTGCAGGCTGCCTCTCAGCTATGAGCTGGTCAGCTCTAGGAAGCAAAGGTTGCACTTCAACAGTATCTGCTCTTAGAGCAAAGTCCTGGTGCAGAAGGAAAAGCCCTTCCCCATCACCAGCCCTCTACCTTCCCACCCCTGCACAAAGTCTAGGACAGCTCTATGTGGCCAACAGTGAGCTCTGCAAAGCTCTTGAACATCAGTGGGGACTCTGTGCACAGCCACAGAAGCCCCAAGCACGTGGCAGCAAGTGGTCTCTGACGGCTTTGGCACAGAGCAGACAACCCTGCATGTCTGCCCTTCAGTGTCCCACAGCTGTCATCCTTCTCAGACTTCCCTTGTCCCACCCAGGTCTTACTCTTCCTTCCTAGCTTCCTCTAAGATGTTCCATCTGAGATCGCAAACTAGTTTATCCCTACCCTCACATCCCTAGGTTACAGTTAGCTAGTGGTTGGACGTGTTCCTGTGTGACTGGGTCTAGGTGATCGTGCTGTGGCAGGGGGATTGGACTAGATGATCTTTCGAGGTCCCTTCCAATACCTAATGATCCTATGACCTCTTTTCCAACCAGAACAATTCTATGACTCTGATTCTGCCTTCCATCTCATTAATTCCAGGGCTCTTACCCCTCTGCATCACCCCCACAGCAGGTCCAGAGCCATAGCAAGGTGCTGATCTGAGGGGTAGTGTGCTTGGTGCGCCTTCACCACCCCAAACAAGCCTCCAGCCAAGTTAAGATCATTTAATGCCATCGTCTGACTGGTTAACAGAAATTATGCTACTTGAATTTATTCCCTCTCACTAGTCCCAGATAAAACAGACCCTTTTCAATCATTAAGATACAGCCTGATGTACATTACAAGGTATTAACAGCCCCTTAAGTGAAATAACAGATACAAGACCAAAACTGAAGCCGTAAGTGTTCTCAGGTGCCTGCAGATGAATCATTTTATCTCTCCACAGGAGCATTAGCCAAGGCTTTCCATCACTGTACAGTCCTACAGCCACGGGACACCTCTGTTCCCAGTTACGGCTCTGCCTTGCCTATGGGATGCAAAAATAGGTGAAGGCGCTTGGTCTCCTCCAAACACGTGCTGAGGGGAAACACGAGAACAGAATCTGGAGACTTTGATTCCTTGTTTTCGGTTTCAGTGGAAGAAGCCAGTCCCTTGTTATGTGAATCCTTTACAGCGAGTGTAGGATTGATACTGCTTTCCAAAGTACTCATCCACACCTGACCCTGTGGGCTCAGACTGCACCCCTGGTATTTTTGGAGCTGATTGCAGCCTCCTGATCCATGAAAACAAGCAGCACCACCAGCAAAGTTAGAGCACAGGAGCTGCTAAAATGGGTAAACACAGCTCAGGGGCTGAGCCTGCAGTTGCACAGCTCAGGACAGAAACTCCCTGCAGCACAGGTGCTGGTTCCTCTGTTTGGGGATTAAACAGATGACCACATCGCATTAGCTGACCTCTCTGTATCCCTATCAAGTGCTCGGGAAGCAGCAGGGCTTCACTCTAATTGCATAAGCACACAGCTTGTTCAAACTCCACTCAGGCCCCCACTCGCAGACTTGAAGTAGTCTTTAGTGTAGTCACTGCCTCGAGTGCATTAGTCTCCTTTGCATACACATAAGGTGCTTGAAAGCCTCAACTCCCACCATCCTGCTGCTGCAGTATAAATCACAAATGCTTCGCTTCATGCTCTTGAATCAAAAGGGCCAGCAAGCAATCAATGTCAGAGGGGTCAGAGAAAGCAAAAAGCTTGAGCAGAAAAGCTCTGCCAGGATCCACCATAGAAGATCAGGGCAGCTTAATCCAGCCGCTTTTCATCATCACAGCTACAGTCTCAGTGCAGAAGCACCCGGTTTCAGCAGGGCACCAGAAAGCCACAGCTGTTTTGAAGCTGAGCTCCTAGCCAAAGCAGGTGGGACCATCCGGTCACACCTGCAAACAGCCTTTCCAGACTGGCCATACAATGACCAGCCACAGTCTTTAGTCAATCAAACCATCTCCAGCTTCCACAGGCAAACTCACTATGGGAGACAAACACGCTGCTTGTTTAATGGCCACGAAGCTGGAGGCTGAAAACGGTCAATAATGGATCCAGCCCACAGATAACTGGAGAAGTCCTGACCTGTGCAATGTATGGGACAGAGAGATGACTCATTTCTCGGTTGTTTGTGATGTCTGCCAAACGAGCAGAATTTGCTCTCAGAGTTATATTGAGTGAGTTATTGCTGTAGTCTAGGCTAGAACTCCTCCAGCAGTGTGTCGTTAGATCTCCTGCCTGGCACTAGGCAGCTGCTCCCATCCAATAGTGCTGATCAGGGCTCATACACTTGTTCAACTAGCAGAGGTGCTCTGGAGTTTGAGCATCAAGCTGAGACCAGCTAAGCCCTCAGGTTGAGCAGTTAGCATCCTTAAAGGCCCTCTAAATAGTCCTGGGTGTACAGTGTGGGCTGTTATTTATCAGGGGAATTGCTCAGCACAGAAACACAGAAGTCACTCATACCCGATCGTAGCCATTAGACACTGGGGCTCCTTGTTGTAGGACCATGGCCAAACTGCACTGCTTCAAGAGAACTGGCTGAAAACCAGCCTTCAAAGAGTCAATAGGGTGCTGGTAGGTGCCCCGAGAAAGGAGACTTCACAGAGCTATGGACTATAATTCATTGCTGCTGCCAGTTCCATAGGACAAGTGCCGGCATAACTTAGCTGGGTCCTGGTGCTTCTGATGCCAGCAGGAACCAGCTGCCCTGCAAAAGCAGGTTAGGCAGCCTCATGCTGGAATCCAGGAGGGGACAGTACCACCTTCAAGGGCTACCAGGGACAGGCACCCCCCCAGACCTTTACCATTTTACATGTTCTCCAGATCTGACTTACATTCCTCTGCTTTTACCTGAAGCCTGTGTCTATGCTATGGTCATCCCTCATTGTCACGCCTAAGTAGTCTGGGCTGTAGCTGCTCTCACCCCCAAGCAGGTGACCACCTGTCCCCTGTACAGCACTGCAGAGAAAGGTTTATTTCCCATACCTTGTTTTAGATGCCATGGATAACACACACCTCTTCAGGCTGTGTCCTTGTGTTCCCCCTAAACCCCAGCCCCAGCTCCTTTTGGTGGCCACAGGAGCTCTCAGGCTCTTCCTCATGCTCCTAAACCGTTCTCTCATCTGGTAGAGGCTCTCTCCTTACAGACAGCACCCATCAGACTCCCTCAGGCAAGGTCTTATTACTAAGGGTGGAATTTTCCAAATATTGACTCATTTTAGTCTAAATGATACCATTCTGCCATCACTGCCTATAAAGCTGGCTCTGCTTCACCTTCTACAGTAGTCCAAGAGCGATTGAGCTACATCAAAGGTAATTCACAAGTAATAGCCGGGGAGCCAGGCTGTGGTTAGTACAGTCCACCAGCTCAACTGAAACTCCAGGACCCCCACGCACTCTTGTCAAGTAGCGACTAGCACAAAGTGAGGACACTCACACACTCAGCCTTACTCAACTTTCTCGTACGTTAAACACAAAGCAGTGGTTTCTTGAAGCAACGCGATCGTATCTTATCCCAGAGAGCTGCCGTGTAAAAGACAGGAATAAAAAGCTCTAAAGAATCAATCAAAAGGAAATCATTCAGACGACTGGACACAATACCTTGGGTGCACAAAGTGTTCCTCCACTTGTTTACAGGTGTCTTCCGTTCAATCAGCTCATAATTCTTCACCCCAACATCTCCAATAAGCTGCTTTCTTCAAACTACTTCAGCAAAAAGCAACCCAGAACCTCCCCAAGCAACTGAGCTGCTTCAGCCTCTGGGTGAGTTATTTATCTCCTCTTAGTCAAACGCTGAGCACCTGGAGCAGCCAAACCCCTAGCACAGCCTGTCCTGGTCACTCTGAATTGCCGTAGTTTCATTAACTTTAGCAGAACCCTAATGACAATTAGTGCCAGCTGGAGACCTAGAGGCCACTTCTAGGGAGCCTAGAGGCTACTTCTGATTGTTTATAAGCCCAGGCTGTGGTCTAGGTTCTTTTGCCCAGAACAAATAAAAGAAAACAGGAAAAAGAAAATCATTCCTTTTACCTGTAGTGCCTGAAGTTGGGGCAGCAGTAGATGGTGACTTGCTTGCAAACAGAAGGGTTTGCTTTGTGATGTGTTGGTTGTACCTCTGACATTCAGTTAAGAAGTTTAGCATCCACTCATTTAGCAACAGCTTCACGGGACGATAAGCAGGAGGCAGGTGTTCTGGAGTGGCTCGTGTTGCTAAGATAACTGTCCTCACCACAGCTGGGCAACTTGGGCTTTGCAAGGAGTAAGTCACGGGTGGAGAGTGAACTGCACAAACTTGCTGAGGGGCTGCTGTTGTCTCATACTTCCATGCACATGTGAGAATATACAGTCCTAATAGTAGCTAATAATAAAAAACACTAGCAGTGGGAGATCTCCATTAACACTTTTCACAGAACATCAGGGATTGGAAGGGACCTTGAAAGATCATCTGGTCCAGTCCCCCTGCCAGAGCAGGACCACCTAGATCCAGTCGCACAGGAACATGTCCAGGCAGGTTTGAAACATCTGCAGAGAAGGAGACTCCACAACCCCCTAGGCAGCCCGTTCCAGTAGCCTGCTGTATATTAACGATGATCTCTAACCCTTCAAATGTTGTTGAGGAAGAAGAAAGCTGTAGTAACTAACCTTTACCAAGCTAGTTAGTTGTGCAGGGTGCTGGTACATAACCGTGATACCCACACGACCATGGCGTCTACACCTGTGAGCTCTGCACTCCTGCTACACCCTCATGCATCTTGTCTCTGAGAAGCCACCAAAGCAGTACCTCTGTTTCATAGACTCATAGAACGTTCTAGGCTGGAAGGGACTTCTAGTCCAACCTCCCTACACAAGGACAACTCTACGTAGGTCAGGTCATTCAGAGTTTCTTTATGTTTCTTTCATTTTTTTTAATTACTTGAGGTGTTTTTTCTGCAAATAGTGATGAGTTTGACATCGGATCAGGTGTTTCCAGGCTGTTGTGGAGTGTGAACATTACAGAGGTCCATTACAAGGACTTCTAACAGATACTATATCTTAGTACTTGAGGCACCAGCTGGATAATCATCCAAAAGCTTAGCCGAGCTCTCCGAGCCATACAGGTCTCCAGCATGGCCTGAGGTTCTTCTGATTAACAGTGTGATGTGGTGACCGGGAGTGTGAATTTGGTCCAGTTCTGCTCCTTCTTGAAATTCAGGTTAAACCTCCGAGCTGGACCGTGGCAGCTGTTATTTCTTACCCCAGGGCTTTTCTCTGGCAACCTCTTGCGTCCCTGAGTTAGGGCAATATCTGTTCAGTGTTGCTCCTGGGATGGAGCCCATGGAGCTGGTAGCGTTCCTGCTGAAACCGGTGGTACATCAAGAACTGAAGAACCGAGCATTCAGTGCCTTGTTTAGCTCTGCGTGCCTCCCCATAATGAATTTCCTCTACACTTTCAGACCAAGATCTTCCATCTGGTGTTACTAGAAGAAAGTGTCTAAGGGTTAAGAGCTTGAGCAATGGGTGTCATTTCTTGTGTCTGCTACCACAGAGCACTGAGAAAGCTGGAAATGCCTCATCTCTTTCTTCTGCTGTTCCTCTGGCCAGGGACTTGTTTCGTTTTCCCACACAGCAGAGCCTGGACTGCCTATTTCTCTATCCTGCTGTCAGACAGCTTTGTAAGTGTCAGAAGAGAAGTCCAAGACACCACTGGGAGTTGCCCAAGCAGAGGAAGCTGCCATTTGGTGCCTACTGGGGACCCCAGCCAGGGATGGTGGCACCTTTGGAGACCCAAGGCTGGGCAGTTTCTCAGAGGACTGCTAAATGTGTGTTTGAATTTGCCATCAAGTCACTTTAATGTTTCTCATACCCGTTCCTGTGTTTTACCAACACCCACTGTACCTCTCTTACCTTCGGGTCTACAAGCCTTACCGAGAAGGTCACCTGCACTGTGTTAGGGGCTTCCATTGGCCCGTATAAGGTGCCATTTGTCCAAATATCAAAACATGATTAGACCCTTCTGTATAAATGTCTCTGAAACGTAAAAGAACGAGATTGAGTGTTGGTCTCATGGGAGGTTCGCTTGGTTTTACAGTGAAACCGTTGCTGTTGCAATTTATCAGCCAGTCAGCGATAACAACCTTCACATAGGTGAGGGGTGAACAAACTCCACTGCAAATCTTTCAAGCTGCTGCTGCTGCTGCTGCACTACGTGCTCTTAAATTTGAGGTACTTGGCCTCAGGACTCCCAGTTCCGTTCCACATTTTCTTTCAGTCCAGAGCTTGGAAACCAGGATGAGTTAATACTCAAACCTACCTCTGCTCTTGAGGCTAAATAGTCCAACGTCACCTCTAAGTGGGATGAGATTCCATCTGGTGAACCTTGGCTCTGGCAACTGATACAATTATCTGTGGCTACCAGCTGTGGAACAGCAGGGTGCTGAGATGAGCATCCGCAGCAGCCACCCCCGCGGGCCAGGATCTTGTTCTGTCCGGATCTAGATAAAAAATCAACAGACTTTGGGGAAGGAAAAGGGTATAGGGGCTAACAGTAGGACAAAGCCATGGGCAGCTAGGTGGCCATTCTGCCAGACACGAGAGGAATCTTGAGGGAATGCTGCTTTTATGGGATTTTCATTGTTTTCTTGGACCAATCTACAAGTGGAAGGCTCTCATGAAGTCAGCCACATACTCAGGCAAGCACAGAATCATGGAGCATTAGGGATTGGAAGGGACCTCAAAAGACCATCTAGTCGAGTCCCCTGCCAGAGGGGGATCACCTAGATGAAGTCTCATAGGAACACATCCAGGTGGGTTTGAAACATCTCCAGAGTTCCTCAAAGCCCTACCTGACGTTTAACCCAAGAGCCTCAAGTGAACATCAGACTTTCTGCCCACTGGCTGCCTTTCCAATCATTTGTGAAAAAAGATGACTGATTTCAAAACGAGGGCTTTCTGAAGATTTAACAGCCTGGCATTTGAGCATCGGTGACTCTGCCATTGAATTTTCCCATCCAGTCTGTTAACTGGAGGTTAGCTTCCATCACACAGCTCCAGTCAGCTACAAGGGAGCGCGCGGTGATGTTGGAAAAGGCAGTAAATCGTTCACACGTTCTTTGGCCAGTAACTTCGGGTGTGTGTGGCTCAGAGGGGAAACCCATCAGAGGAAGCCCCTCTACACATCATGTTATCAATGCTGTAGCATCATGCAGAGCTTCGTGAGCAGCCTCCGGGACAGCCAGACAACTGCACCCAGAAGTCAACCTAAAGTCCCCTGTAGGCTCTGTACCTCCGTCCTCTGTAACCTGTCCAGCTCTAAAGAGAACATCATTTCTTTCCACAGTGCCTTAAAACACCTTTCACCTAATTTTGACCCCAAATCCTTCTGCTACAGATGGGGCTGAGAGAAGATTGTTCCTTAGGGCTTCAGCCCTCGTTAATTCTCTTAAAGAGATTACTCAAATCTCCTAAATAAATATCAGAGTAGATTTTGGATTAAGCATGGGTGCTAAAATGACCTTGCTGATACAATCAGCACGATCGAACCTCACAAACTGGAGAAGGAAGCCTGGGATGCAATTTTGACTCCGTACGTGTTATCATGGTAAGTTATCAGACTGCTCTGCTCTCCGTTCCCTGTCGTTAATATTCTTGCAGTGTTACTTGAGAACCAACACAAAACCCGTCAGATCTGCCAGATCTACTAACAGAGTCGTTGGGGCCGCGCAGAACCTGCTGCTTCCTTTTACTGGTGCTTATTGGTTTTTTCTGATGCCGGTAGTGGAGCTGTCTGGCTCCTTTCAGTGTCAGCACGAGGCTGGTTTGCAGTGTCCCGGCTCCTGGTGCCGTCGTTCAGCAGAGAGTTTAGCGTTGGGCGATAGGCAGGGGGTTCCATTGCAGGTGTTTGGGTGCTCTCCTAGGTCCACCACGGACCCGTCTCCTTTGCCTCCCACCTTTGGGTGGTTTCTCCTGGTGGCCAGAGTTATTTATGTCCTGTGTCTATCAGTGCAGTCTTCTTCGTGTCTCGCTAGGGTTTCAGGAATAATTAACCCTGCAAAGGCTTCGGCTGCGTACCAGACGTTTTCCTGAGGAGGGGGAGCGGTTCGGTGAGGTTCGCGTTCAGTGTTTCTGTCGCCGTGTTGCGGCCAGGAGCGCAGCCCAGCAAGGCTGTCCGTGACGAGCGTTGCACACCATTGTTACGTCAAAACCGCATCCCTTTCAACCCACGTTTCTTCTGTTGTTGTTCTTCTATAACGCCAGCAGATTTCCTGGCAAAGTCTCTAGCATCTGTAAGGGAAGCAATTTAAAACCCGGTAAGAGAGCCTGGAATGCGTTGCCCAGGGAGGTGGTTGGGGCCCCGTCCCTGGAGGTGTTTAAGGCCAGGCTGGATGAGGCTCTGGCTAGCCTGATCTAGGGTGGGGTGTCCCTGCCTATGGCAGGGGGGTTGGAACTGGATGATCCTGTGGTCCCTTCCAGCCCTGACCGATTCTATGATTCTGTAGTGACTTACAGTGGGAAAGGTCCTTTCATCTTAAAGCCTGTGTTGCAGGTGCTTAGAACCTCTAGAAAACAATATGGATGTGTTCTGTGTGACCTGATCTGGGTGATCCTGCTGTGGCAGGGGGATTGAACTGGATGATCTTTCGAGGTCCATTCAAATCCCTAATGATTCTATGATTCTACAATTCTTGCTGCCGAAGCACAAAGCCATTCAGTTTAAAAGTGGGCTCCATATTTTAGGGGAAAATATCAGAGCTCCCCCTTGTCTCCTGTAGTTCTGCTTCGTTTGCACTTGTAAAGGGACTTCTTTTCAGGTCAAAACAAAACCTCTTCTATAGGAAAGTATCTGCAAAGCAAAAGCAACTAGAGAATGAAGACACTTACAGAAATTGCTTGCCCTGTTCACTTTTAAGACTTGATTTTAAAAGCTTGGCTTGGCAAGAGAAAAGATGTTACCAGCTCTCTCGCAATTAAAGAGAGAGCAATTAATTCCGAGAGTTTTTCAACTATAAACCGTAACCAAGTGAAACTCACCAGGCTTCCAAAGGAGAAAAACTATCAGAAAGTAAGAGAAGAGGAAAAAGTGTAATCTTATTTAAAACGTTCAGAATGCGAGGAAGGTAAGTTAGAGCTGCTCGTATGTCTGAGCCCAGCCAGCAGAAATAGTACTGCTCAAAGAGATAAAAAAAGAGGCAGAGGGAGTCGCCAATATTTACTGTTTAAACACATGCTTCCCTAACGTGTTAGACTTCAGCAGAGACCAGGGAGGCGCTTTCATTTCATTTTGTGGTTAAAAGTCGGCAGCACAACTCTGCTCAGTAAACAACTTAATCCGAGGAGTTTACAGTGTAAATATAATTAAAGCTGTTTTTCTTCTTATAGCTTCTCCTTGCGCATCTCATAAACAGACACTCTGAAAATGTGGCACTGAAAGTTTACTCTTAGTCTTTCGTAATCCCTGGAAGAGATGAGCACATACACCCGAGGGACAGCAAACACAACAGGATGTGCAAAAGTTTGCATACAGAAAATAGGCTCTGAGAAGTCCTTCCAAAATGCCTGTAGCAGTCTTTGTAAGAGGAATAATTTAGAATAATAGAATAATTTGGTTGAGCACACAAGTGTGTGGCTATTACATGTTTTAAAGGTAGATCTTAGGGAAATCTTCCTCCGTTCTCCTTTAAAAATCACGTTTGTCGTTGCACTTCCCTCCTACTCCATGGAGAGAAACATTTTCCTGTGTTTGAACATAGAATATGTCAGAATAAGAACCAGAATCTGGCAAAATAAAATCATGTTCTGATTGTAGCTCAGCTGAAACAAGACCTATAAAGACTTCAAGGATCAGTGGCTTGTTTCATAGCGCCACAGCTTGCCAAAATTGTCCTAATGCACATCAGTGCAGCTCACAGCCCTGTTGCGAACATGTTCCTCCCACACCCATTAATCATCATCCATTACCCATTTATCAACCAACAGCGTATCACTCCTGGAAACTTATGATTGAATCCTCAGTAAAGAGGTTTGTACCTCTTTCAACAGTGGTTACAAAAGACTATTGTTTCTCTTTTGCACTGAACGGGAGATCTCAGCATTGTTTCTGTTTCTATCTAGTGCCGAGGATGGAGGCGGCATTATTTCACGGGCAGCAAATGTTTAGGTAGCTCCAAAGCCAGGAGAGCTCTTTTAAATTAAGGTGCTTGGAAGCATAAACTGACATTTTAATCTGATCAGGAAAAATATCCGCCAACAAAAACCAAACTTCCATTACTAGCCATGGGAGAGCCAAACTCCCATGCCAGACAACTAGTGTATCCACACTGGACACACAGACTTCTCAGTTCACACTTCCTCCCATTCCTCACATCTTTCACCAATTTCTAAACACTTTGCTAAACAAACATGAATAGTGACTGACGAAATGAATGAACCCTTGTAAGCTCAGTTGAACTATCTCTGGCCCAGAGACTTGGTAGATGTCCCATCACTGGGAACTTTCAAGGGATGGTTGGACTTGATGACCTTCCAACCAAAACTGGTATATGATTCAGGCAGAAAGGAGCTACACTCTGGATCTGGCAACACAGTTTGGCAGCAGTTACAGAGGTCACTCAATAAACAGTACACATTAATCCACTTGACTTTCCCTACTTTCTTGCTACTGGCTCCCTAGCTACTGGCTTAAAAGTTGGCTAGAGAAATTAGCAAAACCAGGACATCATAGAATCATAGAAAAGTCTGGGTTGGAAGAGATCTTGAAAGTCATCTTTGAAGTTCCAATCCTCTTGTCATGGGCAAGGACACCTCCCACTAGCCCAGGTTGCTCAAGGCCCCATCCAACATCGCCTTGAACACTCCCAGGGAGGGGACAGTCAACTATGTTCACTGCAGTTTAGATGTAACATAAAGATTATGTAAACATAAATTGCTGAAGTATGAAAGGATGGATAAAGTTTTGCACAGGGCTGTCAATCAGATTCCGATTGATGTATTTAGCCTAAACAATTCCATTTCTTTCCCACCATCCTTTTGATGCTCCAAAACAGCATAGACGTTACATTCAGGATGGAATCTAAATACAAAGCTATTCCCATTTCCAGAGCATGCAAAAAGCTTTGGTATTTCCCCAGACCTCAGCAGTTTGACTAGAAAGAAAGTTCAGTTAAAAAATAATCATCTTGCTTCAGGCTGCTTCTGCCTGCAGAAGGAAAATTAAATGTCCCCTTTTAGAACAAGTAGATTTCTCTAGAACTTTTATAAGTGCTCAGGTAAATGGGGGAGAATAAATTCTTGTTAAGATACCTAATCATCTGCTGAACAGCTACTTTCTGTCACTTTCATACCACATACCTGGAACTTTTCAGTGCTTTAAATTGCAATCCTGTTAGCAAAACGAGTGACATCTCATTGTGAAAGACTTGTACATATTACATGAACTTATTTTATTTAAGGATATTTATTCCCGCTAAGCACGAGGAATATACTTACTGGAGGTGCTATAAATTTGTACAGGGAAGATCCCCTCAGTGCTAGAAACTTTGGTGTGTACATTCGATCCTGAAGGGAGTCTTGTTCCCGTTCTTCCGTCCAGCCCATGTAGACTATCTGACAGAAAAATAAATAGTGTTGACAAATTCCTCAGGCACTTTCTTCAAATGAATTGCAAATATTTCAAGCAAGTAAGCTGATGTCTGTCAAATTTTACACAGGCAAAACTCTTGCCCAACTGACACAATACTGTGTTGGCAGGTGATGGACAACCACGTACTTGTGTAATGGATGCTCATTATGCCAATCTAAAACCATCAGAACAAGTACTGCTTGTACTAGGAATACTAAGAAAGATAAACTGTCAGTGGATGCTAAAGGTCTTTTACTCATTAAAAGTTCCCAGAAGTAATTCTACATATTTGCTGAAATTTAATGCAAGGAGTGTAAGGAACCATTGTTCATTAATACAACATCAAGTAAATTATTTTACACAGTCACGTGGATAGTGTCCACACATAAGTTCATTATTATTCATTAAACAACATGATCTTACAAATTTTACTCCCACATAATGACAAGTGGTTTGGATTTTTTCCCTTTGAAAATCCCTGTGGAGGAGTTTTGAACCTTCTTGCTTACAAATAGCAACAACCAGACTGTTTGCAGACACTGTTTTCAACAGAGTTTATCTACAACTAAGAATCACAGTGTTGTCAACACTTACTACTACTTTCAGATCTTCAGACATGGATTACAGAATGAGAGTCACAGAACATTAGAGATTGGAAGGGAACTAGAAAGATCCTCTAGTCCAATCCCCCTGCCACAGCAGCATCACCTAGACCAAGTCACACATGAACATGTCCAGGAGGGTTTTAAATATCTCCAGAGAAGACGACTCCACCATCTGCCTGGGCAACCTGTTCCAGTGCTCTGTCACTCTCACTGTGAAGAAGTAAGTTCCTTCTCATATCAATGTGGAATCTCCTATGTTACAGCTGACACCCACTGCCCCTTGTCCCATGTCAGATGACACTGAGCAGAGCCTGGCTCCATCCTCCTGACACCCACCCTTCACATAATTATAAACGTTAGTGATGTCACCCCTCATTCTCCTTTTCTCCAAGCTCTAGAGACCCAGCTCCCTCAGCCTTTCCTCATCAGGGAGTGTAACGAGTTGAAACTAAAGACTGCTTTGCTCCCAGGTTTTAAGGGGAAAGGAAACCAAAGCAGTCAGGTCTCAGCGAGATCTCGGATAAATTTGCC
>JAOXOE010000343.1:26629918-26641579 GCA_028565055.1 Phoeniculus purpureus | reverse complement strand
ATAAATATGTGAAGGGTGGGTGTCAGGAGGATGGAGCCAGGCTCTGCTCAGTGTCATCTAATGATAGGACAAGGGGCCATGGGTGTCAGCTGGAACATGGGAGGTTCCACATCAATATGACAAGGAACTTCTTCCCAATGAGGGTGACTGAACACTGCAAGAGGCTGCCCAGTTTTGTTGTGGAGACTCCTTCTCTGGAGATGCTTAAAACCCACCTGGACATGGTCCTGTGCGACTTGATCTGGGTGATCCTGCTGTGTTGGGGGGATTGGACTAGATGATCTTTCAAGGTCCCTTCCAATCCCTAATGTTCTGTGATTCTGCAACTCTAAAAATAACTTTAGGATCAGATAAATAAATAAATGATGGATGTAATGGTCTGATATCCTCCAATCTGTGGGCATGAGAGTTTGGAGTAGGTGCTGTCCTGAAGTAGCCTATGACTCTGTGAGTGCCTTGTCTTTGCTCAGTTTTGTTAGGCCACTGTTTCCCCATGAAACAATGGAAAGGATCACAAGAAGATTAACCTGATAGATGTATTTACTGTGAAGCAGTCTGATGTATTATGTATAGATGCTGTTTCTACATAAAGAAAAAAATAACTTGTCCTTAATACCTTAAAGCTAATGATGAATATATGTAAATGTAGAATTTCATATTCCTGTTTGCTAAAACAATTGCTGTTATACACAAACTGTTAATAACCTCAGATAATTCCCCAGACCCTCAGCTGAGGTTAACCCTTGCACATCAGGTGTTTTTATGGATTTTTTTGTATTAATTTGCAGGTCTGTTTTAAGAAGCCCTCAAAACTGATCACACAGCAGTCAAAATAAATGGACCTACAGGAGCTCATTCGTGCACAGGAAAAAATGGTAACACCATTGATTTATTGAGCTACCCACACTCATATTTAAAAAGAAAACAGGACAAAAAATATAACCACAGCCACTGAAACCTTTAAAATTCTTTATTTTGTTATTTCTGTTCCAAAAGCCTCTGTTCACCTAAAGTGCTGTAAAGGGCCTTGAAAACAGTGATTTCTCTAGCTGAAGCAGGAGGACGACTCTAGGACGTGGTGTTGAATTTGTCACTGGAGCTCTGCCTCAACCAAGGTTGCCTGAATACAATCTAGCACTGGGGGTTAAAACCAAATAAAATAAATCACTCAGACATAAAGTGTCTGATTGCAGAGATGGAACCGCACTTGATAAATGCTGGAGATACTTTACCTCTAGAGACCATAAAGAAAAGGTTTGCTATGAGCTTGTAATTCTTTCTCCTTTTCGTTTACTTTCTTCTATTCAGTCATGGCTGAAAGCAAAAAAGATGTTGGAAGGGGACGACTGGCATTTAAATCCTGCCTTCCAGAAAGAAAGATTTGCATCCAACTCTGCATCTTTCCACCCCTTGGAGCTGTCTCACTGAAAGCTAACTCTTAAAATGATGGCCCATTTCTCTCTGCCTCCCCTTCCTTGTAACATAGGGGTGAAAAAAGAAAGAGACTCCTAGTTTATCTTCTGGGTGATGAACTGACCTGTTCCTATACCCCGTCCTCATTACTGATGAGCTGAGAGCTGATGGCACGACTGGAAGAGCGAGCAGGTCCATGATATAGTAGTTTTTTCACAAGATGCCTGTGAGTCACCAGCATGATGCAGCCACGGAAATAACTCATGTAACCAGTCACAGGCTTTGCAGACAGTCAACAAATATTATGACCATAGGGCAGGACATAAGAGAGATCATATCTGAAGTGTAGGTGCAGAAGTAGCCACAGTCAGGGGAAAAAAGTCTGTTTGGAACAGGTTTAGGACAAGACTGCATCCCATTAGGATGGTTAGGAAACAAGCCAGGGAAGCTGATTAGCGAATGTCTGCACTGAGCGGTGATGAACAGCGCAGAAAGCTCCGAGCTGCCATGGACTTTTTCTGCTCTAGAAGCAGTATATCACAGTGTGGTGCTGATGAGCTGTATTTATTATCTCAAACTGCATTAGAGTGGATGAACTGCTGCTGGCCCTGAGCTGGTAGTGCTGCAGCACAACAGGTAGACACGTAAGTTGTAGTCAGCAATAGCTCAGGAATTTCTGCACTGAATTTCTCCGCTCTGCATAGACATCTTCTGTACGAGGTTGGCTGGTGCATTCAGGCAAAATGAAAGCTGTCAGGGCATATGATTGCTTGCTATAAATACATTGAGGAGAGGAGGGGAAAAGCGGGGACTGACGCTGGGGCTGGAAAAGAACTGCTTAAATTAGGGGATAATGCTGGCACAAAATCAAATAGACACATAAACTAGCTACACACATAGATTTAGGCTGGACATGTGAAGACAGCTTGAAACCATCAGAGCAGTTCGATTCCAGAAGATGTGCCAGCGAGAGGAAGAGGGCCAAAAAGCCTAATCTTTTGTTTTTTTTAAATATGAAGTTTAAACATTTGTTGGAGAGGTTATAGGACACGACTGCCTGAGGAAGCTGGATAAGATTCAGTGACTCAGGCTGTTCTTCCTCGCTGTTGGAGCAAAGCCTGCTGCAGACAAGCCACCTGGGTATGAGTTCCCTTTACCTTTGAGTTTCCCTATTAACCACAGTCTGAGCTCCTGCTTCTTGTGAAACGATGGAAAGCCTTAACCTGGTGTTTCTTTCAAACGTTTCTTGTTTGCAGCAAACATAAGTTGTGTGTGATGTTGCCCTGATACGAGACTTTGCTGTGCTCCTGGAGTGCAAACACCACAGTAATTGACCTTCCTGACACCCTTTGTGCTCCTTCACCAACTCTTTCAAGAAAAATAGGAAAACTAAAAAAAAAATTAAAAAATTAAAAGGTAGGTGAGAAAAATCGAGATGGGGCAAAACACTGTTCTTTTTCTCTGCTTGCAAGTCAGAAGAAAAAAGGTACTTCCAGAATAAGCAAATCTTTCTGTTCCATGTCATTGCCATATAAAGCTCAAATGGAAATGGTAGCTCAGAAAGGATTCCTGTACATTAGGAATATACTTACGTTCAACATTTTTTGGCATACCCTATGGTTCACAGAACATTAGGGGTTGGAAGGCACCTCGAAAGATCATCTGGTCCAATCCCCCTGCCACAGCAGGATCACCTAGATCAAGTTGCACAGGTACAAGGCATCCTACCCCGCTTCTCCACACTGGGAGCAGGAGAAAAGGTAGGTCTTCCCCCCAGGCAGGATGAGAGACAAAATTGAACCCATCAGAGCTCGTTTAATTCTAGTAGTTGCAGAAACATTTCAAAGTTTGACTGCAAAGATGTGGAAGAAACAAAAATACCTTCGAGCACTGCAGTATCCTGGCCAGGTTAATTCGAACCAACACCGAGCAATTAACCTTCAATGGCCAAATAAAGCAGCGGTCCTGCGGTAAAATAATCTGGTTGTAGGTGTTCGCTATAACCTGGGGAAAGGTGAGTGTTTCCTAATTCCTAGTCAGCCTTTAAGTGGTTGACATGCCTTGTGGAAATTATTGTACGAGCATCATCATTATTTCTAGGAACTAAATAGCTGAACTACACTGTTGGGAAATAACAACCACCCTAGGGCTTCAATTAGCTTCTTGATCTCTCAGACTTGAATTTCAGCAATAGACAACAACCCATTCATACACTGTATGACCGAACGCAACAGATTAGTTTAAAAAGTATTTATTGACTTTTTTTTCCTTTTCTGTTATGTTCCGTTACAAAAAGAAGCAAAACGAAACGTAACAAAAACAAAACAGAAGACAGCATTTTATTAGTGGTACATTAATGAGCTTGAAACAACTAGGTGACTCGTGTTCGTTACAAATACATAGTACAAACAACCACAAAACCATAACTGAAATTAAATAAATAGTTCTCATAGTTTCTTTTTTTTCTCCTTAGATTTTTAATATTTATAAAATATATAGCACTTTCTATTACATTTTTCAGTCATTTTTATCCATAACAAATTAAAACTTATGACACAGGTTGCAAATGCGCTAAAGGGAGAAGAATAATTAACAAAAAAATCCTGGAGGTATGAAATAGTAAATTGTTTCATCAATTTTATTATCGTATATCCAGATTGTGTATATCCTGCAAAAATAGCCATTTCTTCAACTAATATACATATTTTTTCCTGTATAGTATTGCAAGATTAAGTCTTTTAAATGTAAAGCTTCATGGATTCATCCTTTTGTTTTCTAGTTTTTGTCTAATGTGTAACTTTCCTCACTATATACTGAGTATCTTCCATTAGTATATACTAATATATACACACACGCACACAGGTGCACGCACACACACGTACACACACCCCGGGCATTATATATTAGTATATACCAATTAATAAAAGAATTTCTATACTACATAGTTGGGATTCTAGTGGAGAAAGCTGTTGAGAGTGGAAGGCATGTCTAACAGAGTGAGGGCCAGCTGGGTTAAGTAAAGCATTTAATTTTATACTGTGCAATGTGATTTGAGATGATGCCATGTACTGTAATAATATACAGAATCAAGACAGAAGTTTCTTTTGATTTCAGCAAGCCTGTGCTTCTCTGTGGGGTTTCAATGGGACATGAACAGCTACCACTGGTAAACTTCCCGATAATGGAACCAGTAAGTAGGAATGTGTTGACGTTGCAGCCCTTATTCCAGGAAAATACTAAATTTGCATTCGGAACGCCCCAAGCCAAGAAATTCACAGATTCGCAGAACATTAGGGGTTGGAAGGGACCTCTAAAGATCATCTAGTCCAATCCCCCTGCCACAGTGACTTTGTTTTCACTTGAATGCACTCAAGCGCTCTGGTGCACGGATGTCCTTGCTGTACTCTTTAATGTGGTCCCTGACTGCAAGGGGTTTATAGAGGCTCTGTTCTGTAGCTGAGAGCACAGTTCTGTCTGAGCAAAGGGTCTGAGGAAGCGTGCGGGGGACCTCAGAGCAAATATTCAGGGGCACTGAGCTTTGGTGGGCTACACTGTGAAGCTAAGCTTCCCAGGGTCTGTCAAGTACCCACGGAGCAGCAGCGGCTGCAGAGACAGAAACAATTTGCACGTGGAGCTGGCAGCCTCACTGTTGGCATCTCAGAGGGTCTTTTCCTCCAGACTCCTCTTTCAGTTGGGCTGTGTATTCTGACAGCCCATCAGGACTGACATATAGCAAAGCTGCTGAATTTCTAATGCTTTACCTGTGCCCTCACAAGCTCTTCAGCCTTTCTAATAGTTTGTCTGATGTAGGAAAGATCTCAAGGCATTGAGCAAACCAAATCACAACTAAAGTACTAGGCTGCAGTCCTGACAACTGCCTGCTCGTGGATAACTCTCCTCGTTGTGGTTCTGGCAAAATCTGTGCACGTAAAGCAAATAACTTGCTTGGAATCAAGGGCTAACTCAAAAGACGCTATTTGTTGTGGTTCTTATCTCAAAGCATATTGATCTTAGATATTATTTGTTTGTATTCTCATGGATTCCATTTCCAATTACTGGTTTTAGAAAACAACTGCTAACTAGTTTGTCCCCACAAACTTCTCGTTGCACTTACTTAACACAATCAAATGGCCAATATTTGAAAGTATGCTGATTTTTATTTCAAAGGTGCTGAAATGCCAAGCTCATTTGGCAATCTGGAACTGTAGCTTCCAGCAGATGTAGGAAATGAAATGCATTCACTCACTGATGAAATCCAAAATAACACTCGGTAACATCACGACCTTAACACATTCTTACTTCTGTGAAGGTCAGATCATCTAAAATCTCCGTAACAAAGCAAATAAAATCAAACCAAATATATTTAGTTCTATTTGAGAGTACATATTTTTTGGTATACTATATAACAGCACTAGGCACGGTACTATGACTTTTTAAGAATTAAACTAATTAAGAACATCATGACATAAAGAGAAGACACATTTTATGCTGCGGGCTGGTTGGTTTGTTTAAAGGTTAAAAAATTTGCTTTCATTTGCTAAGGTATTTTCTGTTTTGACTCGTATTCATTACATAGCACATGTGGAATGAGATGATGGAACATAGAGCCTGGGTTTTAGCACGTGTGTATGAAGATTAGCATGCTTTAAAGAGGAGTCTCCTGTAGGTATTTGATTGGAAAAATACGGCCATTTAATGTAGTTGTAAACGGCATTTTTCTATTTTAGTATTAATTATAACACAGAGCCTAAAATTTTCCCCTCTTTGGTTCAAGGCTGAATTTCCTACCCACTTGCTCCAAAAAGCAGCAAGCTGAAGAGTCAGCTCTGGATATTCTGCGATGTCAGTGCATGAACCCGTGCTGCATGCACAAGCCAGTGCTGACTCGCAGTCAGGTCTATGACATTTCATGTTCCCACATCAATTTCTTGAAAATGAAAGGATTAACTAAACTCACCGGTTTAGCTCTTTGCAATATACAGGGTTTCAGAACACAAAAAATCAACCCACATTTACCAGCTAACGTTTGTATCTGAACACCTTCTGTTCATTTAAGGACGTTAAACAACATCCCTTAACCTCTGTCATTTTCATCGCTACAACAGTGCACGTAACATACGCGGCTGAAGGAAAAACATTCAGCTGGCAGCTGATGAGTTTAGGTCCTGCTGTTATGGGCTGAGCATTTACTGAGGTGTTTGTTAGCATCCGCCAGCGCTGCGAGAGCTGAACACCACAGCAGCGCGCTAAAAGGCAGGGGATGATTGGAGAGCACCGAGGAGGAGAACTGCCATTAACAGATAGCAGACTTGTGTTGTCAGAGCTCTGTCAAATGTGTGTTTCCAGTCTATGCTTTCCTGACAAGGACAGTGCCTGATTTACCGCTGTTAAACCCTCAGACTACTGTAGCTTTGAATTCAAAAATATCAGAGGTTTGTACTCTCTTGGGGGCAAACTCAAGTTCCCATGGACAGACACCGTAGCTTCATGTGGCATTCAAAGTCTGGGACGTGACCCTCTTATTTATGGACAGATAAACTAAGGTATGATGATGACTATGAAAATGTTGGATTTTGCTGACACTTAACAGCATTTGATAGGGGGATCGTTTATTGTCTTTAGCATGGAAAATAAATGCGTAGCTCTTGGAGGTGTACTAATAAGAAGCAAGCATGTGCTTGAAGTGAATGATGCTTGGAAGTGACAAAAGAATCCTCAGAAAATGTATTTGCATATTATTTGGAACTAGTAGTAAATGAGATCAGTTATACCTCAGGGCAGAGATAGTCTCACACACATAAATGCATTTCTGATCCAAAGAGAGGGGAGGAACAAAAAGACATTATTGTTCAGTCACTACATTCTAAGAAGGCTTTACTCTGCCTTCACTGCTGAACTTTTAATTCTCTTAATACGTGGAAAGGGACGTGACAAAATCAGTCCCCCCGTTAAACAAGGCAGATCGAATCCGTAACACTTACCTGTTCTGTGCTTTTATAACAAGTGTTAAGTGAAATTAAAAAAGAAATCTTTGTTTTCAATATCATAGATGGAAACCCCACAAAGTACTATTCGAAATGTTACGCACACACCATAGCTGCACTGACCATTCTTCCTGCAGGTTTTTTTAACGTTCTCTTGTCCTGTCTGGCAATAAAAAGACGAGGTGGGTTCCTAATACTTTCCATTGTTTCAGCCATATCTCACACAGGATCTCAAAAATCTTCCCATGTCAACCAAATTAAATTGTTTCTCAAGATCATAATTCAATGAATTTATTCATTTTAAATTTGAAACTCACTCACCTTTCCTCTTAATATGAGCCTCTGGATCTAGTACGTTATGTCCAAAGGGATGTATGGCTGTGTGGTCCAAAGGGATGTAATTATGCATTTATGCATCATGTCATCTGTTTTTTTACTTAATTCATTCCTGTATCTTACTAACAGTATTAAAAAAAAAAGGAAATTATCTATAATTCAAAGGGTGGACTCGTTTTTCAAGCACAATGTAGAATGTCTGTTTTGTTGAGTTTGAACAGAGGTTTTGCTTATGATGTGAAACCAAGGTTGAACGTGAAAACAGTGTGGATTGACCTAGGAAACCTATTCAATAGCTAATTCTTGTGAAGAAAGTCTAATAGATTTAAAACAAAAAAAAAAAAAGGCAGGTCCCTTCCAATCTCTAATGATTCTATGATTCTATGAAACCATAGACGTGTTATTTTATGCACTTTCAATTAACTTGTACTTAAACGAGTATCACGTTGTATTTACTTGGAGAAGAGGGACTTGCTATTGGAAACACGTTTGGCTTTTTGTGGCTTTCTTTTTAATGCATCAGTGCAGTATGGCTATAGCTTTGTTGTTGTTATTCTTAGACATAAAAGAACAAAACAGGAAAAGTATCATGACTCCCATGAATGGATTTACAATAGCGCTTAAAGTGCTTTCTTATTTGAGGAGATACTTACACAAATGCCTTTTCATGCTTATCTCCTTGTCACCATGTACTATACGTTTGTTGCTTGCTCTTATGTCATTTATACTATAGGGTATTAAGTTCTTACTCAGAGTTTAGTATATTGTCATTAAAAACATCTGAAAACAGGAAAATGACAATTCTATTTGTTTTATTACAGCAATTTGAAAATTTTATTAAATACTGAAGTGCTTTGTTTCGTCATTCATTCCTTTGCTTCCAGTGTTGCTTAGAGCACTATGTAAATACAAATAGATCATACTAAAAGCACATTCATCCTATTCTGGGGTTTCGACTAGGATTATTTACTGATGTCTTGCAGAACAGAGATGAATTTATGTTCCCACGTGACCATTTATCTGCTGATGCTGCAAGATGTTTTGCCTCCAGGACTGGTTTCCACATACATGGTTCACCAAAGGTCTACATCTCATGAATATTTATACATTGTTATGTCTTCTTGTTAAGTGGCAGTGCTGCAGTGTGAGATGTCAAGTAGTGTACTTTAATTTGCCAGTACCAGAAGTTGTGGGAGCAGCAGAAGCTGTGGCTTGACTGCCTACAAACAAAGGGTCCAAGCAAGCCACTTTGGCTGCAAAGAATGAGTGGATACAGTGAAGGACTGCAAACAGGTTGGAAAACTCCAGCTCCTGGAAGTGAAAACAGAAAGATTAAACATGAAACAAAAAAAAGCACTTCACAGACACACATGCAGGAAGGAACCATTATCCAAATAACAGTATTTTTAATAGCTTGATGTAATTCTCTTAATGTGCTTGACAATTATTCATTACAGGGACTTACACACTGAGCTATTCCATTCAGTAAATAACTTCAGAAGCTAAGAGAGACAAACTTTTGAGTTAAGTGTGTCCATAGAAATATGAGATCTTACCAATTAAAGTGGAGTGAAAGGAATATTTCCTTCTTTTTTTGCCACAGATGAATACAAATTAATCTGAACACAAATTGAAAGACCACACCATAACAGTCTACGCATCCCCGGATTACTGCTGTACGCCCAGTGTCACAGAATCACACAACATTAGGGATTGGAAGGGACTTCTAAAGATCATCCAGTCCAATGCCCCTGCCACAGCAGGATCACTTAGATCAATTCACACAGGAACGTATCCAGATGGGTTTTAAACATGTCCAGAGAAGGAGACTCCACAGCCCCCCCGGGCAGCCCCTTCCAGTGCTCTGTCACCCTCACTGGGAAGAAGTTCCTCCTCATACTTATGGGGAACCTCCTATGTTCCAGCTCATACCCATTGCCCCTTGTCCTATCACTAGATGACACTGAGCAGAACCTGGCTCCATCCTCCTGACACCCACCCTTCACATACTTATCGACATTAATGAGGTCACCCCTCAGTCTCCTTTTCTCCAAGCTCAAGAGACCCAGCTCCCTCATCCTTTCTCATCGGGGAGCTGCTCCACTGCCTTCATCTCTGTGGCTCTACGCTGGATTCTCTCCAGCAGCTCTGTGTCCTTCTGGAACTGAGGGGTCCAGAAC
Source organism: Phoeniculus purpureus (assembly GCA_028565055.1). Classification (NCBI taxonomy): domain Eukaryota; kingdom Metazoa; phylum Chordata; class Aves; order Bucerotiformes; family Phoeniculidae; genus Phoeniculus; species Phoeniculus purpureus. Next base: position 26,631,666 of record JAOXOE010000343.1, on the reverse strand, counting down.
TGGACACAAGATTCCAGATGTGGTCTCACCAGGGCAGAGTAGAGTGGGAGGAGAACCTCTCTCGATCCGCTAACCACCTCCCTTCTAATTCACCCCAGGATGACAAGACACTCTGTGTATCAGGTTCCTTAAAAAGTCATTGCAAATTTCCGAGGAAAAGGAATTTTGGAGAACTCCACAGATCATTTAAGGCAATGTTTCCTCACTTAAGATTACCAAAACCTCAGCGAGCTACATTTAGGATCTCCAGAGCTCTAATGAGGTAAAATGTTCTGCTCTGGAGACTTCACTTCACTGCTGCAAAAGTACATTATGCATAAAAAATTCACACTGCCTTTCGAGCAATGTGTATTTATCTTTCTACTTCTGTCCATCTCCAGAAAGAATACTTGAGTCTATTAACCCACAAAGGTGAGGAACGATGAGAATCCCCAGTGGTTTCAACTACTCACAGTTAGGAAAGAACATACCCTTCCTTCCAAAATGTGCCATACAAGTTTTGTACTGTCCTTCTGAAAGCTCTCTGTTGTTTACAGTGCAACATTAAACAGAAAATGATAACAAACAGGGCTTTCGTAGCCTTAAGCAGCTAAGGGGAGAGCTCAGCAGAGGACAACTGCTGCACGCTGTACCCCATCCTTAACATTACTGCTATTTCCTAACGCAGAGGTGCTGTTTGTGCAGCATTTACAATAACCTTTGACCCAGCTCCCTCAGCCTTTCCTCATAAAGGAGGTGTTCGACTCTCTTCATCATCTTTGTGGCTCTGTGCTGGACTCTCTCCAGCAGTTCTGTGTCCTTCTTGATCTGAGGGGCCCAGAACTGGACCCTCCAACCTAAACCATTTTATGATTCTACAAAATGAACCCCACATTTCATTTTGTAGTGAAGGGGTTCATTGAGGGGCTGTGCTGAGCCACTATCAGAAGAAACAGAAGTGTGGAGTAACTACAACACAAGGAAGCATCCCCAAAATTTCTTAGGCTATGCAATCTGGAAGTCAGAGTTTTAAATGGCCTGCAGACGATGGAACCACCAGACAACAGCGTTCTGGACTTCAAAACACACAAACATAATAAAAATATGATTGTGCTTCTGTGTTTTGTTCAGTGTCCCTTACCAAATACACTCTGACTACCTTCTCTTGCATCTCAGAGCCATTTACATTGGAAGTGCACCCAAGCAAACAACTTTGCATATGGAAATATTCACTACGGTGTTTTAAAATATATTTCAGAGTAGTTTATTATCTCCATGTGCGTTAAAAGCTGCTCGTATGCAAAACTATAAATATTTGAAGCCATCCCTCCAGTAAGGAGCCTGGGAAACAAAATGCATGGGCTGAAATATATCTTTAGAAAACAGTCACAACAATGAATAATTGAAACCAGGATGAGCTCACTAACAATTTGCAGGAGAAAGAGCTAAATTCAATGAATATATTCTTTGCTCCGTGCCGTTTCTCTTCCCCTTCTTCCAGTTACTTTGCAGAGAATTTTCTCTGTCTTGAAATGCATTTTATAATAATTACGCTCACAAAGGATTCTTCTTTTGGTTTAATACCTGGTAAAAACCTAAAAAATAGTCAACTTGGAGAAATTACCCTTTCGTTTAACCTACTTTAAAAAAGAAAAACCTATTCCAGGATGCTTCTCACAGAATCACAGCACCTTAGGGATTGGAAGGGACCTCGAAAGATCATCTGGTCCAATCCCCCTGCCAGAGCAGGATCACCTAGACCAAGTCAC
>JAOXOE010000343.1:26616611-26629818 GCA_028565055.1 Phoeniculus purpureus | reverse complement strand
ATGACACTGAGCAGAGCCTGGCTCCATCCTCCTGACACCCACCCTTCACATATTTATAAACATTAATGTGGTCACCCTTCAGACTCCTCCAAGCTCAAGAGACCCAGCTCCCTCAGCCTTTCCTCATCAGGGAGATGTTCTACTCCATCATCTTCATGGCTCTGTGCTCTTTATGGCGCTGTGCTGAACTCTCCAATCAAGCAATCACTCTAAAAATTCTAAAGTTGTGTACTTAAGGATGATATTCTAAATTTGAAGAGTACTGTGATGCTCACAGAAAAACCATTATGGCTAAGAATACGAGTTAATTTAAAATAGTATTTTGGAGAATATCCTTGAAATGAGCAGGAATGTCAGTCTGATAAAGTGACGCAAGCATCATCCACCCAGACAACTTGTAAGAAAGAATTTTGTGCACATCACTACAGCATTAACTCAGGCTATTTGTCTTATTTTAGACTGGATTTCTGTATAGGACAATTTCAAGTACAAATTAATTTGCATTAATTACTATCAAGGTAGTAATAATTTATTTATTAATTAACATGTATTGATGCCAAATCGCTGAACTTGCAACTTCTTGCTTTGCTGATACGATAACCTGCCCTCTTCTTTCCTCCATATTCAAATAGGGAAAGACAACTGATGTTGCTGAGTTTTTTACTCACTTTGGTTTTGTAACATTCAGCTTAGGGATTCAGCTAGCAAAAGGTGACCTGACGCAGCACAGATGTCTAACGTCTCCTGAGTTTTCCCTGACAAAACTATTGAGCTGTGAAAAAGCCCTGCAAGTTGAGAAAGGTGAAAGCACAGACCGAAGTGTAGTTTTTGAGTAATACAGGTGTTTTACAAGAAACTCTCAGTCCACAAGCTTTACTGGTCAGTGCTTTACATTTACTCACAAAATTCAAGTGGAAATTGCATCCAGTAAGAAAAAGAATGCTGAGGCTGACTTTTATTTACATTAAATGCTCCTACATTCAGGAGAATGCATATTTATGTCTCTCTCAAAACAGAATCTCTCATAGATTTAAGATGCTTAATATCATTGCTTGCAAAAATATTAAGCAGATTCTATTTCAGTGGTCCAATACTTGGCCAAGTCAAATGGAGGAGCACAGCACTCTAAGTTTATTACAGACTGGAGATCATGTTAGCATCTGGAAGCTGCTGGGCTACTGCAGAGACACTAATGGATCATTAAACTATAGCTACACTGATAGGTAAAGAGATGAGTAACTAGACAGGAAGGTGTTAATAGACAGGAAGGTGGGATAGTGAAGCCCATTGCATGGGAAGAAAACTTTGCCCTTGTTTGCTTGGTTTTTCCCAACCCAAACCCAGCAGCTCAGTCAGAAGGCACGCGTAGGCTCCTCGTTCTGCCAAGCCGATAGCTCTATTTTTTAGCTCAGTCAGAAAAATTCCATCTGACTGTGCAAACTCGTGCAATATCTCCTGCTGAGTGACAGCTGGGAAATAACCTACAGATTGAATGTCTAAGGGGTACCAGTGATTAATGTTGCCCCTAAGTGGTTTGCTTCTCAGAAACCAGTAAGAACTTGCCCTAGAAACCTTCAAAGTTGTGTTTGCATCCAGGCACCCTGCCACAATCCCACTAGTGTGATGAGCAGTAATTACTGTTCAGAGTTTTCAGACTGGAAGAGCTTAAATCTACAGCCTTTTATACTCCAGCACGTATCTGTACAGTAACACAATAGTATTTACAGAGAAATCAAACAGAAGCATCAGCCCAAACTGGCAGTATTTTAACAATATCTGCAGAATAATACAAGTGTTCAAGTGTCTTTTATTTTCAAGCTGGAAAGAAGCAAGCCTGGTTAAATGGTACCTAAACCCAAAACACATGTGTGTCTCAAAGCATACCATTTTGAATTTTGTTAAGTCGGGCATGAAGAACACTGTAAAAAATGTGACAGCATTATAAAACTGTTAGTTATTCAGTGACAGCGAAGGACTTTCTATCACATTGGAATATAAACTCTGTTGGCAAGTGTGTTTCTCAAACTGGAAGATGAGTGATGAACGGATATGGTTCTGCAATTTTTTTCTCAAGAAGTATTTTTTTCTACATTCTTTTAACATTAACAGTGATATCTGTACAGTTATGAAGGCACTGTGTCTAGAAACTAGAATGCTGTCTCACAATTAGTCTATCTGAATATATCGCTAGAATAACAACAATTATTTCTAAATTTTGGATCAAAATTCAATAGCTAGGCTCTCTGACACTCAGAATTCCCTAGATTATGAGTAAGTGTTCTAAAGCTATAACATTATCGCACAGATAATTGCACACATCTGGGATTTCATGAGACATATAAACTGTGCAGCACAGTAAATGAAGTAAGGCAGAAAGCATTTGGATTTTTTACAGGAAGGCATTATGTAGAATCATTGAATTATTTAGCTGGGAAAAGACCTTCAAGATCACCCAGGAGCAATGAACCTAACACTGCCAAGTCTACCACTAAACCAGGTCCCACGTCTACACTTTTACATCACTTCATAGTTGGCTAGTCCACAACTTCCCTGGGCAGTCTGTTCCAAAGCCTGATTACTCTTTCCAAAAAGTTTTTCCCAATGTCCAAACTAAACATCACCTGGCACAACTTGATGCCGTTTTCTCTTGTACTATCCCCTGTTACTTGTGAGAAGACATCCACTTCTCCACAACCTTCTTTCAGGTAGTTGTAGACAGCAAAAAGGTCTCCCCTCGTCTCCTTAAGACTAAACAACCCCAGCTCCTTCAGCTGCTCCTTACAAAGCTTGTTCTCCAGACCCTTCACCCTTCTTTGGACTCACTCTAGCACCTCAATGTTTTCTTGTATTGAGGTTTCAAAAGCCAAAAACAATACCTGAGCTGTCCAGGAGCAGCTACCCACATAGCCTGGGGAATGGAAGGAATACGGGGATAGAGAACAGCTACTGTGTGAACAATACTGTGGATGAGTAAATCAACTTATGAAGTGGAGAAGCCAGTGAGTGCTACTGAAGTCAGTCTGTAGTTACTTACAAACCAATTATAAGGTACATCAAAAGGGGCTTTTTGGAATCTGATGGCATTAGACCAAAATGGACTTTGTGGTTACCTAAACCTCTCCAGTACAGATTACTGCATTCATATTCTCAGGACCTCAACATCTGTGGTCACAGGGTGGAAGTGTTGGCACTGGGAAACCTGCAAGATCCAGAGATGCTGACAAACTAAAGGATGCAATAGCTCATTATAAATTTTATAGTCTGATTCATCCTTCTTGGCAGAGGGCAGTGATAAGGTCTTACAAAAGGCTGAGAGGCTGGAGAGTGAAACTGAATAGGTCTGCACAGACTTCCAGTATAAAAGATGCTGGTTTCAGTTTCAATGACTGTTGACAGATAGAGAGGTATTTGGACAACAGTCCCTCCCACACACTTAACAAAACTGAAGTAAGGAAGTGTAAATACTACCCCTATAAACCACCTAATTTGAGTGGACGAGTCAGGGGACACCAAGACCTTCCAGGGACAGACTGTGTTCTGCTCACACTCTCTCCTCAAGAAGGGCTGCCTTTCAGTTAAGACCTCAAACTCAGTTAGGTTGAAGGGTTTACCTGGGAAACTGAGCTTGTATTTGTAGTAGTCATTTTTTGTTTGTAGAAACTATAGTCATCTTGCAGTTTATGAATTCATCACTGTCAATCTAAAATAATCTCTGTAAATAAACTGCGATTTTCAAACACCTTGACTTGATTCTGCAAAGCAGCTGAGCTTAGAGCAAACAGGCTGTTCATGGCACTGGTGTCTTCTTACTAGTCACGCACCTTGACTTGCTCCTTAAAAGCGACCAGACTGTTCATGCATCTGCTGTGAGGCTTATAGTTGCTAAAAAGCAACATTACATTGGCATAGCTGGACAATCTCTTCCCTACTCCTGCTGGCCATGATATTGCTGTTAAAAGCCAGAGGCTGTTTGCCACCTTGTTCTCCTGGTCACTATGCTTGGAATCATCCAGCTGTCAACCACAATGAAAGTCCTATCATTAAAACCAACCCAGGAATAACAAAAAAAACCCTATGGCCACAACTACTTAACATTTGCAGGGGGCAACTGAATTACAGTGCATTAAATACTTAACACACATTCAATTAGTGCCATGGCTGAAACACAAAACTGGTGGAGAACAGACCTTAGAGGCAAGAAAATGGGAATCTTGGATCAAGTATACCTATGCATGTTCTGCACAGGGTGTGCTAGTGTTGTTGGTGAAGGGAAAAAAGAACTCTTGAATCTAGTGACTGTGTTAAGCTGTATCCAAGTCACCCACCACTCTTTTCCCACATCGCTGCTTGGGGATGCAGAAATGAGGATCTCTAAGAAGCTGGGGAAATGGCTCCTCAGCTTTGTAATTTGTCCTCAGCTGCGAGCTCTCACTTCACTGTATCCTGATTATTCCCCATATGATATGACAAGGATTTATCTTTATGTAAAGAAAATGCTGCACTGTATTTCCCCTTACAACGGAGCGACTCCAGGCCATTGGAAAAACAGAACTGCATTGAGAAGGTGGTAATAACTGTGGCCATGAATATTCATCACAACCTTTAACAGATGTTTTACAAAATTCCCATCATCTGACACCAAATGAAGACTGCATAGCCTGTGCACGAGAGCCTGCACTACAAGCATTTCTGAAAATCTGATTAACATTTCCTAATGACTCAAGAGTTCCCCAAATAGCTGAACCTCTAACTCCATAATGCTAGCAAAGTCCAAAAAAATAGAGGCTCGTTTCTTCTCCCTCTTACACTGAATAGTGCTCTGAACCCATGAAATGCTTAAAGGATACTGAAGGGATCTATCCACAGAATTTTAAACTAACCCAAGTTGAAAAGCTACAACCCAAGAATCTTCACATTCACTTCATAACCACATTTATCTGTATTTCTTCAAGTAAGCAACATACGTCATAGGTAAACAAATCAGAATGGAGTCGAAATGCTTAGTACAAATCACACAGCACCTTCTAAAGACACCTTCACCTGGTATTTTTTGATTGTGAATAAAGCTCTTTTCAGTTTGAGTGGGAATAATAATAGATAACAGCCTTAACTCTAAGGTGTATAAAATTATTTGTGTAACAGATTTAAAAGATGAAACTTTTAAGGAATACTGGTGTTTAAAATCATTTGTATAACATATTTAATTTTAAAAGATAGATTTTTCAAATTAAAACTATTTTGATATCTAAGATATTAAATGTACTTAAGATAGATATTTATACTAAAATATACATTTAAGGTATTCTTAAATATCTAAATTTCTAATTAATGTACATTTAATTTAATTAGATATTAATTAAATTAAGATGTTCTTAAATTTCTAAATTCTAAACGTCTTACTTTGGTTTTCATTTTTTAAAATGTGATTTAGCATTCAAAGCACGTACTATTTTTACTGAAATAAAACTCCAAGCCAAAACACTGTCCCATTCCTGTATTTCATGAGTTAACTTATTGGCAAAAGCAGACCTACTAGGAAAAATAAGGATTTCATTGCTGTTGGTTTAATGAGAGCTTTTACATACCTTCATAGTACTGTGTAGTGCATTCAAAACCAAGTAAATAGCTGCTAGGTAGAAATAATTAATACCAAACATAAAGAGACATTCAGGAAGGAAAATTAGCTGCTTAATGCCGCTATTTGCATTTAGACTCACATCTATCCCGACACAATGCCTTCTTTCTTTACGTACTTTATTATGCTGAGCATATTTAGCCCTTTTAGAGCGAGTTATTTACTTCCTTTTTGCTCGCAGAACCTTATAGTTATCACATTGGTTCAGCAATTCTCTCTCCGACACTGTCAGAAAAAGTAGTGTAGAAAATGCTTCAATACCAAGCTTAAAGATGGCCAAGAAAACAGTCTTCAGGTTTACATAACAATTGATGCTTTACTCAAAAAGACCTTTGATTCAGATTCTAAGGCAGTTCCAGTTAACAAAGATCCCAGGGGGTCAGTTTTCCTCACACACACCGGGACAGTAAATGCTCAGTGAAAAGATGTAGATCAAACTAAGCATAAATCTCTTAGGGTTACTGCTTTCATAAATCAACTCTTAAATCAAAAACACAACTGAAAATACAGCTTTTCTGATTCTGAATTAGACACAGACAAAAAACTTCAGTCTTATAAGGAAATACAGAATCATAGAATGTTCTAGGCTGGAAGGGACCTCTGGAGGTCATCTAGTCCAAACTCCCTACACAGGGACAACTCTACCTAGGTCAGGCTGCTCAGAGCCTCACCAAGCCTGACCTTAAATGACTCCAAGGATGGGGCCCCCACCACCTCCCTGGGCAGTCCATTCCAGCCATCAACTACCCTCACACTGAAGAACTTTCTTCTGATATCCAGCCTAAATCTCTCCTTTCCCAGCTTGAACCCACTGCTCCTTGTCTTATCCGTACAAACCCTCTTGAGAAGACCTTCCCCTGCCTTCATGTAGGTACTTCATCAGGTACTGGAAGGTCACAAGAAGGTGTCCCCACAGACCTTCTTTAAGGCTTAAAACTGTGTTTAAGTCACAGTTCTTGGGTCTGAGAAATAAAACTAGGTTTTTGACCTTTTCTGGGTTTTGTCCCCAGGTTGAATTGAGGATGCATTTTTGTGCCATTTTATCACTGAATGAGTATGGGATGAAAATACTCTCAGCCAGCTTTATCAAAATGATAGAGGAGAGTTGGTAAAGCTGTCTAAAACCATATACAGTGAGTCATGGGGTTTTTTATCATTTCTTAATGCAATAACACCCTTCAAAAGACTTTAAACTTAAAAAAAAAACCCAACAAAACCCAAGCAATTGATTCAGTTTTCTTTTCTTGAAATCTATTTGGCTTTCTTAATGTTATCTGACTTCATGCAGTAACTTCATATTTCTAAGTAAGTTAGTTTAATTAACTCTTCCTTTCCCCTTGCTTGTTTGATAAATCCTTTTAATGTACATTGCCTTTATAAAACAAGCAATCTATTGTTTTTACCTTTGCTTCAATTTGTTTAGTATCTTGGTTTTGGAATAAAAACTTGATTTTGCTCTTCCCATCGTCTGAAGAACCTTTGAGCTGGGAAAACTTGTACCTCCAAAGTATGGCCTAGAGGGGGGAAAAGAAAAGAAACATGAAAAAACCACACACAAGCAAGTCAGTGTATTAGAAATAGTCAATTTCCTTCCAATGGACTATTTCAGCCTTTGGTGACACGTAATTATATCGATTTTGTTATGTGGTCTCATGTCCTTTTGATTATATGGATGCATTATACTTTGGCAGTGTCTGATTCAGAGCAGTTGGACTACGTTTGTGAAATTTACTCTGGAATTCCTTTAGCTGTATTTCATCCTGATTAAACCAAAACATAAAAAGAGACAATGCTAGTAAATTTATTGTCCTACTAATAGAGATTTGTTCCCACTGATGGTTTGTGAATTATCTGCTCTGTCTGAAGTGATAACCTGTCATAGAAGTCCTCTCTTTTTCTTTGCATGTTAAAAAATTTGGTTCTATCAACAGAAGGGCACATCAGACTAAAATCAAATATGAGTCTCCTTCTCTGGAGACCTTTAAAACCTGCCTGGATGTATTCCTGTGCGACTTGGTCTAGGTGATCCTGCTGTGGCAGGGGGATTGGACTAGATGATCTTTCGAGTTCCCTTCCAATGCCTAATGTTTCTATGATTCTATGCTTGATATCCCAGTAACAAATTTCTTCATTAGACTATACCACTTTTCTAAGATCAGATTTAAAAACAAATGGGAATGTTATGATTAGTTTAGGATCACATTTCCTGTGGAGAGAGATCCAAAAGTGCCATCTTTCAGCATTCCCTCCTTTAACCATTATAAGCGTGTTCAGTGCTGGTTTCTTCAGTAAACATAAGTTTGAATTAATGCAGAATGTCATATTGTCAGCTTGGTAATCTTCAAAAGGTAGAGATGCATTTGAGAAGAAGTAAACAAAATGCTTTCAGTGGAACAGTGAAGCTTCCACAGGAGAAGCCTCTGGGAATCCCCACGGTTTTATCCTACAGCATTACACTGACAGGTACATGTTTAAAAACCCATTTTCCCCCAAATGAACTGCACTGTCTAGACAGGTTGTGTTTGTACATGCACATGTGCTGCTTCCTATGAAAACTAAGCATATCACGATTTGGAAATGAGAAACAGAAGTGAGTTAAGCCTTGTGAATTCCTGACAGTTTTTCATGCAAGTCATTCAAAGCAAGGAGTATTTTTTTGACAAGGGTGCCTTGGATTTCTAAGTGCAAGTTCATGGCACGAGATGACTTGGGGCTTCTTCTCTGCAGCTGTGAATTCACAGAATCACAGAACATTAGGGACTGGAAGAGACCTCAAAAGATCATCTAGTCCAATACCCCCACCACACTAGGCTCATCAAGGCAGGTTTTAAACATGTCCAGAGGACTCCACAAACCCCCTGGGCAGCCCATTCCAGTGCTCTGTCACTCTCATCATGAAGAAGTTCCTTCTCATATTTACGCGGAACCTCCTTGTCCCAGCTTACACCCACTGCCCCTTGTCCTATCCTTAGATACTGAGAAGAGCCTGGCTCGATCGTCCTGACACTCACCTTTTCCATGTTTATAAATATTAATGAGGTCACCCCTCAGTCTCCTTTTCTTCAAGCTGAAGAGACCCAGCTCCCTCAGCCTTTCCTCATCAGGGAGATGTTCCGCTTCCTTCATCATCCTTGTGGCTCTGCGCTGGACTCTCTCCAGCAGTTTTGTGTCCTTCTTGAACTGAGGGGCCCAGAAGTGGACACAATATTCCAGATGCATTCTCACCAGGGCTGAGGACAGGGGGAGGAGAACCTCTCTTGATCTGCTAACCACCTGCCTTCTAATCCACCCCAGGATGCCACTGGCCGCCTTTGTGCCAAAGTTTTGTTACCACATTTGCAATGATCGGTTAAATGCTTTAATGTAAAATATCTCATTGTTAGAACATTTTATATTTAAGGAACATTCCTTATGAAAGATTTGCTTTGTTAAAACTAGGCATTTTACAGCAGTATTGCTTTAATAATCTTTATCAGACAGGAGAAAAGACAAAGCAGCAGACACTGGCTGTTGAAAGGAACATGAGATTAAATGGTTGTAGGCAGGATCAAGACTAAATCAGTCTCCCTGTGCTGGGAATTAAGAGACTTCATTTAGTTCAGATTTATCTACTTCTCCCGAGTGAGTACAGGCAAATGATATTATCAGCTGTACATCTCAGGTGATGCACAAAGATACAGTTAGTAACTGTGAAAGATAGTGGAAAGATTAACACTTTTTAAAATATATCTAATTTGAGCATAATAATTAAAGAATACATGTAAAGATAAAACAAAGCCTTTAGTCTGTAGCCATCAAAAAGATTATCTAGTGTCTCAGGATGTTTTACAGTAGAAATAGAAACATGGCACTAGCAGGACAGCAACTGGATAAGTCCAGGACATCTGCCTCTGTAATGGGTCCTTTGATTCCTGGACATAAAGTATTGGTTTACTGGTTGGGATCCTTAATGTGCTTGTTTCTTTCTGATTACAAATGTTAATGTTTCTAAAAATGCTGGGGTCTAAGCTGTAACAAAAGAAAACCTTCATACTTCCAGGTAGATCTACACCACACAATGTAATTCAGGATTTTATTCAGACTTTCAGAATTAGATTATCTTGAATCAACGCTGGTATAAATACAAGGTGTTTTAACACAGACCAGCATTTATAACAGAAGAGAATTCAGTCCCTAGAGAAAAAACTCTTCAGTGAGGACCATTAATGAAATAAGACAGCACATGAGTCAAAAGGCAAAAATCACTAAACCACGGCAGCAGCTGCGTGACATCTAAGCTTTGAGGAAGTTTACAGGGAGCTATGTGGCATGATGAGTCAAATCACTGTATGGACGTATTGCAGAGATGTAGATTTCCTCTCAAGCAGAAGTCACCATGGTTTAAGTATGTTGGTATCTGCACACACACACTTGTACAAACATGCGTGTGCACCCACACAGAAGGTGAAAAAAACCAGTTTGGAAAGTTAAGACCTTTAAAGACCTTTAAATTAAGGACGTTAAATTAGATATTAAATCAGCAAAATAAACAATTTTATAGAGGACGGCTTTGGAAAGCACGGAGGTTACTGCAAATATAATCTACTTATCTTACTTTGTTTATCTTACCTGTATTGAGGATACAGCCCATAGCCTTTGGGTTTAGTGGAGAATGGGATTTCACGGCAAAAAAAGGTTTCTCATACTTCCTGCTCCAATAGCTACCATTCTAAACATCCACATCTGACAGCCTGCTCTGTGGCTGGATGTCTTGCACATTTTCTACATAAGATACAGAACAAACCTAATTTCTATAACTTTAACATCGTCTGAAGAGGCAGCTATGAAGCATTAATAATTTACAAGGCAGCATGGCTTGCAAAATTGTAGCAGGCGCACGACAGAATTTCATATTAAATTAGACTTCATATTTAGAAAGTCTGGTATAATATCATAAAGCTGGGAAAGGTGGGCAGGTAAGGCAGCTGTCAATGTTTTCATTAAAGCAAAAATAATTGTCTCTTCTACAAACTTGAGTGGGCAGATGCTAGAGCCCTTATTTACTGCTGTCTGAATCACAGATGCAATTTTGTAATTATTAATACAGGTCCAATTACCTTTGTACTCCATGGTCACAGCAGAAGGATAAACAATTCAAAATCTCTGACAAAAGGCAGAGAAGACAGAAATGACAGGGAAGAAATACGACTGCTTTCTGGTACAACTGTATAATAACAGTAATACAAATAATGATTGTTATTATTACTATTTTTCATTAGGAAACATATTTGCTTTTATTTGAGGAAACATTCGGTGAGAAAATCTAGCTTCAACCAGAAATAAAAGGAGTTATAAATGATCCTGATTAATACCAAGAAAAGAGCATTTTTTGAAATAAGTTTCTGTTGTTTTCTTTTTAGAAATGGACTGCTAAAGACTAAAATCCCTAATAGAAATAGGTAGCAAAATTGTGAAGGGAAGCCTTTTTCAGAATCATTACATTAATCTTTGGACAGCAGACTTGTATTCACAGTTTGATTCACCGATGGTGATATTTATGTGTGTGGCGTAAAGTCACAGTCTAAAACCAAATTACAGCTACATAGTCAAAAGGAGTACCAGTTACTCTGCACATTCTACATGCACGAGCAGCTCTCCCACTAATTCTCTAAAATACAGCTATTATTTTACCTAATGCCATCTCTTCTCTCTTCTGTGAATCCTACAGAATCACAGAACGTTAGGGGTCGGAAGGGATCTCTAGAGGTGACCTAGTCTAACTCCCCTGCTAAAGCAGATTCACCTCAAGCAGGTTGCCCAGGACTGCATCCAGGTGGGTTTTGAAAAGTCTACAGAGAAGGTGACTCCACAGCCTCCCCAGACAGCCTTTTCCAATGTTCTGACACCCTCAAGGCAAAGAAGCTTTTCCTTTTATTTAGATGGAACTTCTGGTGTTCTAGTTTATACCTGTTGCCCCTTTTCCAGTCACTGGGTGGCAGTGGAAAAAGTCTGGCCCCATCCTCTGGACACCTTCTCTTTAGATATTTAAAAGTGCTGGTAGGATCTCCACTCTGTCTTCTCCTCTCCAATCTAAACAAGCCCAGGTCTCTCAGCACTTCCTTGTAAGAGATGTTCCAGTCCCCTCATCATCTTTGTAGCTCTTTGCTTTACCTTCTTCAGTAGTTTCTTGTCCCAGATGTGGCCTAACCAGGGCAGAGTAGAGGGAGAGAACCTCTCTCGACCTGCTGTTCACATTCCTCTGAATGCATATCAGGAACCCGTGGCCCTTCTTGCCCACAAAGGCAGATTGTTGGCTCATGGTCTACCTGTTGTCCACTAGAACTCCCAAGTCTTTCTCCCCAGAGCTGCTTTCCAGCAGGTCAACCCCTAACCTGTACAGGTGCATGGGGTCCAGATGCAGGACCCTTCATTTGCCTTTGTTGAACTTTGGCTCTTCTGTTCTCCAGTCTATCCAGGTCTCACTGGATGACAGCATAGCCTTCTGGAGTGTCAGCCACTCCTCCTAGCTTTACATCATCAGCAAAACTGCTGAGGACATGCTCCATCCCTTCATCCAGGTCAGTGATGAACATATTGAACAAGATCAGACCTGGCACAGACCCCTGGGGAGCACCCTGACCACACAACGCCTCCAAACAGACTCTGCGCAACCAATCACAACTATCTGAGCTCTGTCACTCAGCCAGTACTCGATTATGAACACAGTATTAGCCTCCAAAATGGGAAGATGAGAAAATGTTTAGATTTAACAGTGTTGTAAATCAATTTATACAGGTTCAAACTGCTTGTTTTTGAAATGCTGTATCCCCTTTCTGCTTTTCACTGGTGTTAATTCATTAATAACATCATCTTTTCTGAATTTATTTTCAACACTTAACATCACTGATTCACTAATCCTAACCTCCCAGTTCTCAGCATATTATCTTGTAACCAAGACAATTAAATGTTCTAATGTGCTTGTAGTCATAGCTCTTAAATCTGATTTTAAAAAAATGAAAATGGAACAAAAAAAATCATTTTGGAAGCCAAATTTAACCCCCAGTTTAGCAAAGACTGTAATTAGTGTATAGCAATGTAGAGGAATATAAATATTAGACATGAATTCCCATATGGAGGAGGACTTGTTAAACACAAGCCTCGTCTGCTTTACTTAAGAAAAACAAGATCCAAAAACCTGTTTGGCCATTACTACATGAAGTATTCAAGTGCACAAATTAACCTCAAAGAATCTCTTCTATTTCAGGAACACACACCAAATACGGAATTTAAACAGTGAGGAATATCCTCTACAAGTTTTCTATACCGGATGTTTTATGGATTTTCTGGCTGAATTTTTAGACCGAGGACACAGAAATTTAATCCACTTACTTTTTTTTTCTTCCCCAAATTATTAACAACCAACTGTGAAAATTCTAAAGGCAAAGGAGGACAGACTGAGAGAACTGGGGCTGTTCAAAGTGGAGAAGAGGATGCTCTGAGGTGACCTTGTTGTGGTCTTCCAGTATCTGAAGGGGGCCTACAAAAAGGCTGGGGAGGGACTTTTTAGGATATCAGGTAGCGACAGGACTAGGG
>JAOXOE010000343.1:26602154-26615799 GCA_028565055.1 Phoeniculus purpureus | reverse complement strand
GCCAGGCTCTGCTCAGTGGCATCTAGTGATAGGACAAGGGGCAATGGGCGTGAGCTGGAACATAGGAGGTTCCACATTGATCTGAGAAGGAACTTCTTCCTAGTGAGGGTGACAGCACTGGAATGGGCTGCCCAGGGGGGTTTGTGGATTCTCCTTCCCTGGAGATGTTTAAAACCCGCCTAGCCATGTTTCTGTGTGACTGGATGTAGGAGATCCTGCTGTGTTTAGGGGATTTGACTGGATGATCTTTCAAAGTCCCTTCCAGTCCCTAACATTTTGTGACTCTGTGATTCATTGTGCAATGTGCCTTTGAGAGAACAGATGACAGGTCCACTGAGCTTTGCTGATATGCAACCTGCGGGCCATTACAGAGCTTTTTGTTACTTGCTTCTCGCAGCACCGTGTAATTCAACAGTACATTAAATTCAGTCCTATAAGGGGTGTTGTTTTTCTCTTCTGACAAGCCCGTATTTTTGACTGCTGCTTTAATGAGCAGTAAACGTGATGAAGCACACATGTAGTACTTTGCACAGGTAGGTATATTGCAATGTACCCTCACATAAACACACACGTATATTATTCAGAAAAGCTACGATGCAAATGCACACGTTCTAGAAAATAATTATGAGTATGTCAGTATAAACAGAAACACAGGTGACATGCGTGTATGCCTGTGCATATACACCCAGACACTTGAAAAATAGACTGGTTTTCAGAACCATGTTTAAAAGGACTTACTGAATGCCACTTGAGCAAGTAGTTTTATGCACGGGATCACTTTCGGAATAGTATTAGGTGAACTTCTGTACAAGTCTTGTTGCTCATTTTAATCTACTTGTTCTATCCTTAATTCACAGAATGCCAGAATCACAGAACAGTCATGGTTGGAAAGGACCTCCTAGATCACAAGTCCAACCATACCCACAACAAACACCTTAAATACCTGGATACCTAAATACCTGATTCATTGACAAACACAAAATAACCCCCTACATGCCCCCTGCCACTGTAGCAGTTTGTGAAGCACCGTGTCTGCACGTTTCTTAAATACCTCCAGACACGGTGACTCAACCACCTCCCTGGGAAGGCTGTTCCAGTGTCTGCAGTGTTTCTGTACTCCTTCCAGTACAGGAGTGCCTTCTGTAAATAATTTCTTCCTAATATCCAATGCAAACCTCCCCTGCCTCAACTTTAGACCATTTCCTCTGGTTTTGTTATTAGTTACTAAGAGAAGAGGCCAACACTCAGCTTTCTACAACTTCCTTTCAGGCAGCTGTAGAGGGCAAATGAGGTCCCCCCTCAGCCTCCTCTTCTCGAAACTATACCTGCCCATCTCCCTCAGCCTCTCCTCAGACGACTTGTTCTCTAACCCTCTCACTGGCTGGGTAGCTCTGCTCTGGACACGTTCCAGCATCTCAATGTCATTCCTATAATGAGGGGTCTAGAATTCTTGGGGTGTCTATACTGGCCGCAAAACCTTATTTATGAATGTTTATCACAATATCCATATATGTCTATACATAACATAAATTGTCCACAAAAGAGTTATATGGGCTCATTAAAATGTTGACATCTATATAATAGCTAATGTTAGACAAATATAGGGCCTGAATTGATGTGCTGTAATTGTGCAGGAGCCGGGAAAAACATTTCCACCAATAAATATTGAATGGCCCAGGGCAAAATTTGGCTTCTAACACCTGGAACCGAACTTTTGGCATCTTTTTAGAAAGTAGCATCTAAACATCTGTCTGGAGTTGATGTAGTGTGAAGACACCTTGTAGTGCAAGGAGTAATTAAACGGAATCTGGAAAACTTGATTAGGCAGCCAAGAGAAAGGCAAGTACCTGCACGGTACTGACAAAGATTAATTAAATTCACTTTCGGTGGAATACCAGCAAGGAAGAAAGAGAGAAGTTCAGTGAGAGTGTGGTTTTTGTGACATCCTGTATTTCAAACTAGGCAAATGAAATTGCATTAAGGCTGGTGGGCATTTTCTAATGAAGACCCTGGTGGAAAAGATGCTGTGGGGACCAGATTCAAACTTCCATGTATGCCAACAGGTGGCCTTCTCACTGCAGGTATGTCACTGCTGTAAATGAGAGATGACTTAGTGGAAATTAATCATTCTCAAACATTTGCCAAAGTCTGTTGGCCTATATGTCACATTTCTCTTTTAAAACGTACAGCATTAATGAGGAAAACGAATTACATCTCGTAGTGGAGTTTTAGCTCTGGACAGCATGATAGAAGAACAAGAGCACAAGTATGCATGTTACTACTTTTTAATGCGAAGGGAGAGAAATTCCTTTGCATTCATACTGGCATCTGATAGTTCACAAACTGGCTGAAGGAAGAAATTGGTGGGACAATGGTGGGAGAATCTGACTTAACTAGGCAGTCTTAAAAGCTGTTGATTCTCCTTTCAGGAAATCACAACGGTTTGCTGTAAAGCAACGTATCGAATGCTCTAAATGATAAACTGCTGTTGGCTCTATGAGCCATTGGTCAGAAAATGAGTAAGAGAAAGTAGGGGATATGCAGCAGAAACTGCTGTGATTTATGTCAGCGCTACTGGAATCACATCACAGTACAGATTTGTTCTGGAGAACCAGCTTAATACTTTGTGTACTCATATCTATCATAGGTCTGTGCAGACATAAAAACAATGTTTTTATCGAACTGGGATGTATTTGACTTGAAATACATTCAGCACAGATGACAGTTTTTAACCACTAAGTTTTATTTATATAGCTAAGTGTTGTATAAAGAAGAAATGACAGTAAACATGGAAGCATGGATTTGTATGCCTTTTGTCTGGAAACATTAAGCATGACAGTCTCCTTCTCTGGAGATGTTTAAAAACTGCCTGGATATGTTTCTGTGTGACTTGATCTAGGTGATCCTGCTGTGGCAGGAGGATTGGACTAGAGGATCTTTCGAGGTCCCTTCCAACCCCTAATGATTCTATGATTCTGTGAAAATAGCATTAGCACTTTTAAACGTCTTCAGAGAAGGAGACTCCACAACCTCCCTGGGCAGCCCCTTCCAGTGCTCAGTCACCCTCAATGGGAAGAAGTTCCTTCTGATATTGATGTGGAACCTCCTATGTTCGAGCTCACATCCATGGCCCCTTGTCCTATCATTAGATGACACTGAGAAGAGCCTGGCTGCATCCTCCTGACACCTGCCCTTTCCGTATTTATAAACATGAATGGGGTCACCCCTCAGTCTCCTTTTTTCCAAGCTCAAGAAACCCAGCTCCCTCAGTCTTTCCTCATCAGGGAGATGCTCCACTCCCTTCATCATCTTTGTGATTCTGCGCTGGACTATCTCCAGCAGTTCTGTGTCCTTCTTGAACTGAGGGGCCCTGAACTGGACACAATATTCAAATGGAGTCTCACCAGGGCAGAGTAGAGTGGGAGGAGAACCTCTCTCGATAAGTATCAAACAGACAGAACCTGAAGATTTAGTGAAGCCCATACTGCATCAAAATAAGCCAGGACTTCTTAGGTGTCCTCAGAAACTAGTACTTCAGCTTTGTGTTCTGGGAAACATGAAAATGTCATCAATAAATAATGAAAATAAAATATTTAATTACATTCATTAGATCTGTCCTCCAAGTACTTGTCACATTGTAAGTCTGTAAGAGAGTTTAATAGTCAGTTATTGCTATCCATATATTTTCCTCAATTTCTAGCATGCACGTTCTTCATGTCTGCTGAATGAATTAATATAGGACATGTCTCTTTCTACAGACTAGTGCCTTTTATCAACCACGGTGCTTTCATCTTTAAATTTACTCTCTGCATGCCTCTCTTTCTCTGTCAAAACCACCTTTAAACAAACTGTGAAACTTTCTGGATTCTCTGTGTACTCACAGAATCATTCAGGTTGCAAAAGACCCATTGAGTCCAACCATCACCCCTACTCTACAAGTTCACCCCTAAAACAGATCCCCCAACACTACAGCTAAGCATCTTTTAAACTCATCTGGGGAAGCGGACACAACCACTCATGAGTTTAACCACCATGGTCCCTTCCTTTATTGAGGAAAATAAACCCAATTTTTAAACCAACATCAGCAAGAATTAAGGCAAAATTCAGTCTAAATTGTGTCTCAATTTTAAAATCGGTCCAAGCTTCATCAGTCTACTATGAAAATACAGAAAGTGCATGATCTACAGAGCAAATACAGTGCAACTGGAAACATGGAAGGGAAACTAGGAGATAACTGTAGCACAAAAACATGGGAAAGAGTAACTTTTTTAGGGGAATCACAATATGCAGCTCCTGGGTGGTGTCAGGAGGAACAGAATAACATGACAGGGAATTGGTGATAGGTTTTACAGATGAGCAGGAGCTTCCTGCACTTCCTTGCAGCCTGTCTACACATGGTGAGTGAGTGGTGCAAACTGAGAGATTTTTAAGTCTTGACGGGGTATGGTAAAGGTTTTGTGGCCAGCTACACACAGCAAGGCTTTCAGGACAGAGGGAGGAGCGGGACAGTAGCATAGGATACAGAATGGACTACCCTTTCCCTAGTTATGGCTACAGTCTATTCACTGCAATAAAAATGGAAATCTGCTGTACCTGTTCTAAGGACATCCCAAAAGGCTACCATATGATTCAGCCATGGAACGCATAGGAAGGCTTGTGTTATGCTATCTGAAAATCGTTGTTTGCCTGTACTGCAGATAATGGCTTTGAAAGAGTCTCAAGTCTCTTGAGAATGGGTTCCCAGGGAAGTTGTGGAATCGCCTTCTCTGAAGATATTTAAAACCCACCTGGATATGTTCCTGATCAACTGGGTCTAAGTGATCCTGCTGTGGCAGGGAGATTGGACTAGATGACCTTTCAAGGTCCCTTCCAATCCTTAACGATTCTATGATTCTATGTTCTGCAAATTTTGTGGGAATCAGAGGTGTGCAAGAGTGTTGAAGGAGATACGAATTACCTACGTACAAAAGCATTGCTGTAACAGTATTTTTTTTCCTAGCCACTGCATTTTAATTCTGAATTTTTTGTGTAACAAATCCTAAGTCGACAGTCATGTATTTCACCAACGAACTATGCTAAAGTAATTGGTTAACAAAAAGAAATATGCTTGAATTTCAAATTCACCACACCTTGTGCAAACAGAGAGTACAACAGAGTGGGAAGAATAAAAGGTTCTGACTGGTAAAATAAAGTGGTAGGAAGCGCCTCACAAGGATTTTACTGAGATCTGGACTTGCATTAAGATAATCTGGAAACTGATACAGTATTATTCACTTGATACACAAAAATATTTAATCAGTTTTCCTGAGTTTTCAGAAGGCAGATGGGAAAAGCATAAGACATTTGTTTTTTAACAAACAACTGAGCAGAAACACCTGAAACCTAAACAGAGAATTGCTGTAACGACATACATTCCCACCCAACAAATGGAGACGAGAAAGACACATTCTTTTCAAAGCTAACAGATCAGCTTGGAACCAAGTTATTTCCTCTAGAAATGTGAGTGATGTCTAAGAAAAGAATTTCAAATTGCGTTTCCTGGGTGATTCCTGCTGAATGGAGGGGTGTTCCTTGGTGTAGACAGAAACCATCACTTTAAGCAGTACTTAAAGAACATCAGCACTTTAGAGATAAGCCTTGGACTACACAGATAGCCAGTATTCTTAGAAGTGGGTATGCATTTTCTTCACTGACCTATATAGCATTTACACCTATTCTTGGGTGGGTTTGCACTCCATAATTAGTTCTGAGAAAAGTAATGATTGTGTATGTCTTGTCCCTGTAATCAGCTGTTCAGCCCTGTAGTAACATGCACGTATGTTCGAAGGAAATATCCCCTGGGCGTCCAGCCATAATAACCGGTCACAATAAAGAGAATGTCTACTTCGTAAATGCTCCGCTGACATTGAGTTTTATACCAGATTCCTGTGACAGAAACTGAACACATCTGGGCTTTCACATGACATTAATGGTGCTTGTTTCAGACCGACACTGGTGTTGACGTTTCAATGACAAGCCCATAACAGAACACAACTTGCCATGTGATTTACAAATCTACCCAACTTTAAACTAAAGCACAGTAGATTTGACAAGAGACAATCTGGTGTAAAAACAGTTGAAGGATGTATTACTTATTTATCCCAAAATACGAGAGAAAGCAAGAAATAACAGTAACGTGATGGAATAAAGTCTTACCTTCGTGGCAGCATCGAAACAGACAAAGCCCATGCTGAAGTCAATGGTGAGGCCCATAAGATGACTCTCCAGAACACAGGCATACGTCTTGCACTGCAAAAAGAGACATCAGAGAAGGCAGTTACCACACAACACATTTCTCTCAGTTCTCTCTAGGACCAGCATTTCTGTTTCTTTAATGTTTATGTATCCCAAATTACTATCAGAAACAAGCAAGCAGGCCAATTTATCACCAGTGCATTTCAAAGTGAAGGATTTATGTCAGCGATGAAGTCTGCTAAGTGTGCTCTGTGTAAGTATTGGGAAAAGAGGCTTTAAATTCAAATATGTATCAGCGGTTTATCAATGACAACTGCTACTAGTTTCATTATTTTTTAACTTTCTTCTTTGTTTTGGTACCCAGGAAACTTCCTCTATACATGAATATATTCCTTACAGCCTTTAAAGAACAAATAAATGTACTGTAAAATATCACTTTGTTTTGCTGTTTATTTTGTTCTTCTGTTGCCCTAAACCTCGGTGGAAAAGGTAGTGTTTCATGCAACACAGCAACTCACACAGTCCTATGAAACGCCTTTTGTTGTTTCAGCTAATGGGTTGACATATCTCCAAGGTTTCTACAAGAACCTTTGAAATCTTGACTTTCTCCTTCTATGATTTTTAAATCTCTGCATCTACTCATTTCTGTAACATCACACTTCAACGCACGCTGTGAGACATCTATTAGTGTCGGTTTTGGGATTGAAACTGCCGCTGTGCCTGAAGGCTGACTTCAGGTAGAGAGAGACAAACTTCTGTTTTTCATCACAAACTGTGTAAAAAAATTAAAGCACTTCCGAATCTCACGTAGACTCTTTAAAGAAACCATTCTTACTTTATAGAAAACTTACCCTCCTGATTAAATGAAATACATATTCTTAGAATCGTAGAACGTTCTAGGCTGGAAGGGACCTCTATAGGTCATCTAATCCAACCTCCCTACACAGGGACATCTCTGCCTAGGTTAGCCCACTTACAGCCTCATCAACCCTGACCTGAAATGACTCCAGGGATGGGCCCCCCCCACCGCCTCCCTGGCAATCAACCACCCTCACCTCACACTGGAGAACTTATTTCTGATATCCAGCCTAAATCTCTCCTTTCCCAGCTTGAACCTACTGCTCCTTGTCCTAGCCATACAAACTCTTTTGAAACCTTCCTCTGCCTTCATGTAGGCCCCCCCTCAGGTACTGGAAGGTCAAAAGAAGGTCCCCTGGAACCTTGTTTTCTCCAGGCTAAACAGCCCCAACTCTCTCAGCCTGTCCTCATATGAGAGATGGTCCATTCCCCTGATCATTTTAGTGTCAGTAGCCACTAACTGAACAAAATGAGAATGAATACTTCCATGGCGTATAATGTGTCATGGGACCAAAACATAAGTCATTAGAATGGGAACAACGTTACTAAATTATCAGCGTTCCAAAACAAAGTACTATTACTGGTTTTGGCATTTTTACTATCAAGGAGAAAAACAACCTTTACTTATACATTCTTTGGGTGGGCTCTTTGGATTCTAACTGGTCTTCTCCAGAAGACAAGAAGCTGAAGTGCTCATGAACGAAAACGGGAAAGTTCGTAGCTATATAGATTCTTTGGTTCTTCTGCAATTTACTTTCTTACATTTCAATATAAATGAACTGAAATATCTGAGTAAATTGCTTTCATTGATCAAGTTGGGTCTCAACTACATACCAAGAGGTGTTGGTTAATCTTTGTGCACACACCTTGGAGCTCTAGCCTCCAGGCTTCAGACACAATGATATCCATCACTGAAGCTGAAGGACTCTTTGTTAATTATCACTGCAGCCTTTAAGCCAGACAACTTTGTCTACAAACAGAGTTTGACTGTTTATGGCTAATAAGTCAAAGCAATCCACAGGAGGTGTCTTATAAGTTGGTTCTGCTTTATTGCTGAGTAACAGTAAATCGTATGGTACTGTCTGACCCACCAAACATCTTCAAAAGCTCTAACTGTCTTGATGGACAGTAAATGAAAGATTTGCTGCTGTTCCTGTTGAGATGGAAAGCAGCAACTGCTCTATTCTGCAGCTTCCAACACTGTACTTGACAACATGTCTAAAATCTGAATTCATAAAGCATCGAGACGCACTCGATCATTACAACTATTAACATATAAACCCCCAAATATTTAAAAAAAAAAAAAATCAATGATTCAGCTCTGTGGTGTTGCAGTCACAGAGTATTTGCATTTATACTAGCAAATAAAGTGGAGGTTTTTTTAATTTTGGCAGTTACATATAAAACTCTTATGAATATGCGAACTTTGACTTACTAGAAAAGGAGAGGCTATTGCCTTTGGCAACATCTCCTTAGCAGAAGAAAAGAGTGTAAAGTAATATACTTCACAGTCACCTACTACTAAGTGAATTCACATATGCAAAAATGTCCAGGTTTTGCTTGCAAAGCAATTCAGAGAAGCAAACGTGGACATTTAAAAAATGGATCTCTGGACAGCAAAATTTTAGTCCTTTGGGACTAGAATGTTCTTTGCTTTATACATGTATCACGTCCACTTGCATATGATTCTGGTCACGGGTCAGAGTCAGAATGTGGACATTCAGACGCTCCTTAACTCTGCAGAGATTTTTTCTTATAGTTATTTTCTTTAAATTGTCTTTTAATTTAGACATATGGAGAGAATAAAAATGCAGACATTCTCCCAAGAAGTCTTGATAATTTAAAATTCCTTAAACATTTAACACATACTTCAGTGACTATTAATTAGAGTGGATGTTTGGTTTGGGTTGTTGATTTCTCACAGAGAGCTCATTAGAATGGAAACATCTCCTTCAGAAAATGAGCAAAGTTTCAGCACTCATTTCTTGTTCTCTCACAGCACACAGAACACTGTGTTTAGCTTACAAACAATTCAGCAGGTCAGGCCAGGGCTGAAGGAGACAACCCAAAGTTGTTGCTTAAATTCTACTCCACAAACTAGGGATAGAATGATAACTTTGCAAACCCAGTGTTCGCTGCCTCTGAAGCTAAGGACAAGCACAGTGTAAGTCCAAGACTTAATTCAGACTCTTAACATCAGTCTCAGCTTCAACGGAAAAAAATGCAGCTCAAAGCAGCAGGTAACGCACCACAATGTGTTAACACAACACCATGTAGTACCACAGAGGTAACGCACCAGGCACCACCACAATATGGCACCACATATGACAGCAAAACTATAATCAGCTTAACTATTCTTCTACTAATATATTTCTTTCCTAAAAAAAAGGCAACAAAACAAACCCTTGCTTCACTTTTGTTTTAGGTTCTGTTTTGTTACAGAACTCTTTATTAGACTTAAACAGAAATTATTACTTATTTATAGTGAGGCATTTAAAAATTAACTAAACTGTAATGCATTCTTTAGAATGACATCAGAATAGGTCTCTGATAGACCTCTCGTGGAGGTTACTGCTAATTTATACTCCCTGAGTTACTGCTATTATCTGGATGATTATGGAATACTACAAAATGCACTTAAATAATTGTAAATGGCAGCTTTAAACTGCACTTATATTTTAACAATTATTTGACAAACTGGATTACCATTCACATGAGATACAAATATTCACAGTAACATGATTACATAAAACAGATTTTTTAGTAAAAGTGTACAGTTGACACTTTGATTTTTAATCTGTCATCTCTTTTTTTTCCTCACAGCGCAATGAATGAACTTATTGGAGACAAATTACACCACCACTTAGCCAAATCAAGTTTCATTTGGATCTACCAGTTGGTACTCAAACCAGTAACAGAATCATGAAAGAAAAATTAGGAGGCAAACACTATTAAAATGAATATTCTATTTTTTTTTCCAAATTGAGATATAGAAAAAGATCATCTATTCCAATCCCCCTGCCAGAGCAGGACCACCTAGACCAAGTCACACAGGATCTCTACTTGAATGTCATCCAACTCTGCTCTGTCATCATTGCCCCTGACCTATAGATTGTTTTTCCTCTTCTGTCCATGAACTTTAGTTAAGAAATGTGTATCAATTTGTCATAACAACCTAAAGATTTTATCTGATAGGTTCTCGTCTGATTAGATTGCAAGCTCCGTGGAGACACCAGAAAGAGTTTTATGCCATCACATACATAAAATGATCATTTGAGAGCGGCAGAAGGTCATGGAATTTCTTAATCCATATAATTATTACATATAGACTTATTTGTTTAATGCGTCAGAAGTCATCACTAAGGCAGTTGTTCCTACCTGTATCCGTTCAACTTCTAAAAAAGTCGCTGTTTGGAAGGCTTTTTCCCATAGCGTTAGATCAGACTCCAGTTCCACAGAAAAGTAGAGATCTTCTCCAGACTCAGACTGGACACTGAAGCAATGTTTCCGCCGATCCAGCAGATCACTGTCCTGATGAAAACCTGAAGTTATATAATCTCGCATACATCAATTAATACTTGTAATTGCAAACATCGATGCCTCAAGCCTAGCATTGTTAAGTTACATGTTTTTAATGATAATAATAAGTGCTGTGGTAATTGCCACATGCTGAGGAATTTAAAACTAGCATTTTGATCTAAGCATAAGCATTTCATTGAACTGTAAACATGACACTTCTATTCAGAACGGTGCAGAACAACATATATACTTGTGTACTTGGCATAGCTTCTAATATTTTAACAAATCACTTCTCAAAAACTCTTGTCAGCTGCACAATTTCACATTCAATAAATTCTGTAAAAGGTGTCCAAGGAACACAAATAGCAGCTTCTCTATTTGATTCACTGACTCTACGCTGGAAGGCTGGCCACTGGAAGAGATTTATTCAAGTAGTATGAAAAGCCTTACAGAGGCTATGCAAAACAAGTTTGTATTTTTGCTGGCTTACAAAATCCAATAGAGAATTTGTCTCCATATTGTCAGCAGAGTATGGTGGCTAGTGTTGAGGTTGTTGGCTTTGGACCAGGGGAAGTTGTTGTCACATCCAGTCTTTTCTCAAATACCTCCAGGTATGGTGGCTCCACCACCTCCCTGGGTAATCCATTCCAACGTCTGACAAATATATATAAACGAGGAGTCTGTGTGAATCTATTTCTCTCGGGTAGATAAGTAGTCAATGGTAGATTAAGCACTACTTTCCTCTTTCTTTTCATTCTTTCAGCTCAAGAAAGCCAGTACAGCAGGCATTCATGAATACTCCTGGTTCAACACTGCTTTACAGCCTGTAGAAGAATCAGCTGTAGAGGGAGCATACCTCCTCTCTGGAATCATCAGGACAAAACTGAACTGCTCAGACCTTAAAGCAACTGTGGAACAATCTCCTTCCTTACTTCCATCAAGTCTGAAACTTAGTAGCTCTATGGCATTATCTCGTGGATGGAAAAATCAGAATGAACATTGGCTATTAGATCTTAAAAACAGCATTCCCTCTAAAAAAATGAACATTGTTATAGATTTTATTTTCCAAGTGTTCTGCATAGCTGAACTATTTAACGACAACCCAGGTCCTATGAAAAATATACTTGTCTTTTTTTTTTTCCTACTCAGGTTGTCCCATTAAAACTGTCACCTCTTCTCACAGTGTGTTTTGACCAACATTCAGGAAAGAGGCCACAATGACTAGGTTGTTGTTGATGACACCTATGGTCTACTGCACACACTGCAGCGCTGTGACAAATCTTTGATCTTGTGGGTATGTACAGCAGCAGCATCAAAAACACATCATCTAGCATCTGACTATACAAACCCCATCAATGAGAACTGAATGAGTAAAAGCACTGGCCAACCTTTGCTTCTCCAGAGAAGAAAAGGTACTTTGTAGAGTACAACAGCGCTTCTTGCCTAACAGATCTTAAGTGGGACCTTAAATTCATTACAATCCCAAGGCGACACCTGATGGAATGGCCCCGTTTGTCCATAACAAGAAAGACTTATTCAGCATGGAGTCTGAGCAAAGCAATTTGGGAAGTACGTATCTTTCGCAGGGTTTCAGCTCTACATAGCTAGAACCTCAGAAGGAACTAAAAATGTTTGGAAAACATCCTCATCTGTTAACAATCAGCAGAGAAAACTTATTTATTACTCATACCAACTCTTATCTTTTATCTGAAACAAGACCATGACACCATGTGGAATCACGGGAATACCATCATAAAAGCAATAGAAGTAATAGTTGCTGTTTTTAAATGGGAGGAAGCTTCGTGCAGTGCTCAGTTCCGTAACACGTATCTCTGTTTAGCTGGCACAGTTAAGGTTCAACGCTTTAAATTACATTGTTAGACGCTCCCATTCTTAGAGGATGCTTTCCTCTTGAGAAGAATATGCTGGGTCTGAAAAGGGGATGAGTTCATGTGTGGGTTGTAAAAAATTAAAAGTTAAAAAGTTTTACTGAGACAGAGCTCTCCTAAAATGTGTTTGAAAACGCATTATCTCTGAAGCAATTGCATTAAAGCTCGTGTGTTTTATTATAAACATTGCTAGCAATAATTATACTGGATTTTCCTAAATATTACATCAAACCTAGAGGACAACAAGAGAAGGAAGAGATAAACAAGTTCTACAGTATCAATCCACATTTCTGCTATTTCCTTATGAAAATGAGAACATTCTTTGATTTAGAAAACATCTCATCAATATTAGGTAACATTTCCCCTCAGTGGTTTACATATAAATATTTTAGGACGTTTCAAATACTACCCTGTATTGTGACAAACAAAGCACAAAGCACTCATTTACATTCTGTGAAGTTCTTATTTGGGATGGAAACTGAATTCAGTGTTTCCACAGAAACAATAATTTTCTACAGAGTAATCACAGAATCACTCTGGATGGAAAAGACCCCTGGGATCGTCGAGTCCAACCATCTACCCTACCTTACAGGTTGACCCCCTAAACCAGATCCCTTAACACCACATCCAAACAATCTTTAAACACATCTACAGATGGCAACTCATTTCATATACACACATACACTTTTAATGCATGTGATTGTCACTTAGATATGCATGTTTGTGATCACATCCGTGGTAAGAAGAGGTCAAATATATTTAAATGTAATTTAAGTACTTAAAAATACTGCTGACACACATATGAGGTTTTCCTTTCCATCCTAGTGCTATGTCATTCTATTTGTAAAAATAATCTGGTGCAAGGCTCTCATTAATACTGCTTCAGCATTGTTTTGCTGCAAGATCTTTCTTCAGTTTTTCATTTGTTCTCAAGCATTTAAAAAGTTAAATCTATATTCCAAATGTAAGGTTCAGGAGGATGGAGCCAGGCTCTTCTCAGTGGCATCTAGTAATAGGACAAGGGGCAGTGGGTGTCAGATTGAACAGAGGAGGTTCCACATCAATATGAGAAGGAACTTCTTCACAGTGAGGGTGACAGAGCATTGGAACAGGCTGCCCAGGGGGGTTGTGGAGTCTCCTTCTCT